>CM069085.1:22017791-22540291 GCA_035578085.1 Solanum pinnatisectum
CTCGACTCCTACAACATTGATACCACAGGTACTAGCCCCCATGAAATTTCTGGATAAAATGTCAAGCTGCGTCATGATCTTGGCCATGTTTTGGTCTCTCTCATTATCTTTTTCAACCTGTTCCTTAGATAGCTAAAATGTGACCGGTGAGACCTGGTCTTCGCGGGTGTACCAAGCCTTGTTGATGGTTGTCATGCCATCGAGAAGTTGAGCTACTACTGTATATGGTTGCTGCATTAACCCTCCGGGCGAGAGTTGGTCATCTACACCTTTGTTTACTGAGTCTAGACTCCGGTAGAAGTATTGAAGGAGCACATTATCAGGTAGACCATGAGTTGGGCATTGTAGCACCAATTTCTTAAACTAGAGCAAAGTTTCGTGCAGAGGCTCTCCATTCAGACGCTTAAAGCTTTGGATGCTATCCTGAATAGTCATCATCTTCGAGGAGGGAAAAATCACACATTAAATGCGGTGACCAACTCCTCCCACAAAGTGATCGAGTTACGTGGCAACTCAGCTAGCCACTTGCACTCTTTCCCCATCAACGAAAAAGGGAATAGCCTTAGTCGAACCGACTCCTGAGAGATGTTTTTGAACGAGAATGGTCCACACACATCTACGAAGTTTCTAAGATTCTCATGTAGGTCCTCATGAGTTAATCCACTGAAGAGTCCCTTTAGTTGCAAGAGTTGCAACATGGTGCTCGTTATGTGGAACATCGCATTTCCCTTTGCTGGAGATAGACAGATGGCTCCAACACCTTCCATGAGATGTGGATCATTGATGTTGGGCTCTTGGACATCGTTGAGGTTTTCGATGTTGTCTTTGTGGCCCACCTGGCTACCGTTGCTACCGTTAACACTCATGCTTTCTGAAATATTGACACAATCAACAGAACAAAACTAAAAATTAAATTAGTAAACTACAAATAAGAAGAACAAAAATTCTACTAGTCTAAAATTCTAAAATAACACCACTCTCCGGCAACGGCGCCATTTTGATGCTTATCGTGACCAACGACACTAACCTACGGTACGAGTGTCTACGATCGTCGATAATATAGTAACCCAACCAAGGGTTGGGGTTGTGTCCCTAGGGAGTGGTTTAGAGAATTAATAGAAAAATAAAATTAAGTTCTAATTAGTCATAGCTAAAGATATTAACGAGTAAAAACATTGTAAATTAAAGGGGGACACAAAAGTGTCAAATATCAATTTGGGGGTTTTGTCACAAGTATAGAAAAAACAACAAATATAACAAGAAAATCAAGTATTGGGAAGAGTTCTTGTGTGACCGCAATACAAGTTGAGATAAATAGTTAGGTACATGCTTTCGATAGGAAATTTGCAAGATAATAGTGACTAGGCTAAGCTTTAGATGGAAATAAGTTCCCTCTCGGGCAACTTACCCCGTTTCAAATGGGTTCCTCTCGGACATTCATTTGCCGCATGAAGGCCAGCCTACGCCTTACCCCACTCACTCTCTTGAGCTGAGTGTTAGGATATGGGACTAAGGCTCACCCTCTCGGGTTGAACCTCATGTCGACCCACTCCTTAAGCCATCAGTCTAGTGGTCCTGCTTTCGCGACCTCTCTATCAAGCAAGTCGAAAAACATGGGTGGTTTTGTATTTGAAACTACAAACCCATTAAAGTAAACCACAAACATTAGGTGAAATAACCATTAAAATGCATCTAACATATCAGCGAACAAGACCCAACAATAATATCAACACATATTTGATAAATCACACCCCAAGAATGGGGGTTTTTAGCCACACATGAACAAGAGATAGAAATTTATACCTAAAT
This sequence comes from Solanum pinnatisectum, assembly GCA_035578085.1. Taxonomy (NCBI): domain Eukaryota; kingdom Viridiplantae; phylum Streptophyta; class Magnoliopsida; order Solanales; family Solanaceae; genus Solanum; species Solanum pinnatisectum. Next base: position 22,019,601 of record CM069085.1, read on the forward strand.
GAGTTTGCATTCAAATGGGTATTTAGGTCTTGTTACAAGCCAAGAATGAAGAATCCAAGAGACCCAACTCCATATCTTGAAGATGAAAAAACCCTCTTGTCCTTCAAATCTCCAAAACCCTCTCAAGCTTAGAGCAAAAATATTAAAAAAGTACTATTCTATTGTGAAAATTATAATAATGGTCTGGCTCTCCTAAAATTAATAAAAAGTTTAATATTTATAGACATCAGAAAATAGTGTTGGCGGATCATTTGGCGAGGTTAGTCTTATCGCTGATTAATTCGGCGATTCGCCCTTTGGTGTAGTTTGTCGCCTTTTTGCACTAGCCTTCAGCATCGTCTTTCTCTATGTCATTAGGCGACATAGTACTGCTTCGCAGATCTATTCGGTGAAACGCCGACTGCTCCTTTCATCGTCTTTTTGATCCTGCTCCTTCAGGGCTTCGCGTACTGGAACAAAAGGCGAAGTTTGTCCCTTCGGCGAATCACCAACCTTGCTTGGCGATGCTAAGGCTTCAGCTTCTTTATTTTTCTCAGCCTTTTTGTTCCTTTTTGCGCGCAAGTGTCCATGCTTCCACTAAAACTTCAAATACCTGAAACTTAAGTGTTTTCATCAAATATTTAGAATAAAAAAGCATTTGAGGACACTATTTATATTAAAATAAAGCCCTAAATGAGTTCAATTTGTGGACTCATCAGTCATCCTTCACGTTTCTTTCTTGGCTTGTATCGTAGTAGTCAAGACAATGATACGAAAGACTTTCACGATCTCTAATTAAGAATAAACATAGCAGCATCATAAGATTTGTTACTGAATAAAACATTTACAATGGAGAATTATGATGAATAAGAAAGCTACCATTTCAATTTGGGAACACCATAGATAATAATCAACATAGCTTCTTTTTTCAATTACATTTAAAAAAAAAAAGAATTATCGACTAAACTAGAGAAAAATATGAATGAGAATTTTCCTAATTACTCTGTTAAGTACAAGTGGAACTTCAGTTAAGAAAAATATTGAAATAGAGTTATGTACTAGCCAAATCTTTGTCTTTAAGCAACTCCAACCACCTCTGCCACCTCAAATTGAGATCTCTCTCAAATTGAGTTCCCTTTGTTAGCATAATTTTCTAAAACTGAATCTCATTTCCATATTTACCATATTTTAACTCAAAAATGACTTAGATCCATGCACTAACAATAACGAAAAAACAAATTTAACAACCATATACACAACATTTGGCTTTGACATATATAGTAGTTTCATATACAACATATTGTGGTACTAATGACTCAGTATAATAAAAAATCAAAAGATTTCAATTACTAGGATGTATTGTTCAGGTCATCTCTTAGTCACATCGATTATTCGATTCATAACCTTGTCACCTCCTGCCAACACTAGTATTAAACATATGTGAAAATATGCAAGCAGTTCATTGACTACTAGGACACACCCTCGAGGTGTGTACTTGCGTGTTATGATTATGATGCTTTCACCAATTCTAATTCCCAATTAATAATTTGATCAGTGGATAGTCTCAAGTAAATGAAGAAAAACACAGATGCCATGTTTACCTTACCTTAAAAAGCATTATCATCCGAACTAGAATCATCAATTCTCCTATCTGTGATAGCTGGAAAAAGCTTCTGTTGGAGATCGAGGGATGGTGGATTGGTGGACTTTGAAGTTTTACTTGCCACATTCTCCTTCTTTGGCGTACAACTTATCTTCCTCTGAGCATTTTTCACCTCTATGCATACCTTATCTAATATTATCAGAAAATCACGAATGATAACAAACAATCGTAAGCCTTTATTTTTCCCTACATTTCCATGGAAATAATCTCATGATGTTCTTTTAACTAAGGCCATAATTCTTTTTTCTTCCTCGAATAACCACATGATGTCAAGCTCAGTATTCTGCACAAAACTCTTCAGGGTCTGGTGAAAACTATTTTCATCATATATGTTCTTCATTTCTGAATATAGGAAATCCCATGATTCTTTTAGTGCACAACCAAGCTTGGATACTGTGCCAGTTAAGTTGTCTGCATCCAAAATTGCAGCTTTTTTCACAGTTTCAAGTTCACTACTCAAACCTGAAACAACCTGTAAACCAGTACTTCGATAATACTCCTCTACGTCTTGAGATTGATCCTCGGGTAGATCATCAGACTTGATGCTAGACACGCTCCCTCAATCTCTAGCACGGGCAGCTCATATACCTTCTAAACGGATTATCTCTTGAACAACAAAATGCAACAACTTAGTTTTTCCGTCTATTCCTTTTACATCTGATAGTTTCAAAAGCGTGTCAAGTTTAAATGCTTGAGAACCACCACAAAATGTTACATCATTCATACGATTGCCAGCCTCAAGGAGCTTTTGAAACTACCTTCTCTTCCGTAGTTCTGTGCAAGCAGCCTGAGCATAAAATAAGATGCACCAAACACCAATGTCAAGATATTTGTAGAAAACAAAGGAATGTTAAGGCTAAAAATGTAAGGTGCAACAAAGATTCTTTAACTTCGTGCGAAGTCTAAACCAGACAAACAAAATGAGACAGAGAACATATGGCTGAATTAATAGATTTTGAATTTCACCCAATGTGTAAAAACACAAAATTGGCTCACTTGGTGTTTGCTGAGGACTTGATGTTATTCTGTAGAGTGATATTAAATCAGTCGCTAGATTGATGGAGACAATTAGGCAATTTAGCAAGGTAACTAGACTGGTTGGCAAATATAGATAAATCCAAAAAAAAAAATTTGCAGGGATGGGAGATCGTGTTGGGTTTTATTTGCCTTGATTTCTTACCATGAATAAGTTTTCCTTTTAGGAAAAGGTTTTAATATTTTACTAGTCCTTTTCTTGTAAGAAAAGGTTTAGGACTCTATAAATATAGGATTGTTCCTTCTAACTTAATTAGCATTCACAATGTAGTCTTAGGGGTTTTGAGAGTTTCAGTTATGAGGGAGAATTTGTGAACCTCCTTGTATTCCGAATGAATTGGTTGAAGTTATTTTTCTCTATATTTTGTACTCTTACATTTATAGTGGATTGCTCATCTTTTTTGTGGATGTAGGTTGTTTGACCGAACCACGTTAAATCTTTGTGTCTTTTGGTATATTTCTAGTTTGTCTTCTTACTCATGGTCTTTCGAGGTTTGCTTTGCTCGCTTCCGCTTGACACATGTTTATTTCGATCCTAATAAGTGGTATCAGAGCCAAATTAAATGATGCCGCCAGGTTGAATGGTTCAATGATGGATCTAGGTCCAATGGTTCAATGATAGAGCTAGGTTTAGTGGTTTGATAATCGATGATTGAACCAGGTTAGAGATGGGTGTTCATCTTGGCAGATGTAGTTCTAGCCATAACCTTTTTGACAGTAATGAAGATTTTGTTGGAGAAATATTTTTAGAGGGGTTCTCTATGTCGAGACGTAGATTCAATGGAGGAGATTACGGGAAAAGATGCAAGATCCTAAAGATTATGTCAAGAAGGTGGACAAATTTATTTTGTCAGAAATTCAGGCCAAGGAGGAGATTTGTTGGTTTTTATTTGCCCTGATTTCTTACCATAAATAAGTTTTCCTTTTAGAAAAAATGTTTAATATTTTACTAGTTCGTTTCTTTTAGGAATGGTTTTAGGACTCTATAAATATAGGCTTGTTCCTTCTAACTTAATTAGCATTCACAATGTAGTCCTAGGGTTTTGAGAGTTACGGTTATGTGAGAGAATTTTGTGTACCTCCTTGTATTCTGAATTAATTGGTTGAGGTTGTTTCTCTCTATATTTTGTACTCTCATATTTATATTGGATTTCTCATCTCCTTTGTGGACGTAGGTCGTTTTATCGAACCACGTTAAATCTTTGTGTCTTTTGGTATATTTCTCGTTTGTCTTCTTACTCGTGGTCTTTTGAGGTTTGCTTTGCTAGCTTCCGTATTACATTTGCTTATTTTTTGTCCTAATGGATTGATCATATTCAAGACCAGTTGCTGCAGTTGACAGGCTTCTCATTTGGCACTTTACCCATTAGGTACCTTGGATTGCCTTTGTCATCAAAGAAGTGGTGCAAAATGGATTGTCAAGTGTTGGTTGATAAAATTACCCAATCACAAATGCCTACTCCAAGACACAATCTTATGTAGGGAGGTTGCAAGTGATCAATGATGTCCTATTTACTATCTATAATATTTGGGTGACAGTTTTTATTTTGCCACTAAGTTTACCGAAGGAGGTTGATAAGAAGTGTAGATATTATCTATTGGGGAGCAAACAGGGTAAAATAAAGGTAGCTCTAGTAGCATGGGATAAGGTATGCACACCAAACAAGAATGGACGGCTTAATGTCAAGAGTTGTAAATGTAGAACATGGCAGCTGTGGGGAAGCTGGTTTGGCAACTTATTTGCAAAGAGGATACTCTTTGGATTAAACGGGTACATGGTATTTATATGAAAGATGGTGATGATATATGGATTCATGTATCTCCAACAGATTTAGCTGGTACTGAAGGAAATTAAACTTAATCAGACGAAGCATGATTGATTATAGAGATGGAACGTACTGCATATTCAGTAAGTAGAATCTACCTAAACCTAATGGGGAACCTGGAGAGAGTACAAGAAGTTGATATGGTATGGAGCTCTATTCTACTACCTTGACACAGATACATACTCTGGCTGGCAAATCAAGATAAACTATTGACAAAGGAGAGAATGAACAAACTACATATCCCAGTGGACGATACTCATGCAGTTTGTGTGATGATTACAAAGAGGAGTCCCAACTACACCTATTTTTTAAATGTAGATGGACAATGACAGTGGAAAAAGAGCTGGAAAGATGATCAAGATGTAGAGTTCAAAGGAAGAAGGTGCTGCCATGTTTAAGATGGATAAAAGAGAGACACTAGCAACTATTTAGAAAGGAACCGTCTACAACAATTTTGAGGGCAAGGATCTACAACACATGGAAGGCAAAAAACTTCAAGGGAATTGATGGAATGTATGCGTCCACTAATGATCACAAGACTAGGTCCTTGACAGTTTTAACTGCTGAAAGTAAATACAGGAAGTAAGTAAAGACACACGATTTTTACATGGAAACCTCATTGCTCAAGGGAGTAAGACCATGACCTGTCACACATGGTTTTCAAACTGTTTTAAATAATTGATATACCTTGAGTTTATGGTATTTTTAATATATTTCACTTAAGAGTTGTATGTGTCTATGGCCATTTTGTATTAGAACTAATGTTTATTGTGCTAAATTTGCAGGAAATAGACTTGGACGAGGTCGAGAGAGAGACAACTGAATTTCTGTAGAAGTGGCCACCCACGGAAGTGACCATGGACCATAGGTCCAGTCACGGTCCATAGGTAGGTGGCGTAGAATGATCATCAGGGAAGTCTTGACCAAGTGTGGAACCAGGGTGGCCATTAACAGACTGTAGGCCCACCTACTAACCATCTTGCATGTTCATCATTTTTATCAGAGATTTTGAGTTCCAGTACCTAATGAAAAGTTCTAAAGTGTGGAGCCACAAAAGGGGACCCACGGACCGTAGGTCAACCTATGATCCGTTCTGCAGGTCCGTCGTTTGTATCTAAAAGGTTGAAGATTCCAGCTTCTGAGAAAATGTCTAAGTGTTGAGCCACGGAAAGGACCTATGGACTGTAGGTCAGTCTCGTAGGTCAAAGCTGCATCCAGCAGTTTATTTCCTTATTTCGTTTCCTTTTTGTTTAGGACAATGTTTTCTATAAATAGGGTATGTAAACCTCATTTTTTGGGGTTAGACACCATAATATTATTTTAGTTCTTGGTATTTTCTTGGGATTCAACTTGCAAACTCTAGCAATTTGATTTCCTAATTTCAGTTTATGAAGATTCTTGCTTTGAATTTCAATTGAAGATTTTGGGTTTCTTCTACTCATTACGTAAGTTCATGAATTCTTCTTCTAAAAATATGAATTGTGTTCTTGCTAGCATGGGTAACTAAATCAACAATTAGGGTTGCGGGAACCATGAGCGATTAACAAAGTATGAATAGTAACTAAGTAATTCTTGAATAATGTTGTTGCATGCATTGATAATTCTTTCATTTAGAAGTCTTTTTAATGGTGGCGGCCAACATTAGAACTCGCCTTGTTGCTACTTGCCAGTCCAAGGAGGTAGTTAATAAGAAAAGAATTATCAACATAGATTTAGTATGATACTATCTATTAGTCTAATGTCAATTGGTGCGAGAGTGAAAACTAAGCCATATATTGATGTGATGTCTAATATGAGGTAAAGGTAAGGGTTAGTAAATTAGACACATGTTGCCGGACCAAAGTGTGGGGTGAAATTCTCTATTTGGCAGACCAAGCACTTAGAGATACATAACTTGCCACTTTGCATGTGATACACTAGGAAAGGATTACTATTACTAGGATTACCACGTTATGAGCTTATGGGGAACACATACACCCTAGTTTCTTACTCTCATTGATAACAACTAAAGTTCGAATCTTGCTCACTTACGCTCTAAACAACAATCTATTATTTGTTACACAAACCCCCCCCCCTCTTTACTTACTTGTCTCGAAAATACGTTGACTAAACGAATATAATAGTAAGTTAAAGTTAAGTCTAAACCATATTCCTCGTGGGATCGACCCCAACCTACAAGTTGGGTTCTTTACTTGATAATGATCGGTTATACTTCTTTAGGGAGGTGTAATTTGAGCTTATCAAATTTTGGCGCCGCTGCAGGGGAATAAGTCTTTTAGATTAAGTTTAACTACATTATTGAACTTTAGTTAATTATTTTCTAATTTTACATTTTCTTTTGTTTTTGTTTTCTTTAGGTTTCTGCTCAAGTGTATGCCAAGTACATGGAGTCGAGGTGAACCACTGACCCCATACGATCTAGAGTTGAGCAAAACTTTGAAAAGGATGAATAATCAAGGGGTCCATGATCACCCAGTCATAGAGGAACCTGAGGACCAAGTTAATAATGAGAATGTTCAGGTTCATGGTGATAATCTACTTGGAGATGCATTGAGGGTGCAAGCTCCACCTGAACCATGACTGCGTGATAATTACTGGGTCGAATTCAACACTGTCGAATGTGAAGGACCCATTGTTCTTCCTCTTCTACCTCTAGGGCATAGATTTGTGGTGACTAGCAGTTTGATGCAGATGCTTATAGTGAGGGGTTTATTTTTCGGTATAGCTTCAGAAGATCCATATGGGAACATGGCCAAGTTGAGGAGTGTTTATAAGATTTGTGTGGGGTGACCGGAGTTGGACATGAACGTTATAGGGTTGAGAGTCTTCCCTCTTTCATTGACCGGTGATGTTGCTATATGGTTTTCTGAGCTTCCGTACAACTCAATTCATGCATGGGACCAATTGCATCAGGTGTTCATGTCCAAGTACTTTTTGTTATCAAAGTAGCTGAACCACAAAGATAAACTAAACAACTTTGTGGCACTACCTGGGGAGTCTGTGAGCTCGTGGGATAGGTTCACTACATTCATTAGAACCACTACATTGATGATGAGTCACTAAAGGAGTATTTCTACAGAGGTCAAGATGACAATGGTAAGGGTGTGCTTGATACTATTGCAGGAGGATCATATGGTGAGTGAACTTTTGAGGAGATCGCTGAGAAACTAGAGAAGATTTCTTGAAACAATAAAGCATGTAGCACTCGAAAGTCAGACTATGGAAGAAACACTTTTGTAGTTTAATCTGCACCTAGTCAATCTACCGATGACATTCGTGAGGAGATGGCTTAGATGAGGACATAACTTGGGTTGGTGTTGAAGCATGTTAGCGGAGGTGCAGAAAAGGTAAGTGCGGTGAATTATTTAACTAGGACTCCACCACCACCGGTAGAGTAATATTACTATGAAGAGGATGCTTACTTGGTGAATGATCAGACGGGGGATTTTCGAGCCAATGCCCAAGGTTCCAATTCAGATAATTAGTGCCAAGTTCAAGGAAACCAAGGTTGGAACTATGGTAATTACAATCGAGAGGGTCAATATGTCCGGGATGGGAACTACAGTTGTGACAACAACTACAGCCAGAACAACTATGGCAACAGGAACAATAGAGCTGGGCCTTATGTCCCTCCACAAAATTGGGAATCTGGCAATAGGGAAGTTAGGGGTAGTATGTCATGGATTGATGATATGATGCAGAAGATGATGAAGAGGTTTGATTCGACTGATGAGAATCTGAAGGAGATGCAAAACGACTTGTCTGGAATCGAACAAAAAGTTTATGCCCATTCAATGTCGATCAAGCAACTTGAGCAGCAGATGAATCAGTTGTCCACTACAGTCAATCCACGTCAGCCTTGTATGGTAGTCACTACTCGAGGGGGTAAGCAAACCATTGATCCACCTATGCCATCTGAGGTTGAAGTTGAGGTTGGTAAAGATGATGATGAGATTGAGTTTATAGGAGAGTCCAAGAATGCTACATAGAAGGAAGCAGAGATAACCCAAAAAGTTGTCCCCATGCTTAGACCTCCACCTTCATTCCCGCAGAGGTTGGTGAAAAAGAATGAAGAAGGGAAATTGATGCTTGCGTAATCAAGGACAACTTCTGATGCAAGTGTCTATGATCGTGCAATAGTATAATAACCCAACCAAGGGTTGGGATCGTTCCCAAGGGAATGGTTTGAGAATTAATAGAAAAATAAATTTAGTTCTAACTAGTCGTAGCTAAAGACATTGACGACTAAAAACATTGTAAATTAAAAGGGGACACAAGAGTGTCAATTAATAATGGGGTTTTTGTCACAAGTATATAAAGAAATAGCAGAATAAGCAAGGGTTTCTAAGTAATGAGAGGGGATCCTTGGGATGTAATGGGAATATGGGTTAAGCTAGATTATTGGATACATGCTTTCGATAGAAGATTCATAGAAAAGTTGTGACTAGGCTAGACTTTAAGGGGGATAAGCTCTCTTTAGAGCAACTTACCCCGTTTCAAATGCGTTCCTCTTGGACACCCCCTTGCCGCATGAAGACCAGCCTATGCCTTAACCTACTCACTTTCTCGAGTTGAGTGTGTGGACATGGGACTAGGGTTCACTCTCTCGAGCTGAACCTTATGTCGACCCACTCACACTGGCCATCAATCTAGTGGTCTTAGTTTTACAACCTCTCTCTCTCGTAAGCTGAAAACACATAAATAAACTTGTATTTGCAACTACTAATTTATTAAATTCATCCACAACCACATATTATCTATGCAACTTAATTTGGCCTCATCGTAGCTGTATATTCATGTTCATTAGATTGTAAACACTATTCAAGTCATCGGTATTGATCAAAATCGAGACTTAAATTTTGTAAAAGAACAGCCATATTCAACACATGAGAGGTGGCGGAAAAAATTTGGGTCATAATCATTTTCATTTTTATAATTTCAAACCAAATGAGCCATAAGCTCAAACATCCACAGAAAGCAGTGTAAACACAATTTAAGTACAAAACCCAAATATAAACAAAATACGAATATCAAAAGCATACAAAGGTGGGCCCACCCCACCACAAATAATGCAATTTGTCCTCAAATGCAATTAACACAGACTCTAAAAGGTAAAATAAAGAAAGACAATGAGGGAGGTAAAGAGGGGATCCTGGCTACTTGGTCGCTCCATCTATCTGGGCTTCAATGCTCGGAGTGACCCCTAGAAGGACCAGCTTCATTGGATCTAGCAGTAGGAGTCTTTGCCAAGGAAGCCTGCACAACAACATCTATCATGATTTCTTCAATATCGGCTATATCGTCTGCTGCAGCTCCCTCAAACATCTTTCGTCAGTCTTTGCCTCTAATTCAGGATCGGTTGTATGCTTCATTCCATCCCCATGTCCTGTGGTGTTCTGAGGCATTTCGGGCACATCTAGAATTTCCATTGTTCCAAAGATCATGGATATATCGGTGGACTTTAAGTAGTCCATATCTTTCCTCAACTCTGCAATGGTGGCCTTAAAGGATGTCACCTCCTCTGTGGCTTCTTGGTCGCTCTCACACATTTCTATCCTGGCCGCTAGAGAATCAATAATAGTGCTCAGTAGTTTCACAACATCATTGATGACAGCCTGAATCATGTCTGGAATGGAGCTTTCTATGTTGGCAGCCCAACAATCAGCAGATTAGTCAAGCTATCCCATCCGGATCAAGGATGCCTGAGTGATCGGTTCATAGGAGGCAATAACAGTAGTAGGTCTGGGTGAGGGCCAACAGAAGTGGTAATAGAGTCAGATATACCTGAAGGCCTAGTAGTCGGAGTAGGCAAAGATGCCTCTGCAGGTATAGATCCAGTGGCCACAGCTTCCTTCTACTTCTTTTCCGCTTGGTCCTTAAGATATTAGGCTTCAATCTTTCGAATAACGGTGGAGCCAGTAGCAACCAATTCCACATCCTTCTTTGCATCTCTAGGCACCTGAGCTCTTTTGCACAATGCAATGATTAATAGCGGGAAAGGGAGATATGTCTAGCTCTTTTGCACAATGCAGTGATTAACAGTGGGAAAGGGAGATATGTCTAGCAAGGCGAAGGATTGATTCATTCTGTGATGGCATAATTGTGCTGCCGATGAACCCGAACCAGTATCTTGCGGCTACATTCAGATCTTTCTTTTCAACTGAAACTCCTTCTACTAGCCATTTCAGAGCATTGTCATCTGAGATCAGCGGGACTAACCACTTTTTCATCTTATCCAGCTTCTCTGTTCTGATCAAGTGCTGGACATGATCATTAATCTTATCGGACATACCCAAAGCTATATTGATAGCTTCATTATCACAAGCTTCCTTCATCCCTCTAACAACTACATAGTCAACTGCTTTGAAAGACGACACTAGCCTCTTCCGTTGAGGTACCAATGCACTATATGCATTGTAAAATTCTCTGACCCAGCTTGGTATGTAAGAGCCATGGGGTTTTGTGAAGATTTGAATTTGTGATATTCAGGCATTCTATTATCTCGGGATACCTATCGATCACCCTATCTATGGAGAGTCATTTCTTCTCGATGATCGTTCTCAGCCTCTCAGACTTTAATCTATTCTTTGATTTAGGTGGAGGGGCTTATACTGGAGGTGCCAGTACTATTGCCTGCTCTGGAACTGGAGGAGTCGGAGTGGTGGATCGAGGATTTCTGATCCGAGATGGGTCATTCAATTGTTTAGTTCGTAACTCATTTCTCCGTGCCTCCATCAGTTTATCTTCATCATAACCTTTACTCTCACTGTCATATTTTGTTGGGCATTAGTGTAAAAACCAGTATTGTCGGAACTTGCATCTGATAGCTCAATGGTTTTGTCTTTGCCCTTGCCTTTCCCATCAGTTGTGGAAATTTTAGTGGCCTTGTTCTTGGATGCAGTTGTATCCTCATTGATTGTGATCCCTTTTTCTTTGCCTCGGGGTGGTGTGTTGCTACCTGCTTTGTTAGGTTTAGTCATATCTTCTGTGCCGATTAAAATGTGATTGAAAAGCTAGGCAACAAAGAAATCCAACTCTTAGCACAAATCAACCAACCAAAATACTAGTGGAATATAAGAATATTGGAAATACTACCTTGGTGTGAGTTTGTGAAGATTAAAAGCGAGGAAAAGTGAAGGATTTCAAATTCTAGGACCTTTGGCCATTATAAACCGTCCAGTTCGCACCTATTCAGCGACGTTGGTCGCACTCGCCGATCCAGTAGGTGACGCGCCGAGTGGTCATTTACCTCGCCGAGTTTTACAGGACTGTCAGTCAAAGTGAAGGTCCAAACGGTTATTTTCATCGGGATTGCCAACCTGTTCGGTGATTCACTGAATGGAACTATTAGCTCGTCAAATGCAATTTCCACACACTCTACACACTTTAACCTGTTCATTCAACACACCGTTATTTATGAAAGAAAATTAAAGCATTTAAAGCCTTGGGTTTCCTCCCAAGAAGCGCCTTATTTAACGTCGAGGCTCCATACAGGTTGACACCTAAACTTCACATTTTTGGGGGTTAGCCAAAACATCACTTGGCAACCCCCTGCTTTGTGGCAGATAGAGATGAGGCATCACATGACCCGTAAGGTTCTCGAGCAGCTTAATGGATCTGGAATGAGAACTAATCATCTGTTTTATCAATTTGATTTTCTCCTTCACTTCTTCCAACACCCTATCATGCTCACTTACCTTATCGAGAATGATTGAGAACATTCCCTCAAAACGCTTACCCTCATTGTCTTTGGGCTTTCTTCGCTTATGAGGAGGAACATACATGTCCGTTCTGCATTGGACTTCAATCTCTACTCTCTTTTTGGCCAACTCATCCATCTGAGTCATCAGTGGGACCAGCATGAAATCCTTATCTACTTCTTGGTTTGCTTCAGCCATGTGATCAAGCAGGTGGGCTGCTATCGCATAGGGTTGATGTGTAATACCACCCAGAATGAGTCGATCAGCCAATGCTTTGTTTCTGGGACCAAGACATCTGTAGAAGTAGTCCAGGAGGACTATATCGAGAATTTCATGAGCGGGGTATCGAATAAGAAGCAATTTAAACCTTGCCTATGCTTCATAAATCCGTTCACCTTCCAATTGTTTGAAAGTTAGAATACGATCCCTGAACATCATTACTTCTAATGAAGGGACTCCATTTACTCATGACTACTGCTTGACATACTTACCTTCTTTGTTTAAAAGCTCAAACCATCAAAACAAAACTAAAAATTAAGTTAGTAAAACTACAACTATTCAGAACAAAAATTCTACTTAAATAAAAAATCTCATATAACACCACTCCCGACAGCGGCGCCATTTTGATGTTTATGTAATCAAAGACACAACTTCCGATGCAAGTGTCTACGATCGTGCAATAGTATAATAACCCAACCAAGGGTTGGGATCGTTACCAATGGAGTGGTTTTGAGAATTAATAGAAAAATAAAATTTAGTTCTAACTAGTCCTAGCTAAAGACATTAACGACTAACATTGTAAATTAAAGGGGGACACAAGAGTGTCAATTAACAATAGGGGTTTTGTCACAAGTAAATAAAGAAACAACAAAATAATTAAGGGTTTCTAAGTAATAAGAGGGGATCCTTAGGATGTGATGGGAATAAGGGTTAAGCTATATTATTGGGTACATGCTTTCAATAGAAGATTCATAGAATAATTGTGACTAGGCTAGACTTTAAGGGGGATAAGCACTCTCTCGAGCAACTTACCCCGTTTGAAATGCGTTCCTCTTGGACACCCACTTGCCGCATAAAGACCAGCCTACGCCTTAACCCACTCCCTCTCTCGAGCTGAGTGTGTGGACATGGGACTAGGGTTCACTCTCTCAAGCTGAACCTCATGTCGACCCACTCACACTGGCCATCAATCTAGTAGTCATAGTTTTACAACCTCTCTCTTGAGCAAGCCAAAAACACATAAATAAACTTGTATTTGCAACTACAATTCATTAATCTCATCCACAACCACTAAACAAAATCACATTTAAACTACGAATAGACTATCAGCAAGAAAGACCCAACAATTATCTTAACACATTTTCGCTAAATCACACCCCAAGAATTGGGGTTTTTAGCAACACATAAAGAGATAGAAATTTATACCTAAATGAGCTTGCATTCAAATGAGTATGATGATTTAAGTCTTGTCACAGGCCAAGAATGAAGAATCCAAGAGACCCAAGTCCAAATCCTTGGAAATGAAACTCGCTTCTTCTTCAAGTTTTCAAAACCCTCTCAAACTCAGAGCAAAAATATCAAAAAGTACTATTCTATATGAAAATTATAATAATTGTTCGACTCTTAAAACTATAACTCTAACTAGTATTTATAGTTTTCACAAATCTGTGTTGCAGCGGATCATTCGGCATCATTAGTCGGAATCACCTATCAACTCAGCAATTCGCCTTTCGGTGTAGTTCATCACCGTCTTTCACCATCCTTTAGCATTGTCGTGCTATGGGTCATTAGGCGACATGGTATTGCCTCGCGAAACTTCTCGGAGATGTGCCGACTGCTCCCTTTTTTTGCTGACTTTATCCTTTCCTTCAGGGCTCAGCACACTAGAACAAAAGGCGAAGTAAGACCCTTTGGTGACTCGCCAAGTGGACTCGGTGATCCTCAGGCCTTCATTTATTTATTCTTTACAGCCTTTTCGTTCCTTTTTGTGATGTAGTATCCATGATTTCCTTCAAACTTCAAATACCTGAAACTTCAGGGTTTTCATCAGATATTGAGATAAAATAAGCATTTGAGGATACTAATTTTATTATAATATAGCTCTAAATGAGTCCAATTGTGGACTCATCAGAAATACCGCAGGTTTATTACTATGTTGAAACAACTTTTGATCAATGTTTCGTTGATAGAAGCTTTGGAGCATATGCCTGGGTATGCGAAGTTCATGAAAGATTTGGTGACTAAGAAGAGGTCCGTGAGTTTTGAAGATGATGATAGGTTGGAACATTGTAGCGCTATTGCTACAAGGTCACATGTGCAGAAGAAGGAGGATCTTGGTGCCTTCACTATTCCATGTACCATCGGGTTGTTGCATTTTGCTAAGGCGTTGTTTGATTTGGGTGCTAGCATTAATCTGATGCCATTGTCTATTTACAAGAAGTTGGGTTTAAGGGCTCCAAAACCAACTACGATGCGATTTCTCATGGCCGATAGAACTGTAAAGAGGTCATTGGTGTGCCCCAAGATGTACTTTTGAAAGTGGAGTCTTTTATCTTTCCGGTGTATTTTGTGATACTTGATTGTGAGGTTGATTTTGAGGTTCCCATCATCATTGGGAGACCATTCCTTGCTACTGGGCGCACCTTGGTCGATATGGAAAAGGACAGATGAAGTTTTGATTGAATAGTGAAAAGGTGACTTTTAATAGTTGCAGGTCCATGAAGCAGGAAAGTGATCTCAAGTCAGTGTTTGTGGTGAATCATATTGTGGGTCAAGGTTCTGATGTGTCTATTAAAGAGTGATTAGGTATTGATGCACTTGCAACGGTGATGATGAATTTTAAGGGTGGTGTTGAAGGCTATGATGAGTTAGTTGCTGCACTTGATAAGTTCAAATTTCGTTCCAAATCGAAGAGATTGGAGTTAGATATGAAGAATCGTGACTCTTCACCCACAAAACCGTCTGTTCAAGAGGCTAAAAAATTGGAGCTTAAGGCTCTACCATCACATTTGAGGTATGTATTCTTGAGGAGAGATAGTACTTTACCGTTCATCATTGCGGCCGATTTGAATGCGAAACAAGTTGAGTCTTTTGTTTTTGTGTTGAAGAGGTTCAAGAGGGCTATTGGGTGGACTATTGCGGACAATATTGAAATTCCTCCTGGTATTTGTTCTCATAAAATCCAACTCATGTCGGATCACAAGCCTAGTAGTGAGCACCAAAGACGATTAAATCCGCCTATGCAAGAGGTAGTGAAAAAAGAGATCACCAAGTGGTTGGATGCTGGAGTCATCTATCCCATTACAGATAGTAGTTGGGTTTGTCATGTTCAATGTGTGCCTAAGAAAGGTGGGATGCCTGTTGTACTTAATGCGAGAAACGAGCTTATTCTGATGCGGCCTATGACCAGATGGAGAGTATGCATGGACTATCGGAAATTGAATACTTGGAAATAAAAGGACCACTTCCCTATGTCGTTCATGGATCAGATATTGGACCGCCTTGCTGGTAAGGGTTGGTATTGCTTTCTTGATGGTTATTCGTGCTACAATTAGATCTCCATAGCTCCGGAAGACCAATAGAAGATCATATTCACTTGCCCTTATAGGACATTCGCCTTCAAACAATTGCTATTTGGGTTGTGTAATACTCCAGCGACCTTCCAGTGTTGCATGATATTGATATTTCCTGATATGGTAGAGGACACTATTGAGGTATTTATGGATGATTTCTCTGTGGTAGGTGACTCATTTGATGGTTGTTTGGATCATTAGGTTGAGGTACTTAAACAGTGTGAAGAGTGAAATCTTGTGCTCAATTGGGAAATATGCCACTTCATGGTGAAAGAAGGGATAGTTCTGGGTAATTGGATTTTTGAAAAGGGTATTGAGGTTGATAGAGCAAAAGTTGAGGTAATAGAAAAACTTCCACCACCTATCTCTCTTAAAGGTGTTAGAAGTTTTCTTGGGTATATAGGTTTCTATAGGAGGTTCATTAAGGATTTCTCCAAGATTGCACACCCATTGTGCAAATTGCTCAAAAAGGAGTGTAAATTTGAGTTTGATGATGCTTGTCTGAGAACATTTGGAGAGTTGAAGTAAAAGTTAGTTTCCGCACCTCTCATTATTTCACCATATTGGGGGCAACCGTTTGAAGTAATGTGTGATGCGAGTGGAGTGGTGCATGGTGTGGTATAGGACAGAGGCGAGAGAAGATTTTTCATCCTATTTACTAGTAAGCAAAGCTCTAAATGTGGCTCAAAAGAACTATACAGTGACTGAACAGGAACAACTTGTTGTGGTTTTCTCATTCCAGAAATTTCGATCCTACTTACTTGGTACTAAGGTCATAGTGCATACTGACCATTCTGCATTGAGGTATTTGATAGCTAAGAAGGATGCAAAACTGACGTTGATTAGATGGATATTGTTGCTGCAATAGTTTGATTTTGAGGTGAAAGACAGAAAGGGGACAGAGAATCAAGTTGCCAATCATTTGTCCAGATTAGAGGAGGACGCTATGCTCAAGCTAGGAGATGGGGCTGAAATGAATGATGTATTTTCGGATGAACAGGTATTGGTGACTTCTCATGATCTTATTCCTTGGTTCGCAAACTTTGCTAACTAATTGACAAGTGATCTGGTTCCATCGAATTTGTCTTTTCACCAAAGGAAAAAATTTGTGCATGATATGAAGAAGTTATTTTGGGATGAGCCATATTTGTTTCGTATTTGTACTGATGGGATTATTCGTCACTGTGTGCCTGAGGATGAGATGATGAGTATACTAGACGCATGTCATTCTTCACCTGTTAGTGGGCATCATAGTGCTATTTGGACTGCGCATAATATTTTGCAATCTGGGTATTATTGGCCTACCATCCACCAAGATTCTCATGATTTCGCCAAGTCTTGTGATTGTTGCCAAAGAGAAGGAGGAATTTCAAAGAGGCAAGAGCTACCTATGAATCCAATTTTGGTGATTGAGTTGTTTGATGTTTGGGGCATTGATTTTAAGGGTCTATTTGTGAGCTCACATGGGATGAAGTATATTCTTGTTGTGGTTGATTATGTGTCAAAGTGGGTGGAAGCAATTGCGCTTTCCAACAATTAAGGTAAAAGTATCACCGCATTCCTGAAAAAGAATATCTTCTCCATATTTGGTGCACCTAGGGCGATTATTAACGATGGAGGTTCTCATTTCTGTAGTAAGTTGTTCAAGGCACTACTTGAGAAATATGGTGTCCGCCACACTGTAGCCACTCCTTACCATCCACAATCTAGTAGGTAAGTTGAAGTGTCCAACAGAGAAATCAAGCAAATCCTTGCTAAAACTGTGAATGCTAATAGAACCGGTTGGTCTAGGAGGCTTGATGATGCTCTATGGGCCTATCATACCACATTCAAGACTCCCATAGGTATGTCCCCCTACCAACTTGTATATGGGAAGTCTTGCCATTTGCCAGTGGAGCTAGAGCATAAGGCTATGTGGGCGCTAAAGAAGTTGAATTTGGGTTGGGGCTCCGCGTCGAATCAAAGAGTAATTGACTTGAATGAGCTTGATGAGTTTTTCCTAAGAGCTTATGAAAGTTCAGCCTTGTACAAGGAGAAGATAAACAAGTATCATGATCAAAAGATTGAAAAGCGTGAATTTGCTGTGGGTGATCTAGTGCTTCTATTCAACTCTAGGTTGCACTTGTTTCCTAGCAAGCTCAAGTCCAAGTGGACCAGGCCATTCATAGTTACTCAAGTGTTCCCACATGGAGTGGTCGAGCTCGAGAACAATGAGGGAACAAGGTTCAAGGTAAACAGGCAAATGATCAAGGTCTACATGGGCAAAGAGGAGAATGCGCAAGAGGTGGTTGAGGCCTACTAACTTGATGAAGTATAAGTAATCAAGAGGCCTGCGTCGTGCCGCGACATTAGATCAAGCGCTACTTGGGAGGCAACCCAAGATGTACAATCTTGCCAACTTTAGGTTTTTCTTTTCAATTTAGGAGTTTTCTTTGTTTAGTTGATTTTCTATAATTCTTTAGATTGGAATTTTATTTTTGTTTAAGTGTTGGCTATATATAGAATAGGGTCCGTGTCTAAAAAGTGTCCAAAAAATGTAAAAAGAAAGTCCTAACGATTGCTACATGTGCAGGGATGAAAAGACAAATCTACAGAAAAATGTATATTGCAGAGGTCTACAGACCCCATCAACGGTCTGTGGTTCGATCCACAGACCGTGAATGGTATCCGTAGACCCCAGGTAAGTCCTTAAAGTTTTTCTAAGTGTTGAGTGACCTATGGACCCCACCCACAGTCCGTAGGTCATCCCATAGCCCGTAGATGGGGTTTCGTGGGTCCAGATCTAGGGTTCTATCGACCCGACCCGGACCCTTTATTAATAAAAACTCTTCATTTTTTAAATTAATCCCCCACTTCCCATATTCCCTCCCAACCATATCTCACCCCTTAAAATCCCAAAACTCCATCATAAAGGCCCCAAATCACTCCCATATCCCATACATATCACTCTCCTCTCTGAAATTTCCATTTCCATCTCTCTCCCTAATCTGATCACTCCTATTTTCCCCTCACCAAAAAAGTTCAAGGTCTGGGTTCGGTGTCATATGGTCTAAGGAGTCTATTGTATTACACAATCACCCACTTCAAATACTTGTAAGGTAAACTATTTTAACTTAACTCTGAATTTCGGTATTCATTGTTCAATACATGAAGTCATGAAGTGGATCTTGACCTTGGGTTGTTTTTGTATGAAATTGCATGATGAACTGTAGTTAGAAACACCCTTGGGATGATAGAATGTGATTGTGTTGTCTTTGTAATCAAGTAACTTAGAGAAAATAGTCTAAATGGAAGTTTCAACTTAGGGTTCATAGTTTTGTATGCAATAAATGTTAAATAAGGAGTAATCAGAACCCTAGGGATGACAAACTATCATAAATTGTGTTGAAATACATGATTAGACTTAGATTGATTGTTTAATTGTTGAAAAATTGTTTAAAATGAGGCATGTCTAATACCTGGGATAGATCTGACCTACAAGACCTTGTCCATGGACCGTAGGTCAACCTACGAACCGTAGATCAGGTCTGTGGGTATGTTGCATATAAAGAATCCACTAAGTGTGGAACCACAAAGGTGGACTATGGTCTGTAGGTCAACCTACGAACCATTCTACACATCCGTGGTTCCCTTCAGAGCCCAGCTTTTTGGGACCTCTGACCTACAGAGGGGACCCACGGACCTTAGGTCAACCTATGGACCATAGGTGGCCACTAAAGCTACTGTACATAATTATTTTAGTTTTTGTTTTGGTTTGTTAGTCTAAAAAATTTTTGAGTGTGTCATTAGTCTTTTTTGGTACTAACTAAGCTTCCACATGTACCATGGCTCCCAAGAGAGCTTTGGTCTATCCCGCAAAGGGCAAGTCAAAGTCGGTTGCACCAACCTTGCAGCTCATTGATGAAGATACTGATGTGGAGAAGGATCCTACCTATGTCCCACCTACTATGAGGACATCCACAACTGCACCTCGTACTACCCAAAATCAATCTCGGTAGGTGATTCCCGATGTGGTTATTGTCTCCCAATTTGATGAGGAGGATATATCGATCGGTTCACCGACTGGTTTTGGTTCCTACTCTGAGTAATCTACTGGCTCCGACTCTGATTTCGGCTCCACATCCGGCTCCAGTTCACATGGTAGGACTTCCTCATCTGATGAGGCTACTAGTGCGGGGGACATATCAATGCCACAAAACACCGAGCGTGCTTTAGTTGTTAAAGAGCCACACCGGTGGTGTGTAAGTGGTCAATGGCAAATATAGAGGGATGCCCAAATGGTGAATAAGAAAGAGAGGATGGCTCGATTGATTGTCGAGGAGTGCTGGGCTCTCACAGGTACCCTTCATACTATGCCTGACATCCATGCACTCTTTCAGAGGCACATGTGCGAGTGGATGGATCATAGCCCAAGGACTTACAGTAAGGAGATTGTGAGGGAATTTTATGCTTACTACGCAGCCACCCTCCGAGGTTTCATTGATAGATGGGCCAAGCCCGTAACCCAACCTCCACTTAGGGCTACACTAGTTCATGGGTTCTTAGTTGATATATGGAAGGCTACTATCCGCAGATTCCTCTATGACCCGGGCAACACTTTAGAGATCAACACTGGCCAGTTTTATTATCGTTGAGACATCATGAGGAGCGGGGCATTCCAGAGGAATACAGAGCAGAGGGAGACTTTATTGCGCTGGTTGGCCCATTACCTTGCTACTGACAAAGAGCGCGTCGAGTGGGTCAGTAACTCGAGTGGAGGCATTAAGAATGCCACTTTTACTTTTGTGGCCAAATTCTTCTGGCTACTGGTGCAAAACAGAGTGTCTCTTATGCAGGCAGACAATGTTATTATATGGGACCACGCAGTTATGGTGGCAGCCCTAATTGCTGAGTTCGAGATGAATTTTGCCCGCATGACTTTTGCAGAGATACATGAGAGGGCCTTCAAGGCCGCCACCACTTACTCTTTCCCGTGCTTTATTTTCATGTTGTGCAGGGACTCTAGAGTGCCAGTTTGGCATTGTGATATATTGATTTAGGCGACCAAGATCCTGGATATAGGCCTGATTTGAGATGAGGCCAATGTGGCTGCACCGCACAGAGATCCACAGGTTGAGGTGACACCACTGGGAACGGACTGAGTTGCTGATGTAGAGCAGATATAGGGTGAGGATCTTGCCCCTCCAGCCCCTACTAAGGATGCCCTGACTTCCCATTCTTCGGCCACCAATCAGGCCCCTAGCGCCTCCAGAGCCACTCACTCTTCAGGGTAGGTTGTCGTGCCCCTAGCTCTAGTCTAGAAGTTAGAGGCTCAGATGGCTAGCCTGCTTCAGCTTATGAGGTCGTGGATGCAGCGGGAGATTGAGGAATCTACGAATAGGGTGGAGCAGCAGATGGAGCAGATGATGTACCAAAAGGTTCAGGCCGTGCACCATCGCCTTGATGCTTTTGAGTTGCATGTATTAGAGCGACCAGCCCCCACCACAGATGTATCTGCTTTCTGGACTGAGTTAACTAGTCTTCGAGCTGATCTTGACACCTTCCTAGCTCTACTAGAGATCGAGCCTAAGTCAGACGCCACAACACCGGTTGATAATACGGTGTTCGATGCTCTATTCGGGGATGTGATGCCACCTTCTGCTTCTTCCCTTCAAGCTGGGAAGCACCCCCGCTCCAGTCGGGTTTCTGATGATACTGAGGCAGGGAGAGCAAGCAAGAGGGAGCGCCAGAAGCTTGAGGTAGCATGGAAGGCCTCTTTACTTGATGAGGAGATGTGCCAACAGTGAGCTAGGGAGGTAGGTGTTGGTGCCTCTAGCAGTGTGAGCACCACTGATGGTGCGGTGAGAGTAAATGTTAGCACTACTGAGGGTGCTGAGATGGTTGATACGGCCACTAGTGAGGGTGACCCGATTGTTGATCCAGTGGGCTCCGAGAAACCAGACCCACCTACTTGTTGATAGGTCTTCGGTTCTATGCGCCACAGGTTTGCTTCACCCGATCCTTTATTCTTTACTTTTTGTGCATTGGGGACAATTGCACTCTATTTTGTTGGGGTGGGGTAAATGGATTGTGAGTGATAAGCTGAAGAGAATGTTTTAATTTCTATTGGGGTTTTCTTGCCTGTGTTTTTTTCCCCCAAGAGACTATTTTAATTTCTGTTGAACCGACATTTGTAGGAACATATGTGTAGGAGTAGTGAAAAATAAAAGCATGATGGCATGAAAGAAAAGTATGATAAAAATGATCCCTGTCAAAAAAATTGTTGAATTGTGTTGAATCTATAGTCTTCATGAGTTGAATGTGTTGGATCTAAATATGACATGATAAGAACCGATTTGACCTCATGACTTAAGCTAAAAGCTTGAACTGGGTAATCTGATAATCTGATAATGAAACAAGGTGCCAAGAGTGTGTGAGGATACTTGAATGTTCAGACAGTTTTGTTCCAATCTTGAACTTGCCCCGTTGGTCCTGCTAGGATAATCTAGGCTAGAAGTTCGTAAGTGATCATAGGTCATTGTTCAAATTAGTCCACTTAAGCCTAAAATGATCTAACCTAATGGTAGCATTGTTCCCTTTTGATCCAAATATTTGAGCCTAAAATTGACCATTTCTTTTGATTCAACTAACTCACGTTCCCTTAAAATATTGTCTTGGCCCCAGTCCCACCTTGGACATGTGCACCTTGACTCAGGACAAAAGCCTAAGTTGAGGGTAGCTAAGCCAAAAGTGACCTTGATCTTGGCCCTGGTCTGACATCGGACAATGTGCACCTCAACTAATGCAAAATGCTTCAGTTAAGGGTGGCAATGAAAGAGGAAACCAAATGAAAAGATGGTATAAATAGGGTATGTAAACCTCATTTTTGGGGGGTTAGACACCATAGTATTATTTTAGTTCTTGGTATTTTCTTGGGATTTAACTTGCAAACTCTAGCAATTTGATTTCCTAATTTTGGTTTATAAAGATTCTTGCTTTGAATTTCAATTGGAGATTTCAGGTTTCTTCTACTCATTACGTCAATTCATGAATTCTTCTTCTAAAAATATGAATTGTATTCTTGCTAGCATGGGTAACTAAATCCACAACTAGGGTTGTGAGAACCATGACTGATTAACAAAGTATGAATAGTAACTAAGTAATTCTTGAATAGTGTTGTTGCATGCATTAATAATTCTTTCGTTTAGAAGTCTGTTTAATGGTGGCCAATGTTAGAACTTGCCTTGTGGCTACTTGCCGGACCAAGGAGGTAGTTAATAAGAAAAGAATCATCAATATAGATTTAGTGTGATACTATCTAATAGTCTTATGTCAATTGGTGCGATGGTGAAAACTAAGCCATACATTGATGTGATTTCTAATATGAGGTAAAGGTAAGGGTTAGTAAATTATACATACGTAGCCAGACCAAGGTGCGGGGTGAAATTCTCTATTTGGTGGACCAAGCAGTTAGAGATACATAACTTGCCACTTTGCATGCGATACACTAGGAAAGGATTACTATTATTAGGATTACTGTGTTATAAGCTTATGGGGAACAAATACACCCTAGTTTCTTACTCTCATTGATAACAACTAAAGTTCGAATCTTGCTAACTTGCTTTCTAAACAACAATATGTTATTTGTTACACAAAAACCCCCTTTACTTACTTGTCTCAGAAATACATTGACTGAACGAATATAATCGTAAGTTAAAGTTAAGTCTAAACCATATTCCTCGTGGGATTGACCCCAACCTACAAGTTGGGTTCTTTACTTGATAACGATTGCTTATACTTCTTTAGGGAGGTGTAATTTGAGCTTATCAAATTTTGGCACCACTACCGGGGAATAACACTTTTAGATTAAGTTTAACTATATTATTGAACTTTAGTCAATTATTTCCTAATTTTACATTTTCTTTTTTTTTTTTTTTTGTTTTCTTCAGGTTTCTTCTTAAGTGTCTACCAAGTACATGGAGCCGAGGTGAACCACTGACCCCGTACAATCCAGAGTTGAGTAAAAGTTTAAGAAGGATGATTAATCAAGGGGTCTGTGATCACCCAGTCATAGAGGAACCTAAGGACGAAGTGAATAATGAGAATTTTCAGGTTTAGAGTGATAATCAACTTGGAGATACATTGAGAGTGCAAGCTCCACTTGAACCAAGACTGCGTGATAATTACAGGGTCGAATTCAACACTGTCGAATCTAAAGGACCCATTATTCTTCCTCCTCTACCTCCAGGGCATACATTTGTGGTGACTAGCAATTTGATGAAGATGCTTATAGTGAGGGTTTTATTTTCCGTTATGGCTTTAGAAGATCCATATGGGCACATGGCCAAGTTGAGGAATGTTTGTAAGAGTTGTGTGGGGCGATCGGAGTTGGCCATAAATGTTATAGGGTTGAGAGTCTTCCCTCTTTCATTGACCGGTGATGTTGCTATATAGTTTTCTGAGCTTTCGTACAACTCAATTCATACATGGGACCAATTGCACAGGGTGCTCATGGCCAAGTACTTTCCGTTGTCAAAGAAGTGGAACCACAAAGATAAACTAAACAACTTCGTGGCACTACCTGGAGAGTCTGTGAGTAGTTCATGGGACAGGTTCACTGAATTCATTAGAAGTGTTCCAAACCACCACGTTGATGATAAGTCACTAAAGGAGTATTTCTACAAAGGTCAAGATGACAAAGGTAAGGCTGTGCTTGATACTATTGCAGGAGGATCATATGGTGAGTGATTTTAAGGAGATCGCTGAGAAACTGGAGAAGATTTTTGGAAACAATAAAGCATGGAGCACTCGAAAGTCAGACACTGGAAGAAGCACTTTTGCAATTCAATCTGCACCTAGTCAATCTGCCGATGACATTTGTGAGGAGATGGCTCAGATGAGGACAAAACTTGGGTTGGTGTTAAAACATGTTAGCTAAGGTGCAAAAAAGGTAAATGTGGTGAATTGTTTGACTAGGACTCCACCACCACTGGTAGAGTAATGTTACTATGAGGAGGATGCTTACTTGGTGAATGATCAAATGGGGGGTTTTCGAGCCAACGCCTAAGGTTCCAATTCGGATAAGCTTACTATTACTAGGATTACCACGTTATGAGCATATGGAGAACACATACACCCTAGTTTTTTTCTCTCATTGATAATAACTAAAGTTTGAATCTTGCTCATTCCAATTCGGATAAGCTTACTATTACTAGGATTACCACGTTATGAGCATATGGGGAACACATACACCCTAGTTTTTTTCTCTCATTGATAACAACTAAAGTTTGAATCTTGCTCATTTGCTCTCTAAACAACAATCTGTTATTTGTTATACAAACCCCCCCCCCTTACTTACTTGTCTCAGAAATACGTTGACTAAAATAACATAATCGTAAGTTAAAGTTAAGTCTAAACCATATTCCTCGTGGGATCGACCCCAACCTACTAGTTGGATTCTTTACTTGAAAACGATCGCTTATACTTTTTTAGGGAGGTGTAATTTGAGCATATCACTAATCTTCTCAGGTAAAATTGAAACACAAATTAGAACCACGAGATTAACCTCCTAATATCAAACTAAGTAATATCCCTATTACTTAAATGAGTCAAAGCAATGCTCTCATTGCCCACTATATTAACTATTTCTAATCAATATAGACTTTCAACAATATGACACAAAGTTACACCTAACTATGCTCTTACATGACTCAAACAAGGTTTTGAAATGTTTCTAACAAGAGTGAAATGAATCCTACAAGATAAGCATAAATACAAGCAAACAAAACATCAGCATGTTCAAAAAGCAATTCTTTAGTCGATCAGGTCCCTTGCTGTTATGTATGAAGCTTGATTTTCTCTCTTTGAATGAATGAGTTGATTTGTTGTTTGTTATGTTGATTATATTAACCAAAAAGAATTATTTTCCATTGGACAAACAACCACGTCCGTTCTGATTGGTTTAGTACGCTAACGACTTCACCAACCACTGACACAACAGCTTTCCAGATGTATAGCACATTTTCCTAGATAAGAACACTCTGTAGAGGACCAGGTCCCTATATTTGTGAGGATCATCAAAACATCTGAAAACTTATCATGAATAAATGTAAATACGGAGTTAGCTTTTACACAGATTAAGAATGTGTTTACAGAAAGGATATAACTAGTTAAAGGCTTTAGGAAAGCTAGGAAGTGCAGTAGTATAATTCAGAAAATATTAGTTGTCTATGGTAATCTTTCACAGTTAACCAACAAAAAAAATAACTAGAGGGAATATAAGTTGGGAATATTTACTCAATAATCCAACAGTTCATCAAAATCAGGAACATTTATCTCACCTCTAAGGTAGCAAATGATTCTTTAGCCATTGATGCCTCCTCTTCAAGACTGCAAATAAAGAGTAAGGATTCAAGTCTCTTGAAGGAAAATGGGATATCAACCAAAACTTTCAGGAATCATTCCACAGGACCAACTCGAGAGAGATCCCCAATGTAGAGCCTCAACTTCAATTCTTCATCAGTAGTTGGTGCCATCTTAAGAAAAGTTTTAAGGAATTTAGATGGAAGTTCATTTCCTAGGTCAGAAGATAATATTAGTCATTGTTGTCATAGATGCAAAATATACAACAACATAATATTTCCATTTCCAAGAAATTGACCCACCAATAAACAAGTATACTAATGTTTTGCCATTTGACTGTGACAAAAGCACAAATTCTTGTTACAAGAGTATAATCATTCTAATCATGATAACAATTACCTGTCCTGAAGTGGTGCTACTTTTTCTAATTTTATGCCAAACCATTGAATGGTCAAGGTTTGCTAGAACATTATCCCAGAATAACAGTTTAGCTTCGTTTTAAAAGGATCACTCTCTGATCCCTCAACTAAAGCACTAGAGGATGCATTTGATCCAAGAGATGAAGGTCAAGGTGGAGTAACACCAGGGCCCAAATGTGGTGGCAAACGAGGACCAGCCTTAGCACGAATTGGTATGGGTAGTGGAGGAGGCGGTCCTGGTGCAGGAGGACGTGGATCGCCAACTAAAGGCTTTGGTGATGGTAGCGATGGAGCATCGAGATGGGTTATCTTGGAAGGAGGTAGTGGGGGAGGGGCTGGACTAGTAGGATCTTCAAAAGGATTTACCCTACCACATGGAGGCTTAAGCGGAGGCTGTCCATGCATCCCCATTCTTCCTGCTCAGAAACCCCTGTTGCAGCCATAACAATGACTGTAACAGTTCCCAAAGGGATCTCACTTTTAGAACCGTTCGACTCCATATAGAAAGTTTTACCCATTTTAATATTGGAATCATCACTGACAGAATGATTACCAGCATTAATGTGCCTTGAAGCGGAAAGATTGAAATCTCATAAACATCAGTATACCAAATGTCAAAATTAATATTTATACAAGAGCAAAAGTGGAATAGAGATGTACCAACATAATAGTCACTTATTCTTAGGCTAAGAAGAGGTCTTTCATCATTTTCCCCCTATCTGTATCCAATCCCACAAACCTTGCAATAGCATATAAAAAAAAGCGCAACAACAATAAATGTAACTGTAGCAATCACAAGAACTGCAACCAAAACTATTTTAGTGTTGTTTTTTCCTTATTTGATTGACCATCCAAAGTAGAGTTTTGACTAGTAGAAGACTGATCACCAGGACCAGAGGTTTTGCTGGAATCATTGTAGTCTCGAGGAAAAAATGGCTTCGTAGGATGACGGGCAAGTGACAAAGAATTTCGAGTTTCAGAACTAAAAGTAGCTGGAGCAGGAGCAGGAGATGGTGCATCTCCAACCTAAAGCAATTCACGCTATCTAGGTGAACGGTGCACCATACCAGGAAAAGAGGAAGTCCATGCATCTGGTATACCATGTAAGTGAATGCTTCGCCTCTCCCTAAATAAGAAACAGAAGAGTTTTCTTCACTAGACAACCCATAAGGGCTTCCTTGGTGAGTAGATTGGCATTTTTCTCTTTATTTTTAGTTAATGATCTTCTGTTAGTAAAGATTCTATTTGCTTCTTCTCCAGTAAACTGAAGATCTTCAACAACTTCATTAGAATGTACCAACTCTAGCTTACAGTTCAACCATAACTCTTCAGCCTGCAATAGAAGATTATAATCAGAGCTTCTTATGAATAGTTATTCTCAAATATGTACAAATCAAAATACTATGTCCAAAAATGCTGTTAAATTTTAGAGACCAACTTTCGATTACTTACACTATTTAAAAAAGAGTTGGCCTTGAGGCCTACTTGTGCGGCCAATTTCAAAATTCTTATACACCTAATCAAAAAGAAAAAATTATTAATGGTGTTTTGGTAACGATTAATAGGACACTTTGTCAAACTCCAATTGTGGTCTAGTGCGCCCCTCAAAGATCAAGTCACTAGGCAATGAGACACATGCCTTAGGGTCGAAGTAACAATTTTAAATTGGTTTGAAGGAGGACATTTGAGCATTATCACCAGGCACCCATGATTAGAGTTCTCCAATTATATCTCCAAGATCCCTCTATAGGCTTAAAGTTATAGAAGAACGAACAATTTTGGAAGAGCATAACTCTCCACTTATGGGGTGGTCCATGACTATCTGATACGCTAGGACATTATTCAGGTCCACAAATTTGAGGGGTTTAGAATGCCTCGCGACCCATATATCTCTTTTTAGGTGTGAGAGTTTTACATGGCATATTCTTAGGCCTTACCAAAGAAGAATAAGGACATAGGTAAGGCTGCAATGCTAATAGGTGACATGGATATAGCAAGGTTGATGGTTTATGTGCAGCAGGTTGAGGAAGAGAAGTTGAGGGAGTAATGTGAACCGTTCTTCTTTTTAGCAAAAGCAAAAGGGACCTGCTTCATCATCTGCTAGTGCACCTGCACCCAAAAACAAAGGTAAGTATAATGGTCAGAATTCAAGAATTTCAGAGCTAGACCAGTGCACTCTCAAGGTAGTATGGCACAAGGAGGTAACTGGACTCCTACATATGCTAAGTGTGGTAGGAACTACCCAGATAAGTATCGTCATGGCTCCACTGGTTGTTTCAAGTGTGGTCAAGAGGGTCACTTCATTAAAGAATGCCCTAAGAACCATCAAGGTAATAGGAATCAGGGCAATAGAACCCAATCTTAATCAGTTGCTCCATCAAATAAAACTGCATCTAGAGGATCTACTTTAAAGGCAAGTGGAGGAGCAAACCGCTTATATGCTATCACGAGTCATCAAGAGCAAGAGAATTTTCCAGATGTTGTCACTGGTATGATCAAATTCTTTACTCTTAATGTTTATGCTTTGATAGACCCAGGAGCGAGTTTATCCTTTGTGACTCCTTATGTTGCGATGAATTTGATTTTCTTCCTAAGAAACTTTGTGAGCCTTTTTATATTTCTACACATGTTGGGTAGTCTATTCTAGTTGAGCGAGTCTATCATGATTGTACCATTTCTATAAATCACAAGAACACTATGGCTGATTTAGTTGAGTTAGACATGGTTGATTTTGATGTCATTCTTGGTATGGACTAGCTTCATGCCTATTATGCCTCCATCGATTGTAGAACTCGAGCTGTCAAGTTTCAGTTTCCTAATGAGCCAGTTATAGAGTGGAGTAGTAGTTCAGCGGTGCCTAAAGGTCATTTTATTTTGTACCTTAAGGTAAGAAAGTTAGTTTCAAAGGGTTGTGTCTCTCACTTAGTCTGAGTTAATGACTCTAGTTTTGAGACACCTTATATTGAGTCAGGTCCCGTTGTGAGTGGGTTTCCAAAAGTCTTTCCTGATTATCTACCAGGAGTCCCTCCTGAGAGAGAGATAGAGGTATAGACCTTCTTCCAGATACTCATCCTATATCTATTCTGCCATATAGAATAGCCCCAACAGAGTTGAAAGAGCTAAAAGAACAGCTGAAAGATCTCCTTGATAAAGGCTTTATTCGACCAAGTGTCTCACCTTGGGGCGCTCCAATTTTATTTGTGAGGAAGAAAGATGGTTCCCTTAGAATGTGTATGGAATACTGCCAGTTGAACAAGGTTACCATCAAGAATAAGTATCCTTTTCCGAGAATTGATAATCTTTTAGATCAGCTTCAGTGTGCTACCTGTTTCTCTAAGATAGACCTCAGATTAGGCTACCATCAATTGAGAGTAAGGGAATGTAACATTCCAAAGGCAACATTCAGAACCTGTTATGGTCATTATAAGTTCCTAGTTATGTCCTTTGGTTTGACCAATGCTCTTGCAGTATTCATGGACCTCATGAATAGAGTATTCAACCATTATTTAGATATGTTTGTTATCGTATTCATTGATGACATACTAATCTATTCGAGGAATGAGGAAGATCATGCTAGCCATCTCATAATAGTTTTCCAAACTTTAAAGGATAGGGAGTTGTATGCTAAGTTCTCTAAGTGTGAGTTTTGGCTTGAGTCTATGGCGTTCTTAGGCCACATTTTTTGCGGTGATGGGATTAGAGTTGATACCCAAAAAATAGAGGCAGCGTAGAATTTTCCTAGACCTACATCTCCAACTGATATTAGGAGTTTCTTGGGGATGGCTGGATATTATAGAAGGTTCGTCGAGGGGTTCTCATTTATTTCATCCCCTTTGACCAAGTTAACTCAGAAAATAGTGAAGTTTCAATGGTTTGAAGCTTGTGAGAAAAGCTTTCAGGAATTGAAAAAGAGGTTGACTACTGCCCCAGTATTGACCTTACCAGAAGGTATGTAAGGGTTTGTGATATATTGTGATGCGTCTAGAGTTGGTTTGGGTTGTGTGTTAATGAAGAATGGTAAAGTTATACCTTATGCCTCCAGACAATTGAAAGTTCACGAGAAGAACTACACAACCCATGTCTTAGAGTTGGCTGCCATAGTACTTTCTTTGAAAATATGGCGTCATTATCTTTATGGTGTTTATGTGGATATGTTCACCCATCACAAGAGTCTTCAGTACGTGTTTAGTCAGAAAAAGCTTAATCTAAGACATCGAAGGTGGTTAGAGTTACTCAAGGATTATGACATGAGTATTCTTTATCACCTAGGTAAGGTTAATGTTGTTGCTGATACCTTGAGTAGTCTGTTTATGGGTAGTACCGCCCATTTGCTCAGACTTGCACGATTAGGAGTTCGACTAATGGATTCCACAGAAGGAAGAGTAGTGGTGATGAATGGGGCTGAATCATCATTAGTGTCAAAAGTAAAAGAGAAGAAAGATCAAGTTCCTATTTTTTCTTGAATTAAAGGCAAATGTTCATAAGCAAAAAGTATTGGATTTTGAACAAGGGGGAGATGGCATATTGAGGTATCAAGGTGGGTTGTGTGTACCAAGGGTGGATGAACTCCAAGAGAGGATCATAGAGGAAGCTCATAGCTCCAGATTATCCATCCGGGTTCCACAAAGATGTATTGCGATTTGAGAGAAGTTTATTGGTGGAGTAGTATGAAGAAGTGCATTGCAGAGTTTGTTGCTAAGTGTCCAAATTGCCAACAAGTTAAAGTAGAGCACCAAAGGCCTGGTGGTATGGCTCAAAATATAAAACATCCAAAATCGAAGTGGGAGATGATCAATATGGATTTAATCACAGGTTTACCACGATCTCACAGGCAGCATGATTCTATTTTGGTGATTGTCGATCGAATGACGAAATCAACCCACTTTTTACTGGTAAAGACTACCCATTCGGCAGAAGATTATGCTAAGTTATATATACAAGAGGTATTTAGACTTCGTGGGGTTTCGGTATCGATTACTTCAGACAGAGGAGGACAATTTACTGCACAGTTTTGGAAATCTTTTCAAAAAGGCTTGGGTTCAAAGGTGAACTTGAGTACTGCTTCTCATCCTCAGACACATGGTCAAGCAGAGCGCACCATTCATACCTTAAAACATATGTTAAGGGTGTGTGTGATTTATTTCAAAGGTAATTAGGATGAGCACCTACCTCTCATTGAATTTGCTTAAAAAAATAGTTACCACTCTAGCATCCAGATGGCTCTGTATGAAGCTCTTATGGGAGAAGATGCAGATTTCCTATTGGATTATTTGAAGATTGTGAAGCTGGGTTGATAGGACCAGACTTAGTTCACCAAGCTATGGATAAAGTGAAAGTCATTCAAGAGAGGTTGAAAACAGCTCAGAGTCGTCAGAAATCCTAAACTGATGTTAGGAGAAGAGAGTTAGAGTTTGAAGTTGATGATTGGGTATACTTGAAGGTTTCAACCATGAAGGGTGTTATGAGATTTGGTAAGAAGGGGAAGCTTAGTCCCCGGTATATTAGCCCTTACAAAATATCCAAAAGCATTGGTAATGTAGCTTATGAGCTGGAGCTACCACAAGAGTTAGTAGCAGTCCATCTGGTATTTCATGTTTCCATGTTTAAGAAATACGTGGGAGATCCTTCACTTATCATACCAAGTGATGATATTGGTATTAAGGATACCTTGTCTTATGAGGAGATCCATGTTCAAATTCTAGACCGACAGGTTTGCAAGTTAAGGATCAAGGAAGTAATATCAATCAAAGTTCTTTCGAAAAATCAGTTTGTTGAGGAAGATACTTAGGAAGCTAAGGAGGATATGAAGAAGAGATATCCACATCTCTTTGAACCGGAGAAATTCCAGATTAAGATACTAATTCTCTTCTTAGTACTCTATAGATTGATATGCTTAATGTGTCAGATTTGCATGTAGGGCGTTTGAACTGAATGTTAGATGTTACGCCCTTAGCTTACTAAGAGTAATCTCATTCGAGGACAAATGTTCCCAATGGGGAGATATTGTAACACCTCACTATTTGAAAGAACTACAAAGAGCTAGAATTAGAAAGAGTCATTTTTGGAAATTTGACAAAATTAAGTTATGTTTGAGTTTTGGTCAACTTCAAATGATCATAATTCCTAGCTCAGAATGAGTTAGGTCTTCTACAAGATAACGTAGGAAGGATCTTTGAATTATCTTTCCAACTCCACCGAGTTTGTGTGATTTCGAGTTCGTATGAGGGAGATATGCCCATTTGGAGTTGAGTTGTTTAGATAAGGAAAGTCTAAACTGGATTTTGGAAGGGTATTTTGGTCTTCCATACCCAATTAATTAATTTTGTTTTTGAAGTTTAATTAAGGTCTAATCAGAATTAGATCAACTTACGCTCTTACCAAAACATGCTAGGGCTTGAAGAAAAGAGAAAAAAGGATAAAGGAGAAGAAATGTTCAAGATTCATCAAGTTCTTGCAATTTTGGACGTCGATTTCGCCAAAGATTCAATCCTATGAGGTATGTCAGATCACATAGCATTGGGTTAGTTCACCCATGCGCCAATCATGATTCATTCAGTGTAATTGTGTTCTTGAAAGAAAAGATTATGAGTTCTTGATGAAATTTATTTAAGTTCTTGTGCGTTCTTGTTGTTGAAGTCGTTGAGATGTTTCTTGAGTTTGAATCATAAAATTAGGTGTGATTTTGAGTAGATTCCTACATACATTGGTGATATAGTCGAATCTAAGTGTTTGGGAAAAGAACCAATTGAATCTAGAGGGTTAGAAAATTCATCAAATACTTGGGGAGGGGGAGGGGGCACCGCTCCTCTCAGAGCACCCCAAAGGAACTTCTGAAGTTTGGGCTCTGGGGCATTGTGCCAGCTAGAGCACCCCAACCCAACTTTTGAAGTTTCCTCTCTGGCGCCCCGCGCCACTCAGAGCACCAAGGACGCCAGGTTTTCCACCTTTTCCCACTTCTTTCCGTTTGAGTTCCCTAGCAACGTACCTAAGTTTTCTAGTTGATTTATACACTATATGTACATCTAAACATCATGAAAACATCTATAAACATGAGATCAAGAGCCTTGAATCCATAATTCAATTCAAGGAAAGTTCAAAGTCAAGTCAAGAGAAGTTCATAGAGTCTTCCAAAAGTCTTTAACAAATGTTTTAACTTTGTTTAAAGACATGAGTTTTGAGTTGAGTAAAGAGTAAGAGTAAAGTTCTTTTCTTCAAAAGATTATACGGGAACTAAGTATTCCCAAGAGTTGAAATGTTTTCACATTTAAACAAGAAAGGAAACACCGATTTCCAAGAGATCTTTTAAGCTAGTTTTTGAGTAATTACCTCAAATCACAGAAAGAGTTTTGTTTTTAAAAACATATGAGTTGAGTATATTTTGGGAGTCGTATTGAGCACCGATGTGGGGATGAGTTTGTAATAACTCAAGTCTCTCTATAAACGATGTAGCCATTGTGTGTAGAAAAGGGTCATACTTTTTAGATGACACCTTAGTGCTTTTTAGCATTGACTAGTCGATCCACTTACATGAGGTATTCTATATCATGGCAAGGTATAGGACAGTTCTGGCAGCGTGGGCAAGATGATATATCATCACTTTAGCTCATAGTGATGGTTGCCGGTTAGAGAAACTCACAGTATTATATTACTTTATATGTAAACTGGGTTGTTATTGTATTTCTTTAATACATTGAGTTCTCATCTACTGTTTTAAATGCTTTGTATAAACTGCACCTTTATTGTTGTTTTTACTTTGCATTTGAGTTGAGTATCCATGAGTTAAGTAAAGCTAAGGTAAGTGTTCTTTTTAGATTCTTTTCAAGCTTATGTCATGTTTAGTTTTCCCCTCGCATGCTCGTACATTCAATGTACTGATGCCATTTGGCCTGTATCTTTTAATGATACAGATACAGGTAACCAGGATCAGCATCCAGCACCCCGTTGATCCAGTTGAGCACTCAGAGTTAGTATGTGAACCTCTTTGCTTTTCGGAGGACTCCTTTTGCATTATTTTCTAGTATTTCAGTTGTTAGGGTGACAGGGGTCTTGTCTCAACATCCCTCTTAGTATTTAGAGGCTTCATAGACAGTTAGTTATGAGTTCTTTAGTCTTGTATTTCAGATGTTTTGCTATAAGACTTGAGTTGCCAATTTGGCTAGTCTAATATTTCTTTAAGTTATTGCATGAGTAATCCTTTGAGACTATTTTCTTGCTATTTAAGTCTTCCTCTATAAGTTAAGCGAGGCCAAGGGTTCGCTTGGGGCCAGCAATTGTTCTCGAGTGCCAGTCCCGCCCAGAGTGTAGGCTCGGGGTGTGACAGTCTTATGCCAACCTATTTGAACACTACAAGAGACATTAAGTTTTTATTTGCTCTTTTGTCACATAACGTCGTAGCAAAGTTGAACTCCAAAATAGTGCATAGAAAAGTGAAAGGCCCAAGATCTTCCTTTTTCTAGGCAAGAGAACAAGATGTTATTGCATGTACTGCATTGATGCGAGTTGCCAGTCGGCTTAAAACTTACAGCTCTCTTCTTGGTAACCATATCTTTCATAAAGTTAGCATATCCTAGAATCTTCTCAAGTGATTCCACAAAAGGTATGTGACATCAGGGAACCTCTAACAATAGTATCAACAACTGTCTTAGTTGCAAATTTCAAAGACCTATAGAAAATTTTCAAGTAGTTTTCATCCTAGCTTATGGTTCGGGCAATATTGTTTCAGCTTCTTATTAAATCTCAGCCAGACGTCATGCAATGCTTCTCCCCTTGCTTATTGAAATTATTTATATCATTATACAAGTGCAACATACTAGACGGTGGAAAGAATCTCTTAAGAAAAACAATTTTTAGCTCTCCCTAAATTGTAACGGGGTCATAGTGAGAAACAAAACAACATTAGCCTTATAACATTTTGTTTCAAAAGCCTGTAGGCTTTGCATATCCCCAAAAAGTTGATCAAATGGTGGTTTAGATAACCTCCAAAAGCTCTGCCTATGGATGA
Organism: Solanum pinnatisectum; assembly: GCA_035578085.1. Classification (NCBI taxonomy): domain Eukaryota; kingdom Viridiplantae; phylum Streptophyta; class Magnoliopsida; order Solanales; family Solanaceae; genus Solanum; species Solanum pinnatisectum. Next base: position 22,055,137 of record CM069085.1, read on the forward strand.
GGTACTAGGGCACCTGTGGCACCATTTTCATCAAAATCAATATCATCATCCTCTTCCTGATCGGGGGGGGGGGGGGGGGGGTTAATTACCCTAGATGAAAGGATTAAAAGAAAACAAAATTCACGAGAAATTATAAATGAGAATAGAGGTACATGCAAGTATTTGCAGCAAATATTGGATAAAGTTACGAAGAGTCTGTCCACTAATATGAACTCTCCTAATGTTGTAGTTTGAAAAACCCTCCCGGTCTTCATGGGAGAGCTACTAGTGAAAGTCAATGAGGGACAACTTTTGGAATAGTGAATTAAAAATTTCAGCTAGGTTAGGCTTGGACGAAACTTGAGTGTGATAAGGTCTAGGACAATCTGAAAAAAGGATTGGGTGAAATGTCTAAGTGAGTTTGTTTTTTCTTTTGTCTAACACACGAGGATTCCATAGGGCTTTGCAGAAGTGAATTCAGATAAGTAAAGCTCCTTGATATCAAACTTGGCATGAAAGTGTTAGTTTAGCACATTAAGTTTCGAAGGTGTGTTGTAAAATGGGATCTTTTTGAGAAATTTTTGAATTTCTATCCCGTGCAAGTGGCTATAGCGGGTGAACACCGCTATAGAGGTGGACTTAATTCTCATTATAGCGGAAGGTCCTGCTACAGCAATGCCGCTATAGCGAGATTAGGCCGTTATAGCGAGGTTAGTCGCATTTAATGCAAGAAAATTCCCAAAACCACCCATTGTTTGGCAATTTCATTTTGGGGAAGAGAAAGTGTGACCTAGGGTGAATTTTCTCTTATTTTCATCATAATCATAGTTAAAGGAAATTTAATTACTCCCTTAGCTTTATAATTCAATTATTAGGCCATAGAATTTATGGGAACTACCTTAGAGGAATGTTTTGGTTGATTTAATTGTGGAAAAACCCCTAGTTTGGGTGAAATAATCATGAGAATGGCCTGGGATATCCCACACCAAGCGTGGTACCCGAGTCAACGAATAGTCACACACACACTAGTAAATACAAGTAAGTAAAACACCTTAATTGCATGAGATTGTTAAGAATTGATCATTTCACATCCAAACCAGTATGTTTTCCCCAACATGCATTGTACAAGTTGTACAATAGAGACAGTTAATATGCACACATTACATAATTTAGAAAACAACAACCATCACCTATTCTTGGATGACTCTTTACGAACATTTTTTCCCACTTACGACCCACGACCTACCGGTTACCACCCCTAGAATAACACCTAGCAACAATCGCAAGATCAACATCATCAAGTTAAGTACCTTACCACCCTAAACAACCGCAATCCACACATTTGTCCGCCCAAACTCCCAACAATTGACAAGGTATTATACAAGTAAGGACAAGTCTAACTACTCAATTAAAATTAGCATACCTAGACGCCAAGCAATTACTAAAGAACTCTGAACATGAGCTTCCGACTCCATGGGGTGAATCCTGACAGACATAGACCAGAAATCCATAGGTTTGACCCTTGCACTCAAACTCATATTCCAACTGGATATTTTCTAGCTCCTTAATACAGAAGCAATTCATTACAGTGAGCTATATTTTACTTACGTCTTAGTTGTGATCCATCCGTGCAACAAAACAATCAGTAAAAATACTATTACTATACACGATAAGATTGACCATAATAACATACCAAACTTTTAAATAGAAGGGAAAATATAAAGAAGATTAAGATAATTGTCGTACCAAGACAACTTGATAAATAATAAATATCAAGTAACAACTCTGTTGTAATCTATATAGACATCCATCTTATCATACTACATAAAGCTCATGAACCAAATAGTGTAATCTTTTTTTAAAAAAATAATTAATACTGCAATAAAGGTTTGAGAATTATGAGTTTTGTATTGATGTGGGGAGGATCATATTTACTAGTTATATCATCCACAATTGCTTGTATCTCGAGACGTTATAATTACTTGAAATTCATGAACTAGAATTGTGAAATGGATTAAAATGTACAATGTCACACTTAATTGTAATGATGTAATTACTTAAAGCTAAAGTAGCTAAATAGACTTCGATATGGCAAGAATAGAAATTTTTTTTAGCTAAGTATCATGATTTTTTGTGTTCATTTGTGAAACTTAGAAAAAACTGCAACTAATTAATTTTTGTTTATAAAGCAGTAGCAAATCAAAGAAAGTTTAATGCATAGAGAGAAATAAATATAGGTTTGAATTACAACTCCAATTTGATAACACCCCAACTAATCTCTTGAAAACCAACCAACGTGGAGAATAATAAACAAAGAATCTATGATGGTCTAATGAATTCCATCACAAATTAATATAAAGGAAACAATGATTCTCATTAGATTTAATTAATTGCTAAAAATTAACAAAAGAAAAATAAAGAATTTGAAGGGATGAGTTTTATTCCATTACAATTGAATTATTAGAATTGTTGGAGAAAAATAAAGAATTTGAGGATCTTTACGGTATTATCTTACCTGATCAAAGAAAAGGGAGATTTTGTTCGATAGCAAAGTGCAGGCACAATCATCACCCACAAGAACAAAGTGAAGTTCTAAACCCTTTTTTTTTTTTTGTCAGATCGATCTGTCGTTCATGACTTTTCTATTCACTTAAAGATTTGGAGTTAAATACTCAAATGATTTCTTTGGCATGTTGTCAAATGGTTAGTAGGATGAATGGGAGAGAAACATGAAAGTTGGGGGCAACCAAAGAGGATAAAAATGAATTAGGATTTAGAAAATAATTGCGAGGGTTAAACAAATAGTGAAGGGGAGATGTGTGGTTCGTTTGGTTATATTGAATGAACGGTGGAGATTAAAAGGATCTAATGGGTTGGGTTTTGGATTGTTTTGTTGGGCCACAAATTGGATCAATTTAGGGGTTGACATTGAGTGTGAATTTGGGCTAAAAATTTTCATCATTTAGGAGGAAATGACACATATATACAACTGATAGTTATAATTAGCAATAAATAGCTCAACATTAATTAGCATTTAATAGACAAATAATAAATAATATAACTTACATAAATCACATAGTGTAAAGAGTAAATTACATTATATCACTACTTGTTTTCTAATTATAATAATCCCTTAAAATTTGTACCTTCCGGATACATAAGTCACCATCCGGATACTTTAATTCACCATTTGGATACAGTACGTAATTCTAATATAAGAAAAATCTTTCTGTTGCGCTAAAAAGGGAATAAAATCTGAAAATTAATTAAATCTCATAAATTACACTTATGTTTATTCTTACTCTCAATCATACAGAGGCAAATCCTAATAGAATGAAGAAATCAAAATTTCAAATTGCTCCCCCCGTTCAACGAAGAAACCTTTCAGATTTGATTTAAAAACTTTTGTCAAAATTTTGGGTAAGCAAGGTGAGTTATAAAGGATACAAAAGGGATGGAATTGTTGTTGGACAAACAATATCCTTTTGAATCTTCAAGTTCATCGAAAATCCTTTCAATTTTGATTCAAGATTATCACAAAAATTGAGATTCAAGATTCTTTCTTCTTCCAGTTCAGCAAAGATCCTTTCAATTTTGATTCAAAATTATTGAAAATTTTGAGATTCAAAATTCTTCTCCTAGTTTATTGAAGATTGAAAAATTTGAGAAGATACATCATGAATATCTTAGTTACTTAGCATTTACTATTTATGTATCTTATTTAAATTGATAAGTATTGTATTTATACTAGATACATTAAATAAATAATTGTTGCCCATAAGATGTTAGAATTGAGATCGATACATTACTGTGTGGTAGTTTTTATGTAATTGATACATTTAGTATAAATTCGAATTTACATATCATATCTAACAAATTAGTGCATGATACATTACTATTATGTATTTCGTTTAAATTGTAATTGTTGCCCATAAGATGTTTGATTTGAGATCGATACATTACTGTGTGATAGTTTCTATGTAATTGATACATTTAGTATAAATTCGAATTTACATATCATATCTAAGAAATTAGTTCATGATACATTACTATTTATGTATCTCGTTTAAATTGATAAGTATTGTATTGTTTGCCTTGAAAGATATGTATAACTTACATCATGTATCATTTTGTAGTTGATAATAATATATCTTATACAATAAGGTTGTGAAAGAAGGATGTATGTAAGCTGAAATAAAGTATATTTAAATGTATCACAAAAATAAGAATTAAGTTATCAATTAGATACATGAACAAACACAATCCATTAAAGAAATTTGATTATGAAAAACACCAGAGAAAAGAGGAAAATATTGGACTGTATGAAATTTTGGTGAAATTGAAACTAATATTATTATGAGACACTGGAAAGATTAAATAATAATACAAGAATCCTAATCAGTTCAATGAATGCTTAGTTGTTAGAGTCCATAACCAACTCAAATTATGGCAAATTTACAAATATTTTATTAATTATTACCAAATAATAACTACTACTATTACTTTTTTTTCTTTCTAATTTATGTTTTAGTGTTGAAAATTTGAAATTCACTTATTTTATTTTATTATAAATTTTGGAGTATTTTTAAAAATAGGTAAAAGACTCATAAATATCATTTTTAAATTTTTTGTCTAAAAATATCCTTAATCTACAGAAATGAGACTGATTTTGAATTTCAAACGTGAATGAGAAAATAACTACCAAGATTCTGTGACTAAAAATAAGGAGAAATTTGTGGAGTGAAATAAGGAAGGGATAAATGTTGGCTTTGGGAGTTAGGATTTATGTATCCAGCGTTTGGGGGTTTGGGAGTAAAATAAGGGATTTTGGAAAATTTTAGAACTGGTAGGGAATAATGGGAATTATGGAAAAAAAAAGTGTGTATATAGGTAATTTATCCTAAAAAATAAGCAAAAAATGGCCCAAATTAATAAATGACATTTTAATAGTTTTTTTTTCTTGTATAACTAATCATCACTAAACAACAAAAATAACGAAAACATCAAAAATTATATATACAATACGTAACCGCCTAAAAACGTAAATTATGTACTTTCATTTTTATTTTTTTTTTTGTTACCTGATAAAAAAATTTCCAATTGTATACTTGATGATTGTATATAGCTAGAAGAATGGTGTATTCATTCACTTAGTATTAGTATACATTTATAGCTATGTTATCCCCTCCAGTGTATACATATTAAAAAATCAAATACTTTATGTATTCATTCACTTATAATTAGTATACATTTATAGCTATGTTATACCCTCCAGTGTACACATATTAAAAAATTGAACACTTTATGTATTCATTCACTTATAATATGTATACACTGCATTGAAGATTTTTTTTTAATCATGAACATCATGTATGCATTGCATTCATGTATACATATCCATGTATTCGTTCACTCAAAATTTGTATACATTCCAGATTCCTTCTTCAGCATGTAAATGAGGATTGCAGTTGAAATTTAAAATGCTCAATAGCAAACACACAAGTCGAATCGGATAACGAGAAGAACTTACATGGCTAAAATTTAGGATTATGGATGGAGAATCCACAAAATTAGAACTAAAATCCCTTTTTTTATGAATAATCCTAGGGATAACTTTCTTAAACATGACAATACCTACAATCAATTACTATTATGTAAATTTTTGCCTAAATTAGATATAACCTTCAATTTCAAAAATTGAAACCCCCAAAAAAATTGAATGACAATATAGGATGAGACTTCCCAATAAAAGGGCTAATAATTGCAAAATTTAATTTTTAAAAACCCTTTTTTGTCAAAGAAATAAAAGAGGCTATATGTTGTCAATTAGTAAAATGGGATGTCATGTTGCGCCCTTTTTTCATAATGTAGCTAAAAAAAATTTAAAAATTGGTAATTGTCTTTAGGGTTATCATTTACAAAGCAAAAAAAACATACTACAACGATAATACAAAATAATATTGATAAAATCATAAAAGTAATTTTTAATTAAAAAATGGCATATAAAGTACTTTATCAAATGAGTTAAATACATGATAATAAATGTATATGTAGTTTTGTGAGAACTAAAAATGCAATGAAAATTTTCAAAAATAGATGTAAAAATAACTTAATATAGAGAATATTTTTAAAAATGTTATTCTAGTGATAAAATGCTATGTAAAATTATGATAAATTAACTATAAAGAAATAGGAAATTTGCAACAATTTTGTTTTTCTTGTTGCAAATATATTCAATGTTGTTCCTCAGAGAACTTTTGACAACAAGAATACAGTAGTTGTTTTTTGTTGGAGTAAATATTGTTAGGAAAACTTTATCTAATAAAAATAAAATATATTGTTTCAAAAAGCTAATTTACGCAACAAAAAGTTTTTATCATAAATCAAATTTTATTGGTAAAAAGTCACACGGTTGTGGCTTATGCGATTATTTAGCAACAAAAAGTATTGTTGCAAAAATTAATATTTATAAGTTGAGTTAGAAAATTAGAGCTCAAATATAAATTAATTGATTCATGGGAAAATACATAAGTACCCTCTCAGATTATACCAGAAATCTCAGTGACACACTTAAACTTAATTAGGGTCTTATTATACTTCTTAACTATTTTCAAAATGGAATAAATATCACCCTAAATGTTGACGTGGAATTAATAGATAGCCAAATGAGTATGATCGATGTGCTTTACACGCGCTTCACTTTTACTTTAAGCATTAAGTATTTTTATTATTATTAAAAATCATTTTTCTCTTCAGTAATTCTGAATCTTTTTTTCTCTTTACTAATTTTTTGAGTACTTTTCATTTTACACTTTGTTTGGATAGTTATTAAATATTGTTTCATAATGTATTATATCATATTGCATTTCGTTGCATTGTGTTGTATTATATTGTATTGTATTGTATTGTGTAGTATTGTATCTTACTGTATTGTTTTAATGAATACAATATTTGGATAGATTGTATCATCATCCGTCATTAAATAATGTCACACATCTATAATTTGAATGATATACCTACAAGAAAGTACGGTACGGAAAAGAACTACTATGAAAATGTAGGATAAAAGATGAAATATGATTGTTAAATAATAGATAAAAACAAAATGAAAATAAAATATTAAAGTAACAACGTGATCATACCAAAATAGTCGTTACATAAAATGGGTATTTGCTTTGTTACCTAACAATTGATTTAAACGATACAATATAATAGAATTTGAAGTGAAGGTATGGTAGCTTCGAAGCTAATTCATCCAAGTTGTTGTTCGTCACGCCCCGAAGCTACCCCCAGGACGCGGACATGGGACCTAGGATCATGAGTGACCCCAAGCTAACCCTACTGGCATAACATAAGCATACTAAATAAACTTAGGTAAAGAAATATTGTGCGAAAGCTAAATCATCATGAAAACTTAGAAGATGGGGAATACCCATAAACTATCTGGTTGTATAAAACTAAGAGTTTAACAATAACTGAAAAGACAAACTCAAAGGCTAATGTTGAATCTAACTATGTCTGAAAATAGCCTAACTCTAACTGACTAGAAGTGTTGGGACATGCCCCAGCTAAATCTAGCAAAGACTAAAACTCAAACTAAAAGCAAAGGAAACATGTTGTCGTCCTCGAAGAATGAGGACTCACCACTGATACTGCTGAACTGGAGATCGAGAACCGATCTATGTGTGATCTTGAAGCTGAGGACCTGAACCTAAATCACGAGAAGATGTAGCACAGAGTATGTGTCATTACTTGAAAGGTACTGAACATGCAGGATAGAGTAAAGCTGAATAAAACATATAACTGAACAAAACAATAGAGCAATTATATAATCTGAACATGATAAGGGTACTGACAATATTGAACATGACCTAATTGAATGCAATGACCAAGTTTATGACATGCTAAAACAGAATACTGAACTGTACTGATAACTTGGTCAATGCAATAGATTGTGACTAAACTGTGGGAGCTACTAATAACCGACATAAAACCACATGAGCTAAATATGGAGTCCAATGTATTTGCCCCATCGAGAGGACCCAATATACCCTGCCAGAGGTATAGAGGCATGACTGGCGTGATCACTAAAATGATGCCCACAGAGGGGACTTACAACCTATGGGGCACGTAGTTCTGCGACTTGAGGGTGACTGACCCTAGTCCACTCTATATTAAGTTTCTCCCAATTGATTATGTAATTTAGCAGTTTATCACTGAAATGATGTAATTCTGGATAGCTCAAAATACTGATATGCTCATTGAAAATGCAACATTCATATACTGATAATGAAACATTTATGACTGGAGCATGTATAACTGAATAAACTGACCTAGCATGTGCAATTCATGAACTAAAAGAACTACATAGCTAGGGTTCTGAAATTATGAAGGAATTTATACTAAAACATACTAAAATCATGAAATTTGATTAGGATCATTAAAGTAACTAATTCATATTGATCTGCTGAAATTCTAGAAACCCTAGGTCTAGATAATATTGAGGGAATCAAGAATCTAACTGAATTTGAGGGACCTAATGGGCGAAAGGAACCCACTAGTGAAATTCCACATACCTGGTGACGAATTTTACAAAGAAAATCTTTCGTTTTCAAGCTGAAACTGATGAAAACCTGCTGCATTCTTGGACTAGGGCTTAGTCGACTCTTTCTCCTTCTTCTCGTTCAACTTGATGAATTTTAGGAGAATGAGTTGGTTTGGGTAAAGTCTAATTAAGTTACTAGTCTTAAAATGACCAAAAATACGTAGTTTAGGGTTCCAACTCAAAAGGAAAAGACCGAACGACCCCTGACTTAAAAGTTATCGGGGTCACCGACGGACCTAACTGACAAACCGTGAATGGATCGACGGCCCGTGCTGGTCAACCATCGAGGGGATTCTGGGAGTTGAAATATGGGGTCAGACCTACGGCCCTGGACCACAGACCGTGGTCTGACCTATTGTTCATAGGTCCTGGCTATGTCTGGACTTAGACAAATTTGCTGGGTCTTTCTAGGACTAAAGGCTGGGGTGACCCACGGCTCTGGACCACGGACCGTGTCCTGACCTACGGTCCGTAGGTCCCAGCGTGGCTTGACCCTTAGCTGATTTTCTGGGGGTTTCGTGGAGGGTTGCAATGGTGAACCACGGACCACCAGGACGGACCGTGGGTCACCCTACAGTTCATAAGTGGAAATCATAGGTTGCACGTGTAACTTCTGAAAAGTCTGTATTTTTGTTTTCTAGGATACGGGATGTTACATTATCTCCCCCTTGGGAACATTTATCCTCGAATGAAGACTAAACTAGTTGAAGATGGAGGGAAAGAGTTGTAGACCCTACCACAAAATACTATAAACGGATTTCTGACTTAATTAAGTTCCAAGAACATGCAAATACGTTGAAAATGCAAGTGCAAACTTAAGTAACATGATACTAAGACTGAAACTACTCATGAATGACTAAAAAACTAGAGAGGAACTATTACCTCAAGCTAGAGTGGAATATGAAGGAAAGAGATGAGGATGTTTGGCCTTCATGGCCGCTTCTGCTTCCCAAGTAGCTTCCTCTACGGACCGACTCCTCCACAAAACCTTAACTGAAGTGACTTCTTTGTTTCTCAACCTTCTAACCTGACGATAGAGAATCGCAATAGGCACATCCTCATATGTGAGACTATCCTTCATAGCCACACTTTCTAAATGTACTACAGATGTTGGGTCACCCACCAACTTCCAAGTAGGAATGTTTACGATGTTCTACTTTCACTTGCTGGCAATTTGGGCACTTAGCCACAAAATTTGCTATATCTCTCTTCATGTCATTCCACCAAAAGACTTCCCGCAGATCACGGTACATCTTAGTGGCGCCTGGATGAATAGAATATCTAGAATTATGGGCTTCTGCAAGAATCTATTGCCTCAACTCACCCACTTTAGGAACACAGAATCGACCCTGATAGCAAATCATACCATCTCCCCTTGGAAGAAAATCTCAACTCTTTGCTAATGGATTGCACCCTTTAGTTGAAGCAATATTGGATCACTGTCTTGCTTTTCCTTAACCTCCACTACCAATGAAGATTCTGACCCATTCTGAACTGTTACACCACTATCTGATATGCTCATAAGGCAAACTCCCAAGCGAGCAAGCATGTAAACATCCTTTGCTAGCTCTTTTCTTTCTTCCTCAACGTGTGCTACACTACCCATAGATAGTTTGCTAAGAGCATCTGCTACTATATTGGCCTTACTAGGATGGTAATGCACACTCATATCATAATCCTTGAGGAACTCAAGCCATCTCCTCTAGCGAAGATTCAACTTTTTCTGGGTGAACACATATTAAAGGCTCTTATGGTCTGTGAACACATCTACATGAATGCCATAAAAATAGTGTCTCCAAATCTTAAGTGCAAACACCACTGCTGCAAGCTCGAGGTCGTGAGTTGGATAGTTTGTCTCATGCACCTTTGGTTGTCTGGAAGCATAAGCTATAACCTTACCTCGCTGCATCAACACACAACCTAGGCCGACTCTTGCTGCATCATAATAGATCACATAACCATTTGAACCCTTTAGTAGAGTCAAAATAGGAGTTGTAGTGAACCTAATTTTCAATTCTGCAAAGCTTTTCTCACAATCATCTGACCACTGAAACTTAACCTTTTTCTGAGTCAACTTAATCAATGGAGAGGCTATGGATGAAAATCCTTCCATGAACCTTCTGTAATAACTGGCCAAACCCAAGAAACTTCTGGGCCATTGTTTCACTGCTTCTATTCTCTGAGAATCCACTCATATCCCTTCGCTAGACACAATATGACAGAGGAAAGCAACAGATTGCAATCAAAACTCACATTTGATAAACTTAGCGAATAACTAGCTATCTTTGAGAGTTTGCTGGAAAACCCTCAAATGATTTGCATGTTCTTCCTTATTCCTAGAGTAAATGAGGATATCATCAATAAAGACGATAACGAACAAGTCCAAATACTGCTTGAACACTTTGTTCATCAAGTCCATAAAAGCTGCAGGAGCATTGGTTAGTCCAAATGACATAACTACAAATTCATAATGACCATACCGAGTTCTGAAGGCTGTCTTCAAAAGGTAACTATTTTTGACTCTCAGCTGATGATAACCGTATTTGGGGTCTATCTTTGAGAAATGACTAGCACCCTGAAGTTGTCAAACAAGCCATCAATCCTGGGGATGGGACACTTATTCTTGATTGTGACTTTGTTCAACTGCCTATAGTCAATGTACATCCTGAGAGAACCATATATCTATTTTACGAACAACACTGGTGCACCCCATGGGGAAATAATGGGTCTGATGAAGCCCTTATCTAGAATGTCTTTTAACTGCTCAAATTTAATTCCTTAAGCTCAGCTATAGAGCTATTCTGTAAACAGGAATATAAATAGGCTGGGTATCTGGAAGGAGATCAATTCCAAAGTCAATTTCCCTTTCAGGAGGAACTCCAAGAAGATCTTCTGGAAACACTTCTGGGAACTCATTAACTACTGGAACTGACTCAAGAGTTAGGGTTTCGGAGCTTGAATCCTTAACCCGAACTAGATGATAGAGATAACCCTTAGATATCATCTTTCTGGCCTTAAGGTAAGAAATGAAATAACCCATAGGCGCTAAGATACTACCCTTCTATTCTAAGATTGGTTCGTCTGGAAACTGAAAACGAACAATCCTAGTTCTACAATCAATTGAGGCATAATAGGAATGTAACCAATCCATGCCTATAACGATATCGAAGTCTACTATTTCTAACTATACAAGATCTGCTGAGGTGACTTTTTGGGAGACTGTGACAGGGCAATTTCTATATACCCATCTAGCTATAAATGGGTCACCGATTGGAGTAGAGACTGAGAAGGGTTCTAAAAGAGTTTCTGGACTAACATTGAAGTTGACTGCTATATAAGGAGTTACAAAGGAAAGAGTAGCCCCTGGATCTAACAAAGCATAAACATCTAAGTTAAAAACTCATAACGTACCTATGAGTACATTAGGAGAATCTTCCTGATCTTGGTGAGCCTGAAGAGCATACAACCTACTTTGGCGTTGTCCTCCACCTATACCAGATGAGTTACCCCGCTGAGGCAGGCGACCTGCTGGTGCTGCTGAATTTGTAGACTGAGCTCTACTATTACTGCCCCCTTGACCCTGTTTAGCAAAAGGACAATCTCTCAACCTGTGACCAGTCTAACCACACCCAAAGCATCCTTCCTTTCCTTCAAGACACTCGCTCGGATGGTTCTTACCATACTTTGGACAAGTTGGGTAGGTTCTGGTGCCTGAAACACCCCCCTGAGACTAAGAGCCTGATACCCTACCTTTCTAATCATGTCGGAACTTGGAGGATGGAGCACTAGCTGATGAAGGTGCTGGAGTTGAAGACTTTTGCTAAAACTACGAGCGATTTCCACCACCCTCAACCTGTTGAGCATGAGTCATAAGCCTAGAGATGTTCATATCTTCCAACAACATAGCATTCCTACACTCTGTTTTCACTAAGTCGGATATATAAAAACTTGTTCATTTGAGCCTTAGAATCGGCAATAGTGTGAGGAGCATACCTGGAGAGTTGGGTGACCTTGAGTCCATACTCTTGGATTGTCATGTTACCTTGCCTCAAATTCATGAATTCTTGAGCTCTTGTCTCCCTCAACTCTTTTGGAAAAAACATGTCCAGAAAGGTCTCACTAAAGCATTCCCAAGTGATAGGAGCTGCATTTGTACCCATGTTCTCTTTCCATTGAGGATACCAAATATGAGCCACATCCTTAAGCTGGTAAGATGCCAACTCAACCCTGTCATTACCTGTCACTTGCATCACCCAAAGATCTTTTTGACCTCATCTATATAGTTTTGGGAATCCTCACCAATCTGTGATCCTAAGAATTCAAGCGAATTCATCCTAACAAAGTCGCGACCCTAACTGCAATCGATCCATAATTAGCATTTACAAGAACTGGAACCTACTAGTTATTCTGGTTGGTCACACTCTGAGCCAACAGTTGGATAGCATTCCAAAACTCTGCATTTTAAACTTCCTGATCTAGGACTGGAGGAACTGTGTTAGCATTCCTGGCATTAGCATTCCTTTGGTAAGCCCTACAAGGAGGCATGATCTGAAATGCATAACAACGAGTTAGAAGGTAGATCAAACCCACGCACGATAAGAATATCAAGAAAGTGGAGTTTTCCTAAAATACTTCGTAGCCTCCCTCTCATTAGATATGGTGAACTTCACACCCATGAAAAGGACTCTACTTAGTGCGGCTTTTCATACATCCTAGGAAACTTAAACCTAATGCTCTAATACCAGTTTGTCACGCCCCGAAGCTACCCCCAAGATGCGAACACGGGACCTAGGATCACGAGTGACCCCAAGCTAACCCTGTTGGCATAACATAAGCATACTAAATAAACTGAAGTAAAGAAATATTGTGCAGAAGCTAAATCATCATGAAAACTGAAATGATGGGGAATACCTATAAACTATCTTGATGTATAAAACTGAGAGTTTAACAACAACTAAAAAGTCAAACTCAAAGACTAATGCTGAATCTAACTATGTTTGAAAATAACCTCTAACTGACTTAAAGTGTTGGGACATGCCCCAGCTTAATCTAGCAAAAACTGAAACTAAAACTAAAAGCAAAGGAAACATGTCTGTCGTCTTCGGAGAATGAGGACTCACCACTGATACTGCTAAGCTGAAGATCGGGAACCTATCTATGCGTGATTTGGAAGCTGAGGACCTGAACCTACATCACGAGAAGATGTAGCGCAGAGTATGCGTCAGTACTTGAAAGGTACTAAACATGCAGGATAGAGTAAAACTGAATAAAACATATAACTGAACAAAACAATAGAGTGATGATATAATCTGAACATGATAAGGATACTCACAATATTGAACATGAACTAACTGAATGCAATGACCAAGTTTAAAACATGCTAAAACTGAATACTGAACTGTACTGATAACGTGGTCAATGCAATAGATTCTGACTGAACTGTGGGAGCTACTAATAACCGACATAAAACTATATGAGCTAAATATGGAGTCCGATGTATACGCCTCATCGAGAGGACCCAATATACCCTGCCAGAGGTATAGAGGCATGAATGTCGTGATCACTAAAATGATGCCCACGGAGGGGACTTACAACCTATGGGGCACGTAGTTCTGGGACTTGAGGGTGACTGACCCTAGTCCACTCGGTATTAAGTTTCTCCCAATTGATTATGTAATATGGCAATTTATCACTGAAATGTTGTAATTCTGGATAGCTCAAAATACTGACATGCTGACTGAAAATTCAACATTCATATACTGATAATGAAAAATTTATGACTGGAGCATGTATAACTGAATAAATTGACCTAGCATGTGCAATTCATAAGCTAAAAGAACTACATAGCTAGGGTTTTGAAATTATGAAGGAATTTATACTAAACCATACTAAAATCATGAAAATTTGAGTAGGATCATTAAAGTAACTAATTCGTATTGATCTGTTGAAAATCTAGAAACCCTAGGTCTAGATAATATTGAGGAAATCAATAATCTAACTGAATTCTAGGGACCTAATGGGCGAAAGGAACCCACTAGTGAAATTCCACATACCTGGTGACAAATTCCACGGAGAAATTTTTTGATTTTAGGCTGAAACTGATGAAAACCTGCTGCGTTCTTGTACTAGGGCTTGGTCGACTCTTTCTCCTTCTTCTCGTTCAACTTGATGAATTTTAGGAGAATGAGTTGATTTGGGTAAAGTCTAATTAAGTTACTAGGCTTAAGTTGGCCAAAACTATGTAGTTTAGGGGTTAAACTACGTAGTTTGGGGGTCCAACGCATAAGGTAAAGACCAAACCCCTGACTTAAAAGCTGTCGGGGTCACCGATGGACCGTGGATGGATTGACGGTCCGTGATGGTCAACCGTCGAGAGGGTTTTGGGAGTTGAAATCTGGGGTCAGACCTACGGCTCTGTACCACGGACCGTGGTCTGACCTACGGTCCGTAGGTCCTGGCATATGTCTGGACTTAGACAAATTTGTTGGGTCTTTCTGGGGCTGAAGGCTGGGGTGACCCACGGCCCTGGACCACTGACCGTGGCCTGACATACGGTCCATAGGTCCCGGCATGGCCTGACCCTTAGTTGATTTTCTGGAGGTTTCTAGGTGGAGGGTTGCAGATGGTGAACTACGGACCACTAGGACGGACTGTGAGTCACCCTACGATCCATAGGGGTCACCCGTAGGTTGCACCTTCAACTTCTGAAATGTTTGTATTTTTGTTTTCTAGGATACAGGGTGTTACAACGCTAAAAGTTGTTTTTGTTGTAGTGTTCATGGTTTTTATAGGTGAAGAGGATGACGAAATGTAGCGGGTGAATAATGGTTCAGATCTTGGTGAATTGTGCATCATTCCCTTTGATTATTTGTTTCTTCCTCCATGAAAAAAAACCCAAAAATCTTCCTTATTCCCTGTGTTTTGAAATCACTATGTTCAAATTGAACAACCCACAATTAATGGCTCCGATTTAAGAATAGAAAAAAAATCAAAGGTAAGTAAAAATTAAACGGTGAGAATATGTTCTGAAATGCTAGGGTTTTTATTCGATTGATGTGTGACTACTGGAGAAGATGTCGTAGAGAGTGATTTGAAAATTTTGAAGTATTAAACAAACGGCCGGGGAAGACATCGAAGAAGACGTCGGTGAGAGAGATTTGAACTTTTTTTTAGTATTCCCATCGTTTAGTGGAATTGTTTTGTGATGCCTCAGCTAAAGACAAGAAGTCCCACATCGGGAAAAACATAGGAGAGATGTTGGGTATATGAGTGAGCAAGTCTTACCAACTAGGACGCGTTTTAAAGTCGTGCGTGCCTAGGCCCATAACGGACAATATCACTAGTGGGTTGGGCCGTTACAAATGGCATCGGAGTCACTCCTATGTCAGCCTTACCGGTGTATGCTAGAGTTCAACTAAGTTTAGACAAATCCCGGTAAGGAGGGAAAAATCTCAGTGCTGAGTTTAGGCAAATCTCATACGGTGGGGTAAATCTCAGTGAAGAACCTGAGTCCATAAAGAGGGTGTATGTAACACTCTAGCTTAAGACAAAAAGTCACACATCAGCTAAATCACAAAATGAAGGAGTTAGATGCAATTAATTAACTATGTCCAATTAGAAATGACATTTGTACCTGTTAATTACTTTTAAAGTTATTTTTATAACCTTTAATTGCCTTTAAGAGTGTGCACACTCTCTATGACACATTAATATTTATGGTATATTTATTTCATTTTAAAATAGTTAGATGCGCTCATTTCAATTGCATTGAATGTTAACTTGGTTTATAAGACTGTGCACCGGATCGGGTTGTACAGGTACCATTTTGGCCTATTCTGATCCGGTAGTATTCGGGACGAAATGCTATACATTGAACCGGTACACGAAACGGAATGGTATTATGATTTGATACCGGTACCGGTTCATCCCGATACCGGTACCGGTTCATCCCGATTCCGGTCCGGTCCCGGTAAATCATTTTTAATTAAAATTAAAAATAGTATTTGTGTCATTGTTTTATACTTTTATTTGCATTTCTTTTTTATTTATTTAACTTTTTTAAATTAGAAACTTAAGTTATTTAAATTACAAGTTAAAAGTATATTTTAATAACTTATAATCTTGAAAACTTATAACATAAGCTCAAAAACTTAAAAAAAAAAAAAACTTTATTTAACTTAACTTACAATCTTATATAAGTAAAAATTAAAAAAAAATATAACTTTAAAATAAAATTAAGTAAAATTATATTATAAATTTTAAAAGTTAAATATTGTAAACTATTAAACTTAGAAAACTAAAAAAAAATATTCATATTTTCGTAATTCAAAATAACTCAAAAAAAATATTTTTTTGAAATAGCTATATGTACCGTCCCGTTTATCCCATTCCATTCCATTCTGGTCCGTCCCGGTTCTATTCTGGTATATAGTGCGACGGGACAGAACCGAGCCTCCATCCCGGTAATTTCGATCCGGTTCATCCTGGTACCGGTCAACAACCCAGTCAAACCGTCCCGTTTCGGTCCGGTACCGGTTCATTCCGATCCGGTGGTCCCATTCTGGTCCGGTGCCCGGCCTTAGTCTTGGTTACATGAGATTTGCTTTGTTAATTGGTTTAGATGAAAATTGTTTGATATACAATTAGTCATTAGATTAGAGCAAGAGTTAGTCTAATCTGACTAATTTTTCTTTTAAGGATATGAGCTAGGGATAGTCTATCCACTCAACCAATGTGTGTTGTTTTTATTTAAAAGGGTCTTGGAGTTTGAGAGAATCCAAGGGACATACGTTTGATAGTTCTAGAGAATCGAACGTAGCCTACAAAAAATGCTATCCATGTGATGACAAATTTGGAATTAGTAAAATTTTGCTTACTCCGTTGAAACCCCATCGCACCGCACACACCCCTAGTAGTCTCCAATCTTTTTTAAAACCCTTTTGCATTATTTCCTAGCTTGTGTTTCATGATATTGATAGTTTCGAATTATTTCGTGAACTCGTGTGTGTGTGTGTCCTTGGCTTGTTGATTCGATCTCGACCTCATGAGTGCCCTAAAAATAAGATATAGTTCAACGTTTATCAAAGGCATATCATGATGTATTGTAGTAGCATATTCTACGCATATTGAGGATAAATGTCTATCAAGTATTGAACTGAAATGTGGTCAAAATATGTTTGATATGTGGTCACATATCGATAGAATCCACTACACTACGACCATTTTTAGTAAAACATCATATATCCTTGTAAAGTACAAATAACGATCAGTTTTATGCATTGGGAAGTAGACTCAAAGTCCTTTAATTTAATACATAGTGCATCGCGTAACTCTTCATATTGTAGGAGATATCCTAGTTTGAAGTTGAACCTTTTGCGAGCTTATATGAACACTTAAGCAATGCGGAAGCCTTAAACCCAACTGTGATGGACAATGTTAGAGTTCTTACTGTTTATGAAGTCGCTCACAGTGCGTAAATCACTTCACAAGACATTTAAACGACTACATTTTGAGAAATTTTTACTCTACAAAGAAAATCGATTGTGAAGCAATTCACGATCTGCAAGTCCCTTCGCAAAAAACATCAAAAAACATCAGAAGTATAATTGATACAAGACAACCTTGAAAGAATTCCTCCTTAGTTGTAGATACAATCGTACATTCAATTCATTGTTACTGAATTGTTGCACCACTCTAATCTTGAGAAATTCTGAGAAGATCACAACGTTGATGCTTAGCTTATTATATACTCCCTCTGTCCCATTTTATGTGAGGTAGTTTTACTCGGCACGAAATTTAAGAATGAAAAGAAGACTTTTAAAACTTGTGGTCTAAAATGAATAATAGAAATTTGTGTGGCTGTAAATCATTTCATTAAGGATAAAATAGACATTTTATAGTTAAATTATTACTTAATATAAAAATGTGTCATTTTTTTTGGGACCGACTAAAAAGAAAAATAAGGAGTACTTTTTTTGTCATTGGATAAACTGCTTAATTGCACTAAAAGTGCATGTCATGGTAATGGCTTCAAAATAGGTTGTTAATAGAGGCAGGAAAGCAATGTCTGAAAAAGTCACAAATGAAACATGGTCAAACACAATTTCAACTATTCATAACGGAAAATGGTCATATCTATCCTTGTATTTTCCCGAAAAGGGTTATATTCGTTATCCGTCATATTTTTTTGATATATTTGCCCCTGCCATCAAACTTAAGACTCATACTTTCCCTTAGACAGTTAAGTCTCATATTTCCACTTTTATCATCCTATGCGGTGTCTACGCACACCTACATTGATATAGTATATATATAATACTACATATATCCTATTTAAAATTTCTTTCTAATTTAATTATTATACCCACTCATTTATCACATAATAAAACCCAACTCCTAATATTTCATCAATTAAGATTTATAAATGGAGCTAAGGGTCTGTCAATGGTATCCTTGTAAAAGAGGACAATTTAAATCATCCATAATGCTGCTAATTCTCCCCTTTGGAGAGTTTTCTCTAAGTCCTAAAATTTGTGTTGCTCATCATAAGTTTATTTTAATTCAAACATAATATAAATCATCTCACAAACTAAATTGTGTATACATAAGGATGACCAAAGTGGGCATGATGCTTAATCCATCATAAAACCCTTGGTTTTTCCTATAAATATCAATCGTTATTTTCTCGTGGGAAAGTGACAATGAAAGAGTGTTAGGAGTGGGTTTTATTATGGGGTAAATGGATGGGTATAATATTGGGTTGGTATGATAATTAAATTAGGAGAAAATTTTAAGGGAAAAGGGTCTGAAAAATACTTTAATTTTGATCGAAATTGCTGTTACGATACCAAACTTTATGGAGGACCTTTTAACCCCTGCACTATTTAATGGTATATTTTAAAGGTATATATGTGCCCACGTGGACACATTACTATTTATAATGATGCAATATTTATGATGTCCATGTGGCACATATATACCTTTAAAATACACTATTAAATAGTGCAGGGAGTAAAAGGTTATTTCCAAAGTTCGGTATTGTTACAGCAATTTCGGTCAAAGTTCGGATATATTTAAGATTTTTTCCCCAAATTTTAAGTATAAACTAGCACAATTATGAGAGTATTTGCTATCCAAACATAAGACTTAACCGTTCAAATATAAGTATGTGCATAAATTTGGATAGCAAATATAAATATATCAAAAAGAAGAATGATGAAAGTCAAATATAACCCTTTTCTAAGAGTATAAGTACAATTATGACCATTTTCCATATTTATACAAAGTCAAAAACAACTTTAATTAAATTTCTGACCAAACTCAACTTCAATTTTCGAATATCATTTCTTAAAACAAAATTTACAATGAAACATAATCAAAACACCCATAATTTTGGGTGTGTTTGGTATGAAGAAAAACGTTTTCCTAAAAAATGTTTTCTTGGAAAATAAGTGGATTAGAATTATTTTCTCATGTTTGGTTGGTGAATAAAAAAAAATCTGTTTTTTAATGTTTGGTTGGTGAATGAAAAATATATTTTTAAAAAATATCTTTTATTTTTGGCTTGAGACTAAAAAATATTCATTAGAAAAATAATTTTTGATCAGAAAATCAACCTCGATAATTGATCTAAGACCCGACCCCGACACCCAAACTAGGACAAGACCAACGACCATTCCAAAATTCGACCCTGAGATTTGACCCAGGATCTGACCTAGGAAAAAAAATTCAAATACAATCTTTTTTTAAAAAATAATTTGACAGGGTCGCGGGGATGGCGTCTAGGGGGGGGGGCGTAGAAAATGATTTTTTTTATAATTTGAAATATTTTTCAAAACCAATTTTTTTAAAAATTGGAAGTATTTTCTAAAAACATTTTTTTTAAAAAAAAAAAGACAGTGATAGCACGGGTGGGGGTGGGGGTTGGCATAAAAATGATTTTTTTAAAAAATTACAGATATCTTTAAAAAAAAAAATTTCAAAAAATAAAAATTGCTGAGGTGGCCTGGGTGGGGGGTGGCGCCGAAGGGGGGATTGGGGGTAGGGGGTAGGAGGTGGCGTAAAAATGAAAAAAAAAATTGAAATATTTCTCAAATACAATTTTTTTCTTAAAATATTTTTTGACAGAAAATGCCTGAGCGGGGGAGTGACGTAAAAATTTTAAAAAAAATAAATTTGAAATAATTTTCAAAAGCAATTTCTTTTGGGGCGGGGGTAGGGGTTAGATGAGATAAAAATATCTTATATGGCGAATTTTTATTTAAAAGAAACGTTATTTTCCTTAAATTTTTAAAAAAGGAATGAATTTGAAAAATATTTTCTAAGCAATTAAGGGACACTTTCAAGTGTAATGGTTGGGAAAGAACAGGAGAAAACGTTGTAAAGGTGAAAAGAGTAGTCAAAGAGGGTGGTAGAACAAAGAAAAGATCCCGATTTAATTTTGAGTTCAATTTTGTTAGAATGTTGATTTTACATAGAGAGCAATAAAACTTTATTCAATGGTGAGAAAGTATGTTAGGTAATGTGGGAGAGTCAGATTCACCTCAGAAACGCCAAAAACTGTTTGATTATATGAAAGTAGATTCATATTTTCCAGTACCACCTCATTTTCTTAGTCTCAAATTCTGACACCTTTTTCTCTCTTGAAAAGATAAGGGGATGATGTCTTCACGTGATGTCCATAACTTGCTGCTATCTTCTTATTCAAGGTGGGTATACTCATCTCTTTTTGTTTGTTTAAAAAAATGTTATGATTTAAACGATTGACATCAAAAGCCTTCTAGTGAGTACTACTATTATTATATTTCCACCCACTCACGAATTATTATATATTATCCCTACTTTGCTGCTCGTGGGTATGTTTTTTCAAAAAAAAATGAATCTATTTTATATAGAGGTGGACGACACATGAAGATTGAAGCTTATGCTAATTTTGGGGTGCATCAACTGACATCAAATAACTATGTTTGGAAAGGAAACAATCGGGCAACTCAATTGTTTCTAGTAAAGTCTCTCTCACTTTCTATTTATAGAGATTCGTAAACGTACTGTGTATATGAGCTTTGACAAGTGTGTATTTAATGGTATCGATAAATCTTTAACTCCTCTCGAGAAATCGAAGTTGTGGTCCTTTTTTTTGGGGAATTTCAGACGAGGAATAGCTGATGAGCACCAGTTTATTTGCTTCAGATTCAGATCAACTATAACAACAATTCACCTGAAACCTACTACTTTGTTGTTGCCTCTCAAAGCTTCTGAAAGGTAATTTCTTTCATCTTCAACTTTCACTAATTACTTTTCTCTGCAAATTCAACTTTCAAGGCTATATTGTATATACATACTATAGGGTGATAAAGAAGTTGAATTATCAATAGGCTGTGATTAGTTTGTTCATCCAGCAAAAACAACTATTTGTCTGCATCTTCTAGTTTCTTAGTTACATAGTTGAATTATCTAGGGCTAATTTTTGGATCCCGAATTACCTTACGTACTGGGTTAAACTCTTTTTGGTTTGTTTTAAACATATCATCCCTCCTTTTGAAGTGGGGAGGGGATGGGCTCTATTCTTCAGTGGATGGAAAATGTTATGCTGCAAATAGTGATTTGATGCTTCATATTGATGAAAGGTAGAGCCTTTACAATAAATCATCCATGTGTTTGTTCTAGTTCTACTATGTTTGTTCATATAAAAAAGTTAAAACTTAATTCTGTTATAAAGACTTTGACAGTGCCGGATGTTTACAGTTCCTATTTCAACTTTGTAGCTTCAATGTATAATGTTAATCATCTGTAGTAATTATTTTGTATGTTCTATTTAGATTTGAGTCCAAATGTCGTCTTCAAGACCTAGCCAATCTTCTGCCACTTCATCAAGATCAAAGCACAGTGCTAGGATCATTGCACAGACCTCTATAGATGCAAAGTTGCACGCAGACTTTGAGGAGTCAGGTGATTCCTTTGACTATTCAAGCTCAGTGAGGGTTACAAGTGTCGCTGGGGATGAGGAAAGACCAAAGTCAGACAAAGTTACCACCGCCTACCTACATCAGATCCAAAAGGGCAAATTTATCCAGCCATTTGGTTGTCTGTTAGCCCTGGATGAGAAAACATTAAAGGTCATAGCATTCAGTGAGAATGCCCCTGAAATGCTGACCATGGTTAGCCATGCTGTTCCAAGTGTTGGTGAGCATCCAGTTCTTGGCATCGGGACTGATATCAGAACGATCTTCACTGGTCCTAGTGGCGCAGCATTGCAGAAAGCCTTGGGGTTTGGGGAGGTTTCTCTGTTAAATCCTGTCCTTGTTCACTGCAAAAATTCTGGGAAGCCATTTTATGCAATTGTGCATAGGGTTACAGGTAGCTTAATCATTGATTTTGAGCCTGTGAAGCCCTATGAAGTTCCCATGACTGCTGCAGGGGCCCTGCAGTCATATAAACTTGCAGCCAAAGCCATTACTCGCTTGCAGTCCTTGCCCAGTGGCAGTATGGAAAGACTTTGTGACACAATGGTTCAGGAGGTTTTTGAACTCACAGGTTATGACAGGGTGATGGGATATAAGTTTCACGATGATGATCATGGAGAGGTGGTGTCTGAGATCACAAAGCCTGGCCTCGAGCCTTACCTTGGTTTACATTATCCTGCTACGGATATTCCACAGGCTGCACGGTTTTTGTTTATGAAGAATAAGGTCCGAATGATTTGTGATTGCCGAGCAAAACATGTAAAGGTAGTCCAAGATGAGAAGCTTCCATTTGACTTAACATTGTGCGGATCTACTCTTAGGGCCCCTCACTACTGCCATTTACAGTATATGGAGAACATGAATTCAGTTGCATCACTTGTAATGGCAGTTGTGGTCAATGACGGGGATGAAGAAGGAGAAAGCTCTGATTCTTCACAATCTCAAAAAAGAAAAAGGCTATGGGGCCTGGTTGTTTGCCACAACACGACTCCAAGGTTCGTCCCCTTTCCACTGAGGTATGCATGTGAGTTTCTTGCACAGGTCTTTGCCATACACGTTAACAAGGAACTGGAATTGGAAAATCAATTCCTTGAGAAAAATATTCTGCGTACTCAGACTCTCTTGTGTGATATGCTGATGCGAGATGCTCCCCTAGGTATCGTGTCACAGAGCCCCAACATTATGGATCTTGTCAAATGCGATGGTGCTGCTTTGCTCTATAAGAATAAGATACATCGATTAGGAATGAACCCAAGTGACATTCAGCTGCATGATATAGTATCATGGCTTTGTGAGTATCATACAGATTCCACAGGCTTGAGTACGGATAGCTTGTATGATGCTGGTTTTCCTGGGGCTCTTGCTCTTGGTGATGCAGTCTGTGGTATGGCGGCTGTGAGAATATCTGATAAGGACTGGCTATTCTGGTACAGGTCACACACTGCTGCTGAAGTTAGATGGGGTGGTGCAAAGCATGAACCTGGTGAGAAGGATGATGGCAGGAAAATGCATCCTAGGTCATCATTCAAAGCATTCCTGGAAGTTGTCAAGACAAGGAGTATACCCTGGAAGGACTATGAGATGGATGCAATCCACTCCTTGCAGCTCATACTAAGAAATGCTTTCAAGGATGCTGATGCTGTGAATTCAAATACCAATTCCATCCATACGAAGCTTAATGATCTAAGGATTGATGGAATGCAGGAACTTGAAGCAGTGACAGCTGAAATGGTCCGCTTAATTGAAACAGCTTCAGTTCCTATATTCGCAGTTGATGTTGATGGGCAGGTTAATGGATGGAACACAAAAGTTGCTGAATTAACTGGTCTTCCTGTTGATGAAGCAATTGGGAAACATCTGCTCACTCTCGTGGAGGATTCATCAGTTGATACCGTGAATAAAATGTTGGAATTAGCATTGCAGGGTACGTATCTTTGTGCACTCCCCCCTCTGTGTTATGTTTGATGTTATGACTCTTTTCGTGAAGATTGATTTTCTACACTATATAATTTTTTTGAATATTATTAATGATTTTTGTCTATCCATTCAGTTAAATGAATTATGTACCAAAAAAAATTAATTTTCCACACTGATTAATTATTTTGAATATGATTAGTTCACATGATTTTTGTCCATCCATTCAGTTACATGGATTATGTACCGAAGATTTAACTGAATACACCATTCCTTTAACCAGGGAAAGAGGAAAGAAATGTAGAGTTTGAAATAAAAACACATGGGCCGTCGAGGGATTCTAGTCCAATCAGCTTAATCGTGAATGCATGTGCAAGCAAAGATGTTCGGGATAGTGTTGTGGGTGTGTGTTTTATTGCTCAGGATATAACTGGACAAAAAAGTATCATGGACAAGTTCACCCGAATCGAAGGTGACTATAGAGCGATTATCCAAAATCCTCACCCATTGATCCCACCAATATTTGGCACTGATCAATTTGGCTGGTGTTCTGAATGGAACTCTGCGATGACCAAGTTAACTGGATGGCGGCGTGATGATGTTATGGATAAAATGCTGCTAGGGGAGGTTTTTGGGACACAGGCAGCTTGCTGCCGTCTCAAGAATCAAGAAGCTTTTGTGAATTTCGGAGTTATACTAAACAATGCTATCACTGGTCAAGAATCTGAGAAGATTCCTTTTGGTTTCTTTGGACGTTACGGGAAATATGTGGAGTGCTTACTCTGTGTGAGCAAAAGGTTAGATAAAGAGGGTGCAGTCACTGGACTCTTTTGTTTCCTGCAGCTTGCAAGCCATGAGTTGCAACAAGCTCTTCATGTTCAACGATTATCAGAACAAACTGCGTTGAAAAGGTTGAAAGTATTAGCTTACATAAGGAGGCAAATTAAGAATCCTCTTTCTGGGATTATATTCTCTTGGAAGATGCTAGAGGGGACTAGCTTGGGCGAAGAGCAGAAAAATATACTGCATACAAGTGCACAGTGTCAGCGTCAGCTCAACAAAATTCTTGATGATACAGATCTTGATAGCATCATAGAGGGGTAAGCTACACTCATTTTATCATACATTATGTGTTTTAGTTTCAATACCCTGAGTTCCTTTCCGTTCATGCTTTTTTAGTTAAAACTTGATCAAGGTATGATGATTTTGTAGCAACAGGTAAATGCTTGGATTTGATCTATGCAAGAATGGATACCTTTTGCAGTAGAAGTGTTGTTCTTGGAGTATATTTTTGTGCATTTGATACAATATTAAGTTTTCTTTGCTGGATTATGGCTTTCTTGTCCAATATTTATTGTTTTTAGTTTTATGTTTATCACTTTAAATGATTTTCTACACTAATATCTTTGCTTTTCCTCTAATCTCTTACTAGTTATTTGGATCTGGAGATGCTCGAGTTTAAGCTGCATGAGGTATTGGTAGCATCCATAAGTCAAGTCATGATGAAGAGCAATGGAAAGAATATAATGATCTCGAATGACATGGTTGAAGATCTTCTTAATGAAACTTTATATGGAGATAGTCCGAGGCTTCAACAAGTCCTAGCTAACTTTTTGTTAGTATCTGTGAACTCTACACCAAGTGGTGGCCAGCTTAGTATTTCAGGCAGGCTAACTAAAGATCGCATAGGAGAATCTGTTCAGCTTGCTCTCTTGGAATTCAGGTAAATCCATATGACAGAAAAATCAGAAAATCTTTTTTTTTTTTTTTTTACTTTGACCAGATATCTGCTGTCCAAGTTAGCATCTCCTGCGAAAACATATAAGGTTGAGGGTTGTCTACACAATCCATTGACATCTAAGCATTTCAAAATCCATCTTTAGGCAAAAAAACTAACCAGTATCTCCCTCAATACCTGTGATTGATATGTTATTTCTGTCCTCAGTAATTTTTGTTTGATAGTGTATTTATTCTCTATCAAATTAGGGACGTAAATGTTTTACTTGAACTCCAATGTCTCAATGTGTTTGAAGTCCTTATATTGCCATAGCATTTGATCCTTGACAGTTGAAGCTGCTACTTCCTTGTCTTCTCTCCATTTATTTTGTAAACATTGATTGCAAAATTGCTAGTTTAATTACAAAATAAATTCTAATTCTATATTTTTCACAATTTTTAATAAAATTGTTCTGTTGGCCTAAACATCCTTCACTCACTATTTTATCAGAGACCCGAGTATCTGAGTAGGACTTTTCAAATTCAAAGAGAAGTGTAATATGCTCTCCTACTGTTTCAAGCTTATTCCTATTCATTCTTTGGACAAACGAAAAATCAACCTTCAGCGTTGAGGTGTTAGTGTTGAGTTTTCCATCTAGTACTTGAACATAAAATAACCCCAGATAGCAATTAGAGTCTAGAGATTGATGAGACCAGCCTTAAAAAAAATTATGTTAAATTGAGAAAAACATCATACTTCTCTCAGAAAGCTTTCAGTTGGCATATGTGAAATGGTCTTGTCATCTATTTATTCAAGTGGCAGGAGTGTGTTCTTTCTTCATTCAGCCAAGACGCGTTCATGTGGTGATTGAGTTTTAAGGCTAAACAGATGAATTTAAATAATGACGAGAATCAGCACCATATGTTATACTTGTACATGGCTGACCAGGAGAATGACGCTTACCATTGCAGGATAAGACATACAGGGGGTGGAGTGCCAGAAGAATTGCTTAGCCAAATGTTTGGTAGTGAAGTCGATGCATCTGAAGAAGGGATCTTCTTACTTGTCAGCAGAAAACTGGTCAAGCTGATGAATGGGGAAGTTCAGTACCTAAGAGAGGCTGGGCGATCAACTTTCATTATATCAGTTGAACTCGCAGTGGCTACCAAGTCATGCTGATGATTTCATGATCCTCTAAGGTCCTAAACTAATTCTGCAGGTCTGTAAAGTGGAGGAGGATTTCAAGTTAAAAGTGTTTTATGATTTCCTCTGTGTTGTGCTCGTTCTTGTCATTTTCCCTCCTCTTTGTTACATTGTTTGCCTTTGGTTTTTGAAAGTCACTTGAACAATTGCATCTTCAGCATTTCGACATTTCAGTTTCATTAGAATCCTGATCTCACATGTCAAAAAGCTGAACGTTTTATCACTTTAGTACCAGAATTGAAGATTTGATATTCCTAAAATATTGTCTTTCCTTGGAAATTCAATAATTTAGAGATGGCAAATGGGTTGCTTGGGCTGATTTAAGATGGGTTGAATAAATAAATGGATCAATTTCTCAGCTTGCCAGTAGTCTACCTGAGCTAACATGGGTTGGGTCATAATGGGTTAAACGATGAGTCATAGTAGAACCCGTCCAACTCGATCTAAACTTTGTTCTTTCTCTTTGAAGGGGAGAATTACGTGATATAGCGACTTAAGACAATTAATTATCCGTTTTAATACAACTTTCAAATTATTACCTAAAATAAAATAATTTTTGAAACATAGCAATCCCTTGATATTAAGCTCTAATTTTGGTAAACCTTATTCCTTCCATTATCCTCATTTTTCTATCTTCCTCCACTTCCACACATCTCATGTTACTCTCTAGTCTATGCATTTTGAGAGCAAACTCTCTCCTCTCTTCCATTTTAGCATTAAATTAGGTAATAGTGCCATTCATCAAGGTACGTGCAGACATGTATGGTTTACTAGATTAAAACATGACCTTCTGCAAGATGAGCCCAATCCATATTTTTCAATTCTTAAATCTTGTTAGAGATTTTTGGAGGTTGCTTCACCCTAAATCCTAGCTCACACCAATAGAAGGGGTATGTATTTCATTGAAGAGACATCTTAATATCATATGACATTTGGGGTATTCACAAAGAGATTAAGGGTGTGTTTGGTATGAAGGAAAATGTTTTCCATGGAAAATGTTTTCCTGGAAAACAAGTAGATTTTTGACTTACTTTCTCATGTTTGGTTGGTGAGTAGAAAATATTTTTCGGAAAAGATTTTTAGTGTTTGATTTATGAATGAAAAATGTTTTGAGAAATATCTTTTATTTTTACTAGAGTAGAAAATAATTTTTCAAAACAAATTAAAATTTTTTTTTTCGGGGGTGGTTAGCATACCAGAACATAGTACCCGACCCAATGTTTATGCCGGAACGTGGCAACCGATCACATAATTATGCCAAAATGTGGCAACCGATCCATGTTAGTGTGTCAAAATGCAACACCCGATTCATTCAACAAGCTACAATCACAAGTACATTCTCATAATCAAATAATCAAGTCATGATTCAATGGCATTCGTCAATCATATATCCTCATTTACAACAAATGTGATCAATACTGCAACATCTACATACATACATGTATCATAATGAAGCAAGACAAACATGTATCACTCAATCATAAAATCACAACCATCACCTACCTCGAAACAAGCTTGAAACCCTTTGAAACTTGATTCTTCCCTTTCCGGATTCGTTACGCTTGTTCTTGGTCTACAAACAATCAATATAATATGGGAATCAATAAACAATCACTAATTACCCGGATTACTAACAATTCTATGAACCCTAGATCAAACCCATGATACCAATCTCCCAATTTAGGGTTGTTTCCACCATAGATAGATCAAAACTCTCCCCCATCGATAATTACTCATTAGATTATGTTCTACGGATCAAAAATGGATTTGGGGAGTTAAAATTTTACCTTTAGCCTCAAGAATGGTGGAAAACCGTCAAGAAAAGACCTGGGTTTGTTCCTTAGCTCTCAAATTCAAAAATTGTAGAATAAAACAGTGGGGTTTATTTACGACTTTAAGTCGCGTTTGGCCCACCACAGCGGTCATCACCCTACTACAGCAGCTCTGCCCTGGTGACCGAAATCATCGCCAAAGCGGCATGCACGAAACAATGAGTTATTTTAATAATTCCAAGACCCCATTTCACAACACACCTTCAACCAACGACACTCAGACACTACCCATTCGTGCCAAGATCAGTTTCGAGAGTTATACTCGCCCAAATTCAATTTCGTAAAGTCGTACGGGTTTCTTAACGACTTATCTATCTACTCATCTAAACAAAATTATGATTAAATCACCCGATTGTTACCAGACTTTCCTACACCTTAATGACTCTGATTTCGTCCAAATCTAGACTAGGTTGGGAAATTTCACGTTACTACGAAAAAGTTTTTCGACCCAAATTTTTTCTCCGTTGGATTTTCTATAACGATGGAACCCGGTCATTACAATAGATACCAATTTACCCATCACTCATTCCCTAGTGATAAACTTAGGAAAAATAGGTTAAGGAAAGAATGGAGTAGTACCTGAATCGACGAACAATTGCGGATACTTGTCTCGCACGTCCCTCTCGGTCTCCCAAGTAGCTTCCTCAACTGGACAATGCTTCGATTAAACTTTCACGGACCTAATCTCCTTGGTCCTCAGCTTACGCACATCACGATCAAGAATTGCAACCAGTTCCTCCTCATATTGGAGGTCTTTGTCTAATACAATTGAATCCCACTTAATGATGTAATCCCATCACCATGGTATCTCTTCAACATGGACACATGAAATACTGAATGAACACCGGATAGATTAGGAGGTAGAGCCAATCTATAAGCCATCGGCCCTACACATTCAAGAACCTCAAAGGGACCAATGTATCATAGACTTAGCTTGCCCTTCTTGCCAAATCTCATCACCCCTTTCATGGGTGATACCTTAAGAAGAACATTCTCACCGGTTTGAAATGCCATGTCTCTTACCTTATGATCCGCATACTTTTTCTGTCTACTCTGGACTGCTAGAAGCTTAGTTTGGATGCTTCTCACCTTATCTTGAGCATCCTCACTAAATCAACCCCCAAAGGTTTCACATCTCCATCCTTGAACGATCCTATGGGTGATCTACATCCTCTCCCATAAAATGCCTTAAATGGTGCCATATTAATGCCGCAGTGATAACTATTATTATAGGATAATTCACATAAAGGTAAGAACTTATCCCAATGTCCTCCAAAATTAATCACACATGCTCTCAACATGTCTTCTAACACTTGAATAGTCCTCTCTAACTGTCCGTCCTTTTGTGGATGGAAGGCTGTACTAAAAGTGAGTTGTGTGCCCAATTCATCATGTAACTTCCTCCAAAACTTGGATGTGAATTGGGTACCACGGTCTGAGATGATAGAAAGGGGCACCCCATGCAACCTTAGTATCTCTTTCACATATACTTTAGCCAATTGTTCGGAGTTGGTGGTCTTCTTTAAGAGAACTTCAATCTAATACTCATTATGGATCAACTCATGTTTCCACTCCATTTTCATTATGAGGATGTATCACGTCAGGATCCGTTGCTCAAACTGAATCACGCCAATGTTATGGAAGTTCCTGGATTGTGTAAAATAATAGTAGTACCAAAGACAACACCTTCTATCAAAAATGGAAAATTGGCTATGGAGATTCCGTGTGGCTAGAAATTAAAACAAAGGGCTTCAACAGGAAAAAACAACATTATAATCTATTCTTACCATAGTAAAATGGGCTGATTTAGTCAATCTATCAACCACTACCCATATAGAATCAAACTTCCCCAAAGTCTTGGGAAGACCAACCACAAAATCCATAGCTATCCTTTCCCACTTCTATTCCAGAATTGACATTGTTTGAAGTAAACTTGCAGGCCTTTGATGTTCATACTTTACTTGTTGGCAATTTCGACATTTAGCCACAAACTCTGCTATATCTTTCTTCATGCCCGACCACCAATAAATTCGCTTCAAATCTCGGTACATCTTGGTCATACCTGAATGAATAGAATTTCGCAAACCATGAGATTCTGCCAACAATTTCTGAATCAAGTCATCAACTAGAGGAACACAAATCCTTCCCTTAAAGCTGAGCACACCTTCCGCATCAAGAGTGGTCTCTTGTTCCTTACCTCTCGCAGTCTTCTTCTTGACTTCCTTTAAATTTTCATCCACAAATTATTTGGCCTTGATCTCTTCAATGAACGTGGCCCTAACGTTAATGCTAGCTAACAACCCACTTTTTTCAAAGATTCCCAATTGTATGAATTTAGACGCCAAGGTCTGGATTTCCTTAGCTCAAGGTCGCTTGGTTACAGTTAAGCAAGCTAAAGTACCCATACTTACCGCTTTTCGACTCAAAGCGTCTGCTACTAGATTAGCCTTACCCGGATGGTATTAAATGGTGACATCATAATCCTTGAGTAACTCCATCCACCTTCGCTGTCTCAAATTCAGTTCCTTTTGAGTGAACATATGTTGCGAACTACGATGATTAGTAAACACTACACACTTAACACCATAGAGATAATGTCGCCAGATCTAAAGAGTGAACACTACCGCTGCCAACTCCAAACCATGTGTTGGGTAATTCCTCTCATGCACCATCAATTGACGCAATGCATAAGTTATACCATTCTTATCCTACATCAACATAGCACGCAAACCAGAATGTGAAGAATCATAATAAACTATAAAATCCTTACCTTCAACCGGTAATGCTAGAACAGGTGCGGTGGTCAAGTGAGTCTTGAGCTTTTGGAAGCTCTCCTCACATTTTTTAGTCCATTCAAATGGTATCTCCTTTTTGGTCAAATTAGTAAAGTGAGTGGCAATAGAAGCAAAGTTCTTCACAAATTGACAATAATAGGTAGCGAGCCCCACAAAACTTCTAACTTTTGCCACAGAGCTAGGACGAACCCAATTCTTAACCGCCTCAATCTTTTGGGGATCTACCATTACCTCTTCCTTTGAAACTACATGTCCCAAAAATGCAATAGAAGTAAACCAAAATTCAAACTTAGAAAATTTAGCTTACAACCTTTGTTTCCCTAGAACACCCAGAACAATACGAAGGTGGTCGACATGCTATTCCTCACTTTTCGAATAGACCTTGAACACCCCATTCATCAAACTAATAAAAGCTGCATGCGCATTAGTCAACCCAAAAGACATAACCAGGAACTCATAGTGCCCATAATGGGTTCTAAATGCCGTTTTGGGGACATCCTCAGGCCTAATTTTCAATTGATGGTAACCAGACCTTAGATCAATTATAGAGAAAACTAATGCACCTTGCAATTTGTTAAAAAAATCATTTATTCGAGGCTAAGGGTACTTATTTTAAATAGTGACCCTATTCAATTGACGATAGTCTATACACATTCTCATACTACCATTCTTTTTCTTAACAAACAAAATTGGAGCACCCCATGGGGAAGCACTAAGACGAATAAATCATTTATCAAGAAGCTCTTGGATTTGAGCTTTAAGCTCTCTTAATTCTGCCAAAGCCATACGATATGGAGGAATAGAAATGGGGCGCGTACTAGGCTCCAAATCAATGTAGAAGTCTATATCTCTATCCGGAGGCATACCAGGCAAGTCATTAGGAAACACTTCTCTAAATTCTGACACCATAGGAATCAACTCAATAGATGAAGTCTCAACCTCAATATCCCTAATATGAGTCAAATAAGCCAAACAACCTTGCCCTACCAGTTTCCTAGCCCGAATGGAGGATATGATCTTAGCTTGCTTAGGCTTGTACACCCCTTCACACTTTAACTTTTCCCTTCCCAGAATTTCTAGAGTTACAGACTTAGTATTACAATTTAACAAGGCATAATAGGGGGACAACCAAGTCATGCCTAAGATAATATCAAAGTCAGTCATATCCAAAATCACCAAATCAGCCCAAGTCTGAAAACTCATGAACATAATTGGACAAGCATGATAGACATGGGTGACTATGACTGACTCTCCAACTGGGGTAGAAACATGGATAGGGGCATCAAGTATATCACAAATCATAGCAAATTCTGAGGAAAATCACATGGATATATAAGAATAAGTAGAACTCGGATCAAATAATATATTAGCCATCCGGTCACAAACAAGAATAGTACCTGTGATCACTGCGTCAAACGCCTCTGCCTCATTCTTGCCCGAAAAGGCATAATACTGAGCTCTATCATCATGTCAAGCGACTTCCCTACCTGGTTGCGTGTTACCTTTGCTTGCATTACCATTTCCTCTACCCCACGACCTTGTTGATTACCTTCTCACCCACCTTTGGACGCTGTCGACTATTATTACCATTTCCCACGGGTACCACTGCTCTAGTCTGCTACGTGGACCCCATCATACGCGGGTGGGGACAATTTCTCCTCATATGCCCAGGTTCTCTACAGTGATAACAAGTACGATCAAAAGATGGCCTGCTGCCATATGAAGGCGCGACTCCCTAGCTATCCTGAAGCAAATTATGAGGTGGAGTTCCCGAGTAATTACTTGTAAAGGCGGGCATAGCGGACTGAATTGGCTTGGCTGCAAGCGTTGGTCTTCCGGACCCCCTGGAGTGAGAACCCTGAAAGTAACCTGTGTTCTTGGCCCTTTTAGCCAATGCCTTAGCCTGACCGTCTCGCCACACCCCATCCACTTTATTTACAAAGTCTGTTACCTCATTAAAGCTCCTCCCTACAGAGGTTCATATGAACAGATAATACCTGCAACTTAGAATTTAGTCCCCTAATAAATAACCGGATGCTCTCCTCCTCAGTAGTCACCAATTGAGTAGCATATCTAGACAAAGCATGGAACTTGGCCTTATAAGCAGCCATGGTCATACCACCACCTTGCTCCAAAGCCATAAGCTCATCCTTCTTACGATCTCTCAAAGTCTAAGGAACATATTTTTCTAAGAATAGAGCATGAAACTGAGTCCAAGTAAGTGGGGGTAAAGCTGAAGATTTGCATTCCATATAAGCTCTCCAATAGCCTCACCTTGAAGATGAAAAGTCACAAACTCAACCCCATGCTGATGGATAATTCCCAACTTATGAAGCCTCTCGTAGCATTCTAAAATAAACTCATAAGCATCCTTACTCTTAGAACCAAGAAATACAGGAGGCTTTAGTTTCAAAAACTTAGTCAATATTTCATGCTCATTACCAGTCATAACAGAACCCAACAAAGGATGGAAGAAAGCATCAGTACCTCCAGTTCCACCCACCTTGGGGGTAGTGTTAGCAATAGGGGGATTAGCAGGAGCTTGAGTTGCTTGAACAGAAGAAAGTGCTCCAGGACCAACCAACCCTTTCAAGAATGACATGATCTGCTGAGCTAACACTGGGTCCAAAGGAGGAATATCTGTAGTCTCAGCCTGAACCTCTTCCTCTTGTCCAACCTCCTCAACATTTTCAACCTCAATATCCTCTTCTATAACTTCATGATGCACATGAGGGGCCTCGTTTTGGGGAGAAATTTCATCTGGTACCCCATCTCTAGTAGGCGCCACTCTTCATCGGCCTCTACCCCTAGCTCTTCCTCAACCCCTGCCTCGACCGTGACCTCTCGCTCTAGATTCCTCAGCTGGAGCATTCGCGGGAGCTATGGGCCTGACGCTGTTGAATCTAGTGTTAACCATCTGCAGACAAAAGAGTGAATGAGGTTAGATACCAATTTTAATCGCCAGATACCAATTGGAATTAAGTTATAGCACGAAAGGAGACAAGAGAAAATAAAGAGATTTCCTAAAGTCCTATAGCCTCTCAAAGAAAAGTACAAACATCTCCGTACCGTTCCGCAAGACTCTACTAGACTCGTTTTGGTACATCGAGATCAACGAACCTAGGATCTAATACCAACTTTGTCACGACCCAGACCGTCGTTGTTATGCCGTAATTTTACTAACCTTTAGAAAAATCACCTTTAAAAATGTTCAAAGTATAATAGAATTTGAGAAAAATACTTAGAAAAGAATCACCACTTAATTTTTTTAAAGAAATTAAGAAAATTTAATTTAAAAAGACTCTAACAGATTAAGTCTTTAAAAATTAGAGAAAATGGGTAAGGGGTTCTTATTTATGCTTCAAGAAGTTTTTTAAGGCATTTGAAGCGCCCGCTAACACACGGTTATCCTATGACTTGGTTAATATATATTTTGACTATTTTTTAGAAAAAACACGATTTACCATAAAAAATAATAATTTACAATATTTGACTAACTTTGAGAAAATAGTTAAAGGAGCAATTTTTAATTTTTAAGAAAAGGGGGACCCTAATTAGAATATTTGAAATTAATTACAAGTGATTAAAATTTTAACAAAGTTGGATTTATTTGAATCATTTTAATAATAATTTACACCGATTTGATTAATTAAAAGTATGGAAACTATTTTAAATTAAATGAAGAATAAATAAAAAGTTTTGACTAAAGTTATTCAATAAAAGTATAAAAGTTGATAAAATGAATTTTATTAAAATAAGCTAACATAAAGAATATGGTTCGGCTTTTAGGGAATTCAATTAAGTTAAACCAAATCAAATAAAAGGGTTAGAATTAGTAGACAAAAAATATATCAAATATTCGATAATAGTAAAATTTCTAGATTGCCAAAAGTACCCAAAAATGAGCCTATTGGTCCCAAAATCAGAAGTTTGTCCGCCTGGGCTAATTTTGAGCCTAATAGCTGCTATGCTTTAATATGGGCTTTGGCCCAAACGTGCCCTATTTTCTAATGAGAGCCTGCAGAAATATTGTGTATACACCCAGTAATATAAGAAATGGCCTAAAATTTGTCTAACATCAATATATACAAAATAATAAATAAAAATTATAATTCGAACACCGTTTGAATAGCTTCAATGGGAAGCAACTCCGTGTACTTGTAAAGACACTTAGTAAAAGTGTTAGTACTAAATAAATATGAATAAAAATGAATAACTCAAATAATAACTTAAAAATAAAATCTATCTTATTAACATAGAAGGCCTTGGAAATCGACGGTAATTTCTACATCGGCCAATTTTAACAAAACAAAATATATGAACTTAAATTAAATTTCCGTCTTTCACATTTGGGAGGCCTCGAAAACCGACAGAGAGATTTTTTCATTGGCCATTTTAGCATATAAATAATATAACTTATAATTTGTTTTCAAATTAGCTAATATCTAAGAATAAATAATACCACCAACTATGCGAATTAACAACAAAAGCTGGCAGAAAAATAACATAGTGAAATAACAAAGAAAAAAAAAGAAACATTAATTAATAATATAACTTAACTTATAAACAACAATAAAAGAGCAACCATTCGTTATACTAGTAGGCAAGCAACAACAAGACATATTATTGATGATGCCAAAAATATTAAAATTCGGTGCAAAATAAACATAAAAGAAGTATATAATAATGTCAACCCAAATTGTTTAACGAACAAACCAAACAACATATCATGAATAAAGCAAAAATGTGAATTAACAGGAAATCTTAAAGCAGTCCAAAAAATGAAGCAATCAAAGTATTTTTTTAATCTGAAGAAGACTACACAACACAACAAATATTAATATTATAACTAAAAATTGAACAAATATGACCCTAAGCGACATGATAATTAACTAACACTCAATGAGTAAAACGAAGCCAAAATATAGAAATTGGAGAAAGGAGTTAATTGAAAAAAAAAAACATAAAGTTCACCAAAAATGCTAAAATCAGTCCATTCAACTATAAAGATATCAAAAAATAAAGAAAAATGAAAGAGTATAAAGATTTGTTATCGGAACAAACAAAGTTCACCAGAGTTGAGTTGTTTGGCTCTGTTGTTCGCCATCTTTGGAGCTCATTGGCGTTGGAGTATCGCCCGGAAACGGTGGTGGTAAGTGAATGGTGGTCGCCGGAATTTGAGGTTTGTTGTACGCCGGGATCATTGGGTGCTCACCGGAAAACTTCATCGGAAAATGTTTTGACGGATTTTGGACATAAAATTTATATCAAAGGATAGCCCTTGAAGAGCTCTACACATTTATGTAAAGGGTTTAGGATAGGGATGACCGGAACTTCGTAAATCTAAAGAAAAAAGTAAAGATTTATGCTTGGTTTTTCTTAGATCTACGGTGTTTGTGTAGAGGAGGGTGAAGGGAAAAAATGGTAAATTTTGGAGATTTTTTGGGCCAAGGGGTGGTGGACTCACCGGATTTTGGCGGAACTCCGGTGAGCTTGCCACCGGAATGTTATGAACACTAAAAGAAAATCTTTCCCCTCCAATTTTATCCACCCCCCCCCCCCCTCTTTTTCTTTCCACAATTTCCTATTTTTTCCCCCCACCTATTTTTTGACCTAATCAAAACATAAATAGGAAAATATTATGCAATCAGCTCATATTATGGGCTTGGGATTGAGGCCTAAAATCATCGCTCAATCTGTGTATGCAAATTTTATCCGTATTTGAATGAATTTTTAGACTGTGCAAAATATCAAAATAAATATTAACAAATGTAACAAATAAAATGAATATAAAAAAAATAATGAACGTAACTAATAACATGTAAAAATTCAATTTTAAAATTACCTGACAAAAAATCCTAAATTTTGATAAATAAGGATAGTTATCGATAAACTTATACAAAATTATAAAAAAATTATTTTGTGTTATTAAATAAATAAAACTTAAAAGTTGCGAATTTTGAAAATGTTAGGCAAAAATTGGGTGTCAACAGTCGTGATTGGCACCCACACTAACCCTCCGGTGGGAGAACCACTACTGCAACCAGACCAAAAACTAAAGAATTTAAGTTACGGAAGCAAGTTAAATAGCTAAAAACTAAAGTTCCCATAAACTTCCAAATGATATAACAACTAAAAAATGCAGAAAAATACACCTAGAATCTGAAAGTCGATGTACCAAAACATCTAAAGTTCAACTATAAGTCTAAACATGAAGGGGTACAACCCCATACTAAACATAAGAAATCCTAATGCAATAGCCTAAGTCCAAAATGGTGGACTCATACGAAATAGAACTCATGGCAGCCCGAAAAAACTGGCTTACCCTTAAATTCGAACGATCACTAATCTTCTAAGCGAGGTCTGTCAATAGCCACCTGAAGATGCCCTGTACTCAACAAAGAAAGAGCAAGTGCAGTATCAGTACACAACCATAGTGTAATGGTAGGATCACGCGGTTATCCCACTAAGTGCAACATAAGCAAGTCAATACAACATTATAATCACATGCATATATCGAACATATACAATATTATCAACATTTACGAACAACGAACAACTTCATATTTCTCAAGATACACAATTATGACAAGTCATTGGTCCTCTCATGGAACCCAAAACCAAACTGTTAGCATACCAGAATGTGGTACCCGATCCAATGTTTATGCCGGAACGTGGCAACCGATCCCATAATTATATCGAAACGTGGAAATCGACCCAAGTTGGTGTGTTAGAACGCAACACCCAATCCATTCAACAAGCCACAATCACAATCACAAGTACATTCTCATAATCATACAATCAAGTCATGGTTCAATGTCATTCATTAATCATCTATCCACATTTACAATAAGTGTGATCAATAATGCAACATCCACATACATACATGTATCATAATGAAGCAAGACAAACATACATCACACAATCATAGAATCACAACCATCACCTACCTCGAAACATGCTTGAAACCCTAAGAAACTTGATTCTTCCATTTACGGATTCATTCCGCTTGTTCTTGGTCTACAAAAAATCAATATAATACTGGAATCAATAAACAATCACTAATTACCCGAATTACTAACAATTCTATGAACCCTAGATCAAACCCATGATCACAATCTCCTAATTTAGGGCTGTTTCGACCATAGATTCTAAATCAAAACCCGCCCCCATCGATAATTACTCATTAGATTATGTTCTACGGATCGAAAAACGGATTTGGGAAGTTAAAATCTTACCTTTAGCCTCAAGAATGGTGGAAAACCATCAAGAAAAGACCTGGGTTCGTTCCTTAGCTCTCAAATTCAAAGATTGCAGAATAAACATTTTTAGGGTTTATTTACGACTTGTAGTCGCGTTTGGCCCGCCACAGCGGTCCTCACCCCGCTATAGCGGCCTCGCCCTGGCGACCAAAATCACCGCCAAAGCTACTTGCATGAAATAGTAAGCTATTTTAATAATTCCAATACCCCATTTCACAACACACCTTCAACCAACAACACTCAAACATTACCTGTTCACGCCAAGATCAGTTTCAGGTGTTCTACTCTCCCAAATTCAATTCTGTAAAGTCGTACGGGTTCCTTAACGACTTATCTATCTACTCATGTAAATAAAATTATAATTAAATCACCCGATTGTTATCAGATTTTCCTACACCTTAATGACTCTAATTTCATCCAAATCTGGACTAGGTTGAGAAATTTCACGTTACTACGAAAATGTTTTCAGACCCAAAATTTTTCCCCGCAGGCATTTCTATAACGATGAAACCCGGTCGTTAGTCAACCGCCAAAACAAGTTTATTAAGCCTAGGACTTTTACGGGGAGTCTTATCCATCGAACTGAGTAATGGGTTAACAATGGTGTAACTATGGTGCAGTTGGTGGTAAAGATATGAACCGAAATAGTTAAACTTGCTCAACAAACAATGTAAATAGAAGACGATGGAAGGGCTATAAGATCTGGACGGAAGAATACAAATGGTTTGAGACGTTAACCATATGAATGAATAAGGTTTTACTTAAATTTTCTAGGAACTATAACTCACCTAGATAACTACATCATTTTTGTTGTGTACATAAAAAGTTTTATCAAAAAGGAAGAAAATAATTATGATCCCTATAAAAAGGCTATTAAATGGAAAGAAATTAAATAATAATAAAAAAGAAACGTGTATATATGGGTTTGTACTACGAGAGATACTATTGATAATATTTAATATCCTAATTATGCTCCACATAAAAAGACACGTAATAAAAAAACATGAGAGAGAAAATTGATTTTTTTTCCACTTAAATA
Source organism: Solanum pinnatisectum (assembly GCA_035578085.1). NCBI lineage: Eukaryota > Viridiplantae > Streptophyta > Magnoliopsida > Solanales > Solanaceae > Solanum > Solanum pinnatisectum. The sequence continues at coordinate 22,095,444 of CM069085.1, forward strand.
CAAAAATTAATTATTTTGTTATGTATGTAATTTAAAAACTAATTTTGTAATTAAATATAAATATATTTATTTCTGATTAATTAAAGTCTTAAGTAGTATACTTTTATAATTTTCACTATTATATATATATATATATATATATATATATATATATATATATATGTATATATATATATATATATATATATATATATATATATATATATAAAATAGTGGTACGTGAAAAGTTGAGTATTGAATGTGAGAACTTTTTAAGACAGTAAAAATAAAATAAATAAATAATGAAGGAGAAAATGGTCAAAAAAAGGAGAAAAAAGATAAATATGAATGGAGGCCATAGAGAGGTGACACATCACCTTCTCTGTGTTTCTCCTATATATATACTAGTTTTTTGACACGTGCGTTGCATGTGATTACCAATTCCAAAATATATGTTATAGTAAATAATATTGCTTATTTAAGCGAAGATTTGAATAATAAGCTTAGCAAAAAATAATATTGCAGATTCTTTTGTGAATGTTCAATGTGGATCATCATATATGTATCTCTTATTCACGCAAATCTATGAAGATGGTCAATGAAATTTTTTTTATAAGTTAAATGCAATAATGTATTTATTTATTTCAATTTGATGGATCAATCATGTAATTAGTCTTATATCACTAATATTACCTTATAGAAAATATTTACTTTATATTTTTCTTGTCATCTAACCAGATGTGCTTTGCATGTGGATTCCACGTTAAATTGTTTAGATGTCATATGAACATGTGAAGAGAACAACTACATTTTATATATTCACATATTTTCACATTTGTTGTGAGTTTTTTTATTTTAAAAAATTTTTGTAATTATTATATCATCAAAATTATTTTCCTCAAGTACTCGAGGTTATGGAATACACCCTCTTAGGATAGAACGACTTACTTCATCAGAATAGTGGTACCTCATATTTTGGTAAACTTCGAACTCACTCAACGACAATAAATCACACAAAAAATTTAAAATGCAAGAAGAAGAAGAGTAGAAGACTAAAAAAATTATGGTTGAAAATTGAGATGAAGCCCCTCTATTTATAGTCAACAAAGGGTAGTATGAACAAATATTTTTTGTGTCTTATTTGAAAAGCCATGACCTTTTCGAGAAGTCAGAACCCTTTGGAAAAGCCACAGCTTATTGAAAAAGTCACAACTCTTTGAAAAAGTCATAACTTATTGAAAAAGTTACAACTGTTTGGAAAAGTCACAACTCATCGAAAAATCAAAAACCTTCGAAAAAAGTCACAACTTATCGAAAAAGTCACAACTCATCAAAAAAGTCACAACCTAAGTTAGGGATATTATAGTAATTTAACATTCAAGTTAGGAGTTCATGCTTTTAAGTTAATATATATATATATATATATATATATATATATATATATATTATTACTATTATTATTATTATTATTATGAGTGTGAGTTTCGTATCTAAATTATCACTCATTAGTAAGAGAAATAGACATCTCTGTTTTACTACACTCTCTTAATAGCGTGTACTACACCCTCTTTAATTTAAAAATCTTGTCACACAGACAAAAATTCCACATTGAAAAAAATTAGATAAATTATTTATTATTAGTTAAAACTTAAAAGTTAAAGATTAAAGTATCACTATCCCCCTTTAAAATTTTTGAAAAATTAATTCTACCCCATTCCCTAAAAGAATTTTACATACCCCATTTCCTAAAAGAACTTTACATTTTTTGTTTTTTGTTTTGGGTAAGTTATATACAAATGTTCTTAAGAAAATAATTTTTTACTTTAACATCAATATAACAAAAGTGAAAATTTTAAAACTTAAAAGAAGTGTTTAATTGGTAAGCACGCGATATGAGATTAATTATATGAATTTGAAGTAATTCTTTGCTAAATAATTCTGTAGTACACATTGACACATATTAGCTGAGATATGTTTATCAAATTAATCAGTGATAATTTATATATAAAACTAAAAAAGGATAATTTAAATGTGTTTTCAAATCTTTACTTTTTAACTATTATGTGAGTACTATATTTACCCAACTAGAACAATAATAAAAAGATAACCATGTTCAACTTTAGCATTATATAAGTATTAGTCATGAGCAATGACAGAACCAAAAATTTTACTAAGGGTGTCCAAGAATAGTGGTGTGTGACTATCAAAATAAAACAAAAAAATATTGTGCTATTTGGGGTTTGAACCTAGAACTCCTTCATTCAAATGGACACACATTATCTATGCGCCAAAGACATAACTTTTGTCAAGAGTGTCCAACATTCAATGTAGAATTTGTCATGTATATACAACGTAATTTTTGACAAAGGGTGTCCAATTGGACACCCTAGGATGGTCGTAGCTATGCCACTGTTCATGGTTCATCGATAACCTAGAAAATAATCCATTATAACCTATGTAAATTACATTATTTTTATAGAAATTTACGCACAATTTCTTCCAGTCTATATAAGTTACATTTTAATACCTCGTAATCTGTGACATAGCTAGAAACTTCACAAAAAGTGTCTAGAAATACGTAATGACCTCTAGGTCCTTTCTATATTTATGCCTCTTATTCATTATTTAGATCCTTCTTGTAGCGACCCCAAGTAATTTATGACTTGTTTGGACTGTATGTTTAGTCACCTGGTCGTTCGTTTAGTTTTATGTGAATTTTAGTATTTTGGAGCTTTTGAACCTTGAATGGTCAGTTTAGATCAAAATTTCAAGAAAATGACCTTCAGAATTCAATTATGAGGATTTCATCAGCTTTGAAAGGGTCATTTTAGACTAGCAAAATGGTCAGCACGACTCCTGAGGCTTTCAGTGCGAGTTTGTGTGATTAGACATTTTAACTTTCAAGTTAAGGCATAAGTTTGACTTTAGTCAACATTCTGAGTAAACGAGCTCGATGAGAATTTTGTCAGTGTGGTTATCTCTAGAATGTTGAATTTGGTCTAGAACGACTCTTCGTTTGGATTCCAAAGCTTTTGGGCCAATTTTGATTCCGCTTGTAGATTTTGGCTTAAAGTGAAGTTTGGGTGTGGACCCACTTCTTACCGAGATGATCTCGTATGAGAATTTGGACTACTCCATTGAGTTTGGAATATAAAATTTTATATGGTTGCATATCTCATTTGCATTCATGGGGTTTTGAATGAATCTCGAGCAACCCGTCGGAGAATTCAGAGTTTTAGCACACTAGTTGAAGTGCCGATATTTGTTGTAGGCTTTTAGCGATCGTAAATAAGACTTTTTGCGACTAGATCTGGACAATTTATATAGCAGTTTTGCAGCCTCATTTCTTAATTTCAAAAGAGCAATTTCTCCATAATTCAAGCTCTGATCTGAGTGATTCGAAGTCCTGGGTGATCATTGGAAGCGTGGCTACATGTGAAGTGATCGGGAGTTTTTGAAGGACCTCCATTTTAGGTGATATCCGTTATTGAGCTATTGCCCCATTTCTCTTTGTTGCTTCACTTGTTGATTATTTGCATGTGTTGTTGTGGGCTATTTTAGGCCTTAGATTGTGTTAATATTTGGAACACATGTTCGAGGCGTAGATTAAGACCTGTTGACACAGTCAATTCCAAAAATTCTAATGCGGTTTCCATAATTTCTGTTTCATTCTAAAAATTAGTTTGTCTCCGCTTTAGGTGATTTTGGTGTCTAAACAACCGTATTGACATTATGATCCTATTTTTGATACAGTGGCATTGTGTAGAGGTCATTCATAAGGGAAAAACTCCGGCCTTGTGATTTGGAGTGAGCATCCTTTCTAATTAGATTGATCATGAATATGTGAATTCATGATATTTAATGTATATTGGGGGGCGGGGAGGGTACCTAGTTATTCCTACTTATATTTTTAGAAACCATGACTTAGGGTTGAATACTAGTGTTTCGAGGGTAGCACCATGATTAGTTGGGGTTGTACGTGTATTGTTGCATACTATGTAATTTACTAGTTTCACTACGTAGTTTTTGGAGCATATTTTGTCCTTAGTCTAGGATAAACTAGTGTTGCCTTAGACCCATGCACCTTGTGACCTTGGTATGTCTCAGACATCATTTGGATGGACTAGGTCCTTGAAGACTTGAATAGCAGATTTGGGTTTGATAGAATGAGCCTTAGTTTAGGTGTTTGAGCAGCTTGTTGGCCCTTTCTATTTCCTCTCCCTATTTCTGCGGCTCCGATGCATTATCAGAGATTGTATGCTTTCTTGGGATTGGAGTTCTTCTGGCTTGGAGCCTTTTGTGACACCTTTGGGAGTGGACGTCGATCCACAGTGTCTTGGAGCCTACTTGAGATCCTCTTTGAAGTTGATATGTCCCTGGGCACTGTTGCTAGTTGAGCGGCTGATGCCCCTGGGTGTGGACAAGCTGGCTGGGTGGCTTGGATACCTAAGATCCTCTACGGAGTTGATAAGCCCTCGAGTGACTCTTTCTAGTTGGGCAGATTAAACATCTGGGAGTGGAGTGTATGGTTGGGCGACCTGGTTGATTGTCACTCTTTCTAGCTCGCCAGGGAGTTGACTGGTTGCATTGATTATTGATGTTTGCGTAATTAAGACACAACTTCCAATGTAAGTGTCTACGATCGTACAATAGTAAAGTAACCCAACCAAGGTTGGGATCGTTCCCAAGAGAGAGGTTTTGAGAATTAATAGAAAAATAAAATTAAGTTCTAACTAGTTGTAGCTAAAGACATTAACGATTAAAAACATTGTAAATTAAAGGGGGACATAAGAGTGTCAATTAACAATGGGATTTTGTCACTAGTAAGTAAAAACAACAATATAAACAAGGATTTCTAAGTAATGATAGGGAATTCTTGGGATGTGAAGGGAATACGAGTTAAGCTAGATTATTGGGTACATGCTTTCGATAGAAGATTCATAGAATAATTGCGACTAGGCTAAACTTTAAGAGGGATAAGCTCTCTCTCGAGCAACTTACCCCATTTCAAATGCATTCCTATCGGATACCCATTTGCTGCATGAAGACCAACTTACACCTTAACCTACTCACACTCTCGAGCTGAGTGTGTGGGAATGGGATTTACTCTCTTGAGCTGAACCTTATGTCGACCCGCTCCCACTGGCCATCAATTTAGTAGTTTTAGTTTTATGACCTCTCTCTCTCTCGCAAACCGAAAACACAAAAATAAACTTGTATTTGCAGCTACAAATTCATTAAATTCATCCATAACTACTAAACGAATCATAATTAAACTATGATTAAACTATCAACAAGCAAGATCCAACAATTATCTTAATCCATATTCGCTAAATCAGACCCTAAGAATTGGGGTTTTTAGCCACACATGTATAAGAGGTGGAAATTTATACCAAATTGAGCTCGCATTCAACTGGGTATGAAGATTTAAGTCTTGATACATACCAAAATTGAAGAATCCAAGAGACCCAAATCCAAATCTTGGAGATGAAACCCTTTGGATCCTCAAGTCTTCAAAACCCTCTCAAACTTAGAGCGAAAATATCAAAAAGTACTACTCTATATGAAAATTATAATAATTGTTCCACACTTAAAACTACAACTCTAGCTAGTATTTATAGTTTTCACATATTTGTGTTGCAGCGGATCATTCGGCGTCGTTAGTTGGAATTGCCGATCAACTCAGCGATTCACCTTTTGGTGTAGTTCATCGCTGTCTTGCACCAGCCTTCAGCATCGTCGTGCTCTGGGTCATTGGGCCACATGGTACTGCATCGCGAAACTTTTCGGCGATGCACTGACTGTTCCTTTTTTCTGCCGACTTGATCCTTTCCTTCAAGGTTTAGCACACTGGAAAAAAGGTGAAGTAAGACCCTTCAGTGACTCGTCAAGTGGACTCGGTGATCCTCAGGCCTTTATTTCTTCGTTCTTTTCAGCCTTTTCATTTCTTTTTTGTGACGTAGTGTCCATGCTTTCCTTCAAACTTCAAATACCTGAAACTTAAGGATTTTCATCAGATATTGAGATAATAAGCATTTGAGGACACAATTTCTATCAAAATATAGCCCTAAATGAGTCCAATTTGTGGACTAATCAACACCCCCAACTTAAACTTTTGCTTGTCCTCAAGCAAACTCAAGTTCAGCCGTTCAAAAAGGGTGTCTCAAACAGTGCTACTCAAGACTAATTATGAATGCATACAACAAAACTCAATTTACTTATGCAAATATCAAATGTGGACCCAAAGATTCAAGTTGTGACTCACCAATATCAAAGAACATGCTCACAATACTTGCTTAAAATGCAAGTTCAAGCTCAACCAAAGTGTTCGAATGCCTTCACACAAATGATGATTCCATTCTCACACATAAAGGTATAATCAATTTAAAGTTTAGGAATTAGATACAACACTCACACTCACAAAGATGAACACAATGCATGCTTTCACCCATAGGTTTGCCTGTATTTTCTAATCAACATTTATTTCAGCTCACTCAAGATCAAAAAGGTCTTTAATGCTTGTAATGGGGTTGAGTGCAAACGTATGGTCATTTAGGCTCAATGACTTCATTCTCATGAAATGTGGTGCTCATAACACTTCCTTTCCTTTTCCTTTATGATTCTCTTTAGTGCTCATAAGTCATCCTATTATTCTTTTTCCATGGATTGTTTGTGTACCCTATTTCTTTTGTACTTTATTCCACAACTTTCTTTTTCATTCTTTTTCTTTTTCTTTCTCTTTTATCTCTTTTGTTTTTATATGGAGGGGTTCCATTTTTCTTCAAAACCATGGGTAAGGGGGACTTTCTTGCACTTCTTGATTTGCCCTTATCTTTTCACCACACCCCCAACTTAGGCTTTTGGCCTAAGTTGGCTATTCAACCAACCACAATTTCATGAGGATGGTGATGGATAAAGAAGGGTCTAGTTTTATTCAAGCTTCTTCCAAAGAAAGGTAAGGCTCAAAGGGTTTTCAAAAGCGGTTCAGACGCTCACAAGGTAGGTCATAAAAGAGGTATATGTCACATTGGTTACACTTTTAGAAGTTGCCTAAGATCATATCAAGAGATAGCATCACTTAGTTGACCGGACCAATGGGGCAAATTCTAGGATCTATCATGCGTGGTTCAAAGTAAGCTCATCACACTAGGCATTGACACTACAGTCAAACAAGACTCCACACTTTCGCTAGTGTGCAATGTTCATCACAAGAGACTCAATTCGATACTAGGCAAGTCATAACGAGATGCAAAGAATTCACATATTGTCTATGCAACTTCCTTTGGCCTCATTGTAACCGCGCATTCATGTCCGTTCGATTGAGAGCACTATTGAAGTCATCGATATTGATCGGAACCGAGACTTAAATTTTTTAAAAGAACAACCACATTTAACATACGAGAGGTGAAAAAAATTTTTGGACGGGTCAAAATCATTTTTGCTATTTAAAATAAATGGATCCATAAGCTCAAACATCCACAGAAAGCAGTGTATCAAACACAATTTTTAAACAGAAAAGCCCAAATACAAACACAACATGAACATCAATAGCACACAAAGGTGGGCCTCACCCCACCACAAATAAAAACATTTGTCCTCAAATGCAAATAACACAGAATCCAAAATGTAAATGAAGAAAGACAGAGAGGGAGGTAAAGAAGTGATCCTGGCTATGCAGTTGCTCCATATATGTGGGCATCAGTGCCTGATGTGTCAGCCTGGAATTTGGTAATGGCCCCCGGAGCTTCTTCAGAAGATTTAGCTGTAGCTGACTTACTAAGATTGTCCAAGTCATGAGCCGCCAAAAAAGAGTGGACAGCTATGAAGAATCCATGTCTCCATAAGGGAATAGTGGGGTCTCGAGGATTTGTTCTCTTGTTGGCACTGGGCTTCTTGCCCTCATTATCCATTTTGGGAGCATTTGTTGCCTTTGTATTTTTCCTGAAATTTTTCACTCTTGTTTGTCGGGGTGGCATATCTCTTCCAGCTACTTTTGGTCTAGCCATTTCTGCAAAGCTTTGAGAAAAAGTTAGAAAGTATTCAGACAAAAGCAAGGCAGTTCAATTGCAAAATCACTTTGCTGAACCAGTTGGCGAAGCATGCAACTACTTCGGCGGTTAGCTGAGTGCAGTGCATGGAGAATAAAAGGGTGCAGACAAAGGGCGAACCAGAAGTCTTTCGGTGAGTCGCCTAATACTTTTGGCGATCAAAGGCTTCTCACCGAAAGTTACAGAATTCATCATTATATTTGGCATTAAATTAAAGGTGAGATAGGGATTTAAGGCAAACCACCGAGTGATTCAGTGAGCTTGACCCAACTCGCCAAATGATCCAACCTGCCTGCCTTTGACCCAATTTCCAAATTCAACCCTGCAACCCCTGAAAACAAAATTAAGGCATGCACAACTCAAATTAGGCTTAGACCTAGAGACAATTATGCATAACCCATGATTTTTCATCCAATTTAAAGCGCTATTTAACTTTGTACAAGGAAAATTTGGGAACCTAATAAGCAAATGAATATTCGAATCCTATCAGAGAGGACTAGCACATATTATCAAAGTTATGTCATCGCATTTGAGCACAACTTTTAAGAAAAGGGACGTAGGGCTCAAAAACCAACCTTTGGTGTCGATTAGGAGAAGATTGAAATACTAGGCGGCAATGTAATCCAACTCCGAGCACAAATCAACACTAGAAATACTATAGAAATGCAAAAATATGGTAGCTAGCGTGCGGGTGTGAGTTTGGGAAGACAAAAAGTGAATGAATTTGAAAATTTTAAACCTATTACTTGCAAAATCATCTAGTTTTTGCCCATTCAGCGACATTAGTTATGATCACTGATCTAGTTAGCGTAACGCCAAGTAGTCATTTACCTCACCGAAGTTTACAGAACATCCATGTTTTGTGGGCGTCCAGAAGGCAATTTTTGTTGAGATTACCGACATGGTTGGTGATTCGCCAATAATTTCCTGTGCTCGCTGAGTTTTATGGACTCCAATCTAAGTTGGTCCTGAGTTGAACAGTGGTCTAGTTTGGGGTCGTCGAACTCCTCGGTGATTCGCCTGCTGGACTTGTTGCTCGCCACCCTGAACTTCTCAAACACCTTCCACACTTCCATCTGCACAATCAACACATCATTATTTTATTAAAGCGAAAGAAAGCAATAAATGGTTTTGTGTTGCCTCCCAAACAACGCCTTAGTTAACGTTGTAGCACGACGCAAGTCCACCTTCAAACCTCATTTTTGGGGTTGACCATAGTGTCACTAGGAAAACCCCCTTGCTATCTTGGATTGAGATGAGACGAGATATGACCCATTTGGGTCTCTAACTGCTTGATCGAAACTGAATGGGAGGTGACAGTTTGGCTAAGGGTGGTTAGATCTTCTTTCATGCCTTTTTAGCATTTTGTTTGACCCTTCAACTTTGTTGAGAATACGTGAGAGCATATTCTCAGACCTACCACCTTCTGAGTCCTTGGGCTTTTGGCGCTCATGGGGAGGCACATATCTATCCTTCTCCCCATCCTTCCAATTCAGATTATGGTCTTTCCATTCACGATCTCGATCTTTCCAGCCTTTATCTCTGGCCCATCCTTGGTTACCACCCTGCCTTGGGTAGTTTGAGCGATAGCCACCTCCTTGGTTGGCTAGAAAATTTACCTCCGCGTTATACAAGGCTGTAAACTTCATCTCTTTAGAATTTGCACACCCGACCCCCATGGCATTTACACCCCGAGCACCAGCCCCATTACATTTTTGGATAAAATTTCAAGCTGTGTCATGATCTTGGCCATGTTTTGGTCTCTCTCATGGTCTTTTTCAATCTGCTCTTTAGATAGCTTGAAGATGAGATGAGAGACTTGGTCCTTGCGGGTGTACCACGCTCTGTTGATAGTTGTCATGCCATCTAAAAGTTGGGCTACTACTGCATATGGCTGCTGCATTAAGCCTCCAGGCAAAAGTTGGTCAGCGACCCTTTTGTTTACTGAATCCAAACTCCAGTAAAAGTACAACATATTATCGGGTAAACCATGTGTTGGGCATTGAAGCACCAACTTTTTGAACCATAACCAAGTCTCGTGTAGAGGCTCTCCTTCCAGATGCTTAAAGCTCTGAATGATATCCCGAAGGGTCATCATCTTCGAGGAAGGGAAAATCGCACCTGAAATGCGGTTACCAATTCCTCTCAGGAAGTGATGGATTCACGCAGTAACTCAGCTAGCCATTTGCACGCCTCTCCCATCAATGAGTAATGGAATAATCTTAATCGGACAGACTCTTGAGAGATGTTTTTGAACGAGAATGGTCCGCACACATCCCCTAAGTTCCGAAGATGCTCGTGAGGATCCTCGTGAGCCAACCCGCTGAAAAGTCCCTTTAGTTGCAAGAGTTACAACATAGGGCTCGTTATGTGGAACACTGGATTTCCCTCGGCTGGAGGTAACCGGATAGCTCCAATACCTCCCATGAGATGAGGACCATTGATGTTTGACTCTTGGACATTGTTTAGATTTTCGATATCGTCTTGGTGGCCCACCTGGCTACCATTGCTACTGTTAACACTCATGCTTTCTGAAATATTCACACAAGAAAACAAAACAAAACTAAAAATTAAGTCTACGACTAAGAAGAACAAAAAAAAATTCTACTAATCTAGAAATTCTCAAATAACACGACTCCTCGGCAGCAGCGCCATTTTGATGTTTGCATAATCAAGACACAACTTCCAATGCAAGTGTCTACGATTGTACAATAGTAAAGTAACCCAACCAAGGGTTGGGATCGTTCTCAAGAGAGTGGTTTTGAGAATTAATGGAAAGATAAAATTAAGTTCTAACTAGTTGTAGCTAAAGACATTAACGATTAAAAATATTGTAATTTAAAGGAGGACACAAGAGTGTCAATTAAAAATGGGGTTTTGTCACTAGTAAGTAGAAACAACAAAATAAACAAGGATTTCTAAGTAATGATAGGGAATCCTTCGGATGTGACGGGAATATGGGTTAAGCTAAATTATTGGGTACATGTTTTCGATAGAAGATTCATAGAATAATTGCGACTAGGCTAAAATTTAAGGGGGATAAGCTCTCTCTCGAGCAACTTACCTTGTTTCAAATGCATTTCTCTCAGACACCTACTTGCCACATGAAGACCAGCCTACGCCTTAACCCACTCACTTTCTCGAGCTGAGTGTGTGGGAATGAGACTAGGATTCACTCTCTCAAGCTGAACCTCTTGTCGACCCACTCCCATCGACCATCAATTTAGTATTTTTAGTTTTACGACCTCTCACTCGAGCAGGCTGAAAACATATAAATAAACTTGTATTTGCAACTACAAATTCATTAAATTCATCCACAACTACTAAACGAAATCATAATTAAACTACGATTAAACTATCAACAAGCAAGATCCAACAATTATCTTAACCCATATTCGCTAAATCAGACCCCAAGAATTGGTGTTTTTAGCCACACATGTATAAGAGGTAGAAATTTATACCAAATTGAGCTCATATTCAACTGGGTATGAAGATTTAAGTCTTGATACATTCCAAAATTGAAGAATCCAAGAGACCCAAATCCAAATCTTGAAGATGAAACCTTTTGGATCTTCAAGTCTTCAAAACCCTCTCAAAATTAGAGAAAAAAATATCAAAAAGTACTATTTTATATGAAAATTATAATAATTGTTCCCCAGTTAAAACTACAACTCTAGCTAGTATTTATTGTTTTCATAGATTTGTGCTGCAGCGGATCATTTAGCGTCGTTAGTTGGAATTGCCGATCAACTCAGCGATTCACCTTTCGGTGTAGTTCATCACCGTCTTGCACCAGCCTTCAGCATCATCGTGCTCTGGGTCATTGGATGACATGGTCCTACATTGCGGAACTTTTCGGCGATGCGCCAACTGCTCTCTTTTTTCGCCGACTTGATCCTTTCCTTCAGGGCTCAGTACACTGGAACAAAAGGCGAAGTAAGACCCTTCGGCAACTCGCCAAGTGGACTCGGCGATCCTCGGGCCTTCATTTCTTTGTTCTTTTCAGCCTCTTCATTTCTTTTTGCGACGTAGTGTCCATGCTTTCCTTCAAACTTCAAATACTTGAAACTTAAGGGTGGGTTTTCATCAGATATTGAGATAAAATAAGCATTTGAGGACATAATTTCTATCAAAATATAGCCCTAAATGAGTTCAATTTGTGGACTCATCAATTATCACTCTTGCTAGCTGAGCTAGGAGTTGAGTGGTTCTTGGATTCTTGGGTTGGGAGCCCAGTTGATGTTCTTAGGTACAAATCTGGATTACTTTTCTTTTTGATAGACTTAGCTATTTTGTGTACCTCTCAGGCTCATAAGGTCTGTTCAATTTTTTTTTTAACTTCGGCATGAGTGTACCTTCTGAGATTATGGGGGTCAGTTAGGTTTAGTTTGGTTGTACTTAGATTTACTTTTTGTATACTCGTGGGCTTTCTTTCTTTCCCACTTTGACCTTTGTTGTATCTAGATTTTATCTTATCAAATTATTTTTACCTTTCTTGCTTAGTGGGCCATTGATGTCAACTAAGTGGCTTTGTTTTGGTACTTATGCTACACACTGCATATTTTTGTGATGCAGGTCCTAGTACCAGCTACCATCAGTGATCGTTCATGCCATCTTTTGTAGCTTGTGGATATCGGAGACAACGGTGACCTCTAGGCATCTTGGACCAGCCTGTCTCCTTCTGCTCATATGTTCGCTTGTTATTTGCCTTTGAGATGGCATGTTGTGGTCCACTTTTGGGACTTGTATTTATCTTGTAAGACAACTCCGTACTCGTGACTTCTATGTTCTTAGAGGGTTTCATTTGTATTTATTCTTTCATTTGCTTTACGTCTTTTTCTTTTCTTATTGTTAGTATTATTTTCTATTTAGTTCTTCCCTTGTACTAATGTTGTTTGCGTAATCAAGACATAACTTCCAATTCAAGTGTCTACAATCGTACAATAGTAAAGTAACCCAACCAAGGGTTGGGGTCAAGTCCTAAGTGAGTGGTTTTGAGAATTAATAGAAAAATTAAATTAACTTCTTATTAGTCATAGCTATAAACATTATCGAATATAAACATACTAAATCTAAAGGGGTAACACAAGCATCAATTATCAATGGGGGTTTTTGTATTTATTAACAACTAAAAACAACAAAAATATACGGAAACGAGATAGAGAGACAAGATTCTTGGGATGTGATAGGAATACGTGATATACTAAATTATCGGGTACATGCTTTTGATAGTAAATTGTTGTGTATTTGTGACTAGGCTAGACTATAGTGGGGGTAAATTCTCTCTCGAGCAACTTACCCCGAATCAACTCGATTTCTCTCGAACACCGAGTTGCCACATTAAGCACAGCCTCCGCCTTAGCCCATTCACTCTCTCGAGCTGAATGTGTGGGAGAAGGACTAGGATTCACTCTCTCGAGCTGAACCCATGTCAACCCAATACCACCGCCTATCAATTTAGTAGTCTTAGTTTTACCACCTCTCTCTCGAGCAAGACAAAAACACTAAGATGAAGTCGTATTTGCAACTACAATTCCATTAAGTTCATACACAACTACTGAATGAAATCACATCTTAAACAAAAAATAAACCAACAACAAGCAAGACCCAACAGATAATCTAACCCATATTCACAAAATCCTAGCCCAAGAATTGGAGTTTTAGCTAGACATTTAAAAGATATAAAAATTTATACCAATATCAGTTTCCATCAACTAGGTATGAAGGATTAAGTCTTCAAACACGTCAAGAGTGAAGAATCTTCGAGACCCACGTCCAATTTCTTGGAGTTGAAACCCTTTGAATCTTCAAGGTCATAAAACAAAGTCTCCAAAACCCTCTAAAACTTAAACTCTCTAAAAAACTGTAAAAAGTTCGAATAATAATAGTGATATGATTCTAAGCTATAAATTTAAACAAGTATTTGTAGTGGTTGAAAATTTGCGCTGCAGGGGACTCTTCGGTGAAGTTAGTTGGGATCACCGATAGACTCAGCGATCTGCCTTTTGGTTGATTTCATCACCTTCATGCTTTAGCCTTTAGCCTCTTCACGTTTTGAGTCGTTGGGCGATATGGTACTACTTCGCGGAACTGCTCGGCGACACGCTGACTATTCTATTTCATTGCAAACTTGACATTTTCCTTTGAGGCTCAGCACACTGGAACAAAAGGCGATCTCCAGGCCGATTGGCGAATCGCCAACTAGTCTTGTCAATCTTCAGGCCTTCATTTCTTCGTTCTTTTTAGTTGCCTTGTTTCTTATTGCCAAGTAGTGTCCATGCTTTGCCTCAAACTCCAAATACCTGAAACTTAAGGATTTTCATAAGATATTGAGTCAAAATATGCATTTGAGGACACTAATTCTATCAAAATATAGCCTTTAATGAGTCCAAATTGTGGACTTATCAGCAACCTCAACTTAAACTTTTGCTTGTCCTTAAGCAAAGTTGAGTTCGGTTGTTCTAAAAGGATGTTTCAAATAGTGCTACACAAGAATCGATCATGGATACACACAACAAGACTCACTTTACTCATGCAAAGATCAATTGTGCACTCAAAGATTCGAGTTGTGACTCACCATTATCAAAGAATTTGAGGCTCACAATACTTGCATCAAATGCAAGTTCAAGCTCAACTAAAGTGTTCAAATGCCCTCACATGAAGAATGATTCCATATTCACACAATGGTTTACTCATTTAAAGTTCCAGAATCAAATGCAATGCTCACTCTCACAAAGAAAAGCACAATGCATGCTTTCACCCATAGGTTTGCCCGTATTTTCCAATCAACAACTGTTTCAGCTCACTCAAGATCAAAAAGGTCTTTTCAAGGCTTGTAATGGGGCTGAGTGCAAAGGTATGGTCATTTAGGCTCAGTGGCTTTCATCCTCATGAAATGTGGTACTCACGACACTTCCTTTCCTCTTCCTTCATCATTTTCTTTAGTGCTCATAAGTTATCCCATCACTCTCCATGAATTATTTGGAACCCCATTCCTTTTTGCATTTTCATAACTTTATTTCATAACTTTTTTTCTTTTTCTTTTTCATTCATTTCTTCTATGTTTTTTTTTTGTATGGAGGGATTCCATTTTTCTCAACACCATGGGTAAGAGAACTTTTCTAGCACTTCTTGACTTGCCCTTATCTTTTCACCACAACCTCAACTTAGGCTTTTGGCCTAAGTTGGCTATTCAATCAACCACAAATCAAGAGGATTATAGGTAGTGGATTAAGAAAGGTCTTGTTTTTATCAAGTTTCATCCAAAGAAAGGTAAGGCTCAAGGGGTGTTCAAAAGATGTTCACACACTCACAAGGTAGGCCACAAAAGAGGTATATGTCAAATTGGCTCACACTCTTCGAAGTTGCCTAAGATCATATCAAGAGATAGCCTTACTTAGTCGACCAGACCAACGGGGCAAATTCTAGGTGTTATCATGCATGGTTCACAGTAAGCTCATCACACAGGGCATCGACACTAATGTCAAACAAGACTTCACACTTTCGCTAGTGTGCAAGGATCATCACAAGAGACTCGATTTAATAATTGGCTAGTCAGAACGAGATGCAAAGAGTTCACATATTGTCTATGTAACTTCACTTGGTCTCATCATAGCCGCACATTCATTTTTGTTCGATTATGAGCATTATTTGAGTCATCGATATTGATCAAATCGATACTCAAATTTGCAAGAGAACAATCACATTTAACACATACAAGAGGTGGCGAAATTTTTTTTGGAAGGGTCAAAATCATTTTGCAATTTAAACTACGAAGCCACAAGCTCAAACCTTCTATGAAAAATAGTATAAAACACAACATTATGATTCACAACCCAACAAGAATATAGCGCACACAAAGGTGGGCCATACCCCACCATAATTAAAATTATTTGTCCTCAAATGCAAATAAAAATTATCTAACAATGAAATAAAGCAAAATAGAGAGGGAGGTAAAAAGGGGATCCAGTCTACGCGGTCGCTCCGTTTGTCTGGGCAACAGTGCCCGACGCCTCACCCTGAGCCTCGGCATTAGTGCTCGAGGTCACCTCAGGTGGAACAATGGTGCTAGATTCACCAAGGTCTGTTGAGTGTGAGTGCCAGAAAGACATGCACTGCTCTGCAAAATCCCCTGGCCCATGAAAGAATATTAGGGTCCAGGGTAATGATTTTCCTGGAAGAAGTGAGTCTCTTGCCCTTGCCTTTCCCAGTAGTTGTGGGTAGTTTCGAAACTTTTCCTTTCTACGTAACTGCATCCTCCTTTATCACAATCCCTTTGGGCATCCCTTGAGCTGGCGTTATTCTTTCAGCAGCTTTAGATTTAGTCATATCTGCAAAATATCGAAGAGAAGTTAGAGAAACATTTGACAAAAGCACTAGAGATCAGTTGATGGTAAGCTTTTTCAACTCTTTTATTGAGTCACCGATATCATTTGGCGAGTTGCCGATACCATTTGAGGATCTAGGGTTAGTCCGCTGAAAGCAATAGTGCATAGAGATCCAGGGGAGTTGACAAGGATAAAAAGAGACGTTTGGCGAGTCGCCAAAGGCCTTTGGTGACCTTCAACTTCTTGCTGAAAGTTAAAGAATCCATCAACAGATAGAGCATAAAATTTAAGGGTGAGATGGGGACATTAGGCGAAATACCGAGTGGTTTGGCGAGCTCGACCGAGCTCGCCAAATGAGACAACGTGCCTATTTTCAACCCAACTTCTCGAATTCAACCTCGTAACCCCCAAAATAAAATAAAAGTATGCAGTAGTATAATTAAGGTAGGACCCATAATACTTAACCATGCTAAACACCACGCACGTACAACCCCATAAAATTTAACTCATTTCGATGCGCAACGAAAGGGAGTTCAAAAATCAAGATAAAATGGGAAAGATTTACAAATTAAACTCGACATTTAAACAATCTAAACCTATCAGAGAGGCCCAAAACTCATCAATACAATAAGCCCAATTGCATAAGAGAACAAATTTTTCAAAGTAGCCTCGGGGTTGGGGAAAACCAACCTTTTATGACGATCAAAGTTCTTTGAAATGCTAGGAGGCAATGTAATCCCAAGTCTAGACACCAATTAATCAACTAAAATACTTAGAAGATGCAAAAATTTTGTAAATATTAAGTAGGTGTGATTTTGCGAAGGTCGAGAGTGAGGGGAAATGGAGGGGTTGAAAATTTAAACCTATGGCTTTATAAAAACTACCCAGATCTCGCCCATTCGGCGATGTTAGTATTGCTTGCCGATCTACTCAACAACACGCCAAGTGGTCACTTACCTCACCGAGTTTTACAGGGCCGTCAGTCAAAGTGAGGGTCCTAACGGCGGTTTACATAAGGATTGCCGACCTGTTCGGCGATTTGCTGAATGGACTTTTAGTTTGCCAAACGCAATTTCCACACACTCTCCACACTTTAACCTACACAATTAACACACCATTATTTCTAAGACAAAAATTAAGCATTTAAGGCCTTGGGTTGCCTCCCAAGATGCGCCTTAGTTAACATCGTGGCTCGATGCAAGTCCTTACTCACTCTGCATCATTGGGGTTGGCCCTAGTGTTACTTGGTAACCCCAATAGTTCATTTGAGTGAAGAGAAGGCACTACATAACTCATGAGTGTCCTGATAAGCTGGATCGATCTAGAATGAGAGCCAATCATCTGATTTAACACTTCAATATTCTCCTTCATCTCTTCCAACACTCGTTCTTGGTCGGTGATCTTTTGGAGAATGATTTATAGTGTGTCCTCGACACGATTGTCCTTCTTGTCTCTAGACTTTTTCCACTCATGAGGGGGTATGTACCTCCCTTGAATTTTGCACTGGTCCTCCACCCCTGATATTTTGGTGGCCAAATCGTTCAATTGAGTTACCAGTGTGGTTAACATGAAGTCCCTCTTGACTTCTTGATTCTTCTCAGCCAATTTGCTACCATTTCCCTCAGCCATGCTCAGGGCATCTACCTACAACAACAACTCAAAGAAAAACAAAACTAAAAATAAAGTTGGTAAAATACAACTACGAAGAACAAGAATTTTACTAAACCAAAACTTCTCAAATAACACCACTCCCCGGCAGCGGCGCCATTTTGATGTTTGTGTAATCAAGTCACAACTTCCAATTCAAGTGTTTATGATCGTACAATAGTATAGTAACCCAACCAAGGGTTGGGGTCGAGTCCCAAGGGAGTGGTTTTGAGAATTAATAGAAAAATAAAATTAAGTTCTAATTAGTCATAGCTATAAACATTATCGAATATAAACATACTAAATCTAAAGGGGTGACGCAAGCATCAATTATCAATGGGGGGTTTTGTATTAATTAACAATTAAAAATAGCAAAAATATACAAAAACGAGATAGAGAGACGGGATTCTTGGGACGTGATAGGAATATGGGATAGACTAAATTATCGTGTACATGCTTTCGATAGTAAATTGTTGAGTATTTGTGACTAGGCTAGACTATAGTGGGGTAAATTCTCTCTCGAGCAACTTACCCCAAATCAGCTCGGTTTCTCTCAACATCGAGTTACCACATTAAGAACAACCTCCGACTTAGCCCATTCACTCTCTAGAGCTGAATGTGTGGGAGAAGGACTAGGATTCACTCTCTCGAGCTGAAGCCATGTCGACCCAATACCACCAGCAATCAATTTAGTAGTCATAATTTTACGACCTCTCTCTTGAGCAAGCCAAAAACACTAAGATGAAGTCGTATTTGCAACTACAATTCCATTAAGTTAATACAGAACTACTAAATGAAATCATATCTAAACAATAAATAAACCATCAACAAGTAAGACCCAACATATAATCTAACCCATATTCACAAAATCACACCCCAAGAATTGGGGTTTTAGCTAGACATGTAAAAGAGATAAAAATTTATACCAATATCAGTTTCCATCAACTGGGTATGAAGGATTAAGTCTTAAAACACGTTAAGAGTGAAGAATCTTCGAGACCCACGTCCAATTTGTTGGAGTTGAAACCTTTTGAATCTTCAAGGTCTTAGAACAAAGTCTCCAAAACCCTCTAAAACCTAAAATCCCTAATAAACTGTAAAAAAGTTTGAATAATAATAGTTATATGATTCTAAGCTAGAAATTTAAACAAGTATTTATAGTGTTTGAAAATTTGTGCTGCAGGGGACCTTTCAGCAAAGTTAGACGGGATCGCTGAGACACTCGGTGATCCGCCTTTTGGTTGATTTCATCGCCTTCCTACTTTAGCCTTGAGTCTCTTCGCATTTTGAGTCGTTTGGCGATATGGTACTGCTTCGCGGAACTGTTCGGCGACGTGCCGACTTTTCCATTTCATCGCCGACTTTTCCATTTCCTTTAGGGCTCAGCACACTAGAACAAAAGGTGATCTCCACGCCGATCGGTGACTCACCAACTGGTCTCGGCGATCTTCAGGCCTTCATTTCTTCGTTCTTTTGAGCCTTCTTGTTCCGTCTTGCCATGTAGTGTCCATGCTTTGCCTCAAACTCCAAATACCTGAAACTTAAGGATTTTCATTAGATATTGTGACAAAATATGTATTTGAGGACACTAATTCTATCAAAATATAGCCCTAAATGAGTCCAAATTGTGGACTCATCAACTCACTACTTGTCGTTCTGGGTATGGATTGACTTACCTACTGGTGGGTTTTAGTAAGTATCATCATGACTCGGGAAGTCGGGTCTTGAAAAAATATTGGAAAATTCAATGTGCCTGAAAACCATTTAAAGGGTCTGAAACAATTGGGCTACAACAACCTGCTATGTTAAGTGTATTCAAAATAAGTTATTTAATCACTCCATGTATCATTTTACTTGTATATAAGATATTTTTTTCTGACTAAGGGTGTCCAATTGGACACTTTGACATGCACATCGCTTTTCCCCTGTTTATAATAAATTTTAGTGGCAATATTCATTTTCATAATAAACAATCTTGCATTAAGAAATCTACTTTGTGTTCTTCTTATGAATTTTTTAACTTTTATATGTTATAACTGCTAAATTATCTTATTTCCTAAATTATAAATTATATAGCTTAAAAATATTTTATTTTAAATATTCTTTAGATGATCTGATCTAAAAAGTTATTATACTAACAATATATAATAGAAATCCTGAGTTTATATTTTGTGTATTTTAAGTATACCAAACTTTTTACACAATTATGTAAAACTTCTTACAATTAGGTAACTTCAAAAGTAATTAACCAAAATAACTTTCAATGTACTTATTACATTTTTTTAATATATTAAAAAATTCATCAAAATAAAAACATTAAAGGAAAGTAGAATCCTATTACACTATAACTAAAATTATTTAAGTACATTAAATTTTACTTCCTTAACATTTAAGGTTTGGAAAACAATGCCTCCTTTTCACGACCCAGGGGTATACCCCAGATGTAACATGGCATATAAGATCTCGAGAGGCCCCATACAAGCCACTTAACATTCATAACATAAGAAATAGAACAAAAGAGGTAAAGACAACATTTTAAGTCTAAAAGTTTCATACAAGTAAGGCGGAAGTCTAAATACATTGTCTCAATAGTCATCTAATACAATAGAATGAAATTGGGACTAGCCCATACATCATGTCTAAAACTTAAAATAAGAAAGAAACTAAGAACAATGAAAACCCGTCCTCGAAGCATGAGGACTCACCAAGCTCGGAAATCCTGAAATCAACCAGTAGCCACGAAACTGAGGTCCTAACTATCGGACCCTACATTTTGGGAAATGTAGGCAAGAGTATGTGCTAGTACAAAACAATGTACCAAGTATGATAACTATGTATAAATCATTTGAATCATGCTAAAATAGGACATTTCATGACATGCAATGAACAAGATAAAACATGAGATAAAAGGGTTAGAAAATATAAGTCATAAAACACGGTCAATGCAAGCTAACATCCTTAAAACATTTGAACACGTATGCGATACTTCTTGAAGTAACCTTATTTCATTATTATTGTGGGAATTAGCCTTAACTGAAGTAGAGACCACGTGACATATAACATGATCCCAGTGTCTCCCACACAGAAAAGGGTTGTCCTACTTGCCAAGGACCATGAACTTCTAGCTTAAGTGGATCGACTAGCTAATGTTTATCTAGAAAATCATCCTATGGGGTCACATAAATAAGAGAAAAGGAGATTGCTACTAGAAACCTAGCCTCTACTAACGAGAGAGCTTCCATCTCAATATCTTCTCGGTGCTAAGCATAAATCTCATTGAGTAGTCATTTCTTTCTTGTCCTTATTATGAATGGAAGGGCATGTCATCTTGCCAATCCAAGCTAGGGAATTATCCATGGAAAGGTATATTTCAATAACCAATCCAAGCTAAGTCATTAGGATAGGTCTTTATCTTTGATTCAATTAGGTGAGAAGCCATTTCAACCTTAGAATCCTTTTTATGTGAGAAAACCTTTCAAATCATGCTTTTATGTGTATATGAGAAAATCCTTTCAACAACACAACAACAACATCATCTTTGATACTTTACTCTCAATGCGTCCTTAAAACATTTACATAGATTTCATAAGAACATGCATAATTCCATAGTTTATGTTTCAAGGTTCACAACCCACTTTCAATCATCAACATTTAGAATACATGGTTTAGATATGGATTTCATCATAAATTCATATGATTCTATCACTTCATGCTTGATTTCATAAAACTCTCCTTTCATAATCAAAAGTCCACATCATATGATCATAACTTGGAAAACATGGGGGTTTCATGGGTTCATGGGGAAAACATCATCAAAATCATAGCATTTCATCAATTCATGCATAAGCGATCATAATTCAATCATTTAAATCAATACTGAAAAAAACCCATGAAAATTGAAGAAAATCCTAACTCAATTTGGGGTTTCTAACTTTGAAAATAGGAGAATTTGGGAACTCCATGAATGGAAGGAATCAATGGATGAAGACTACCGTACCTTGATATCAAACCAAAAGCAATTGAAGAATGAAGGCTTGACCTTGAACCCTAGCTTGGATCTTCTTCTTCAAGCTTCTAAAGAGAGAAATATTTTTGAGAGGAGACTTGTTCTTCATTTAGGAATTTGAGAGAATGATTTCTATTGGGGAAATTTGGGGGTTAAAATTCTTATATAGGGGTCTTAGTGAAGGGTAAAATGACATAGTATTAGACTAGATTAATTAGGAAAAGACCTAAATGCCCCTAAACTAACTACTGACCCCACCATCGATGGACCACGACTAATGGACCATGGTCTGACAAACGGTTCGTCCTACACGACCATCGTTAGTCGTCAGAAAGTTAGAAATTTGGGGCCTGACCTATGAACACCCAACTATGGACCGTGGTTTGATCTATGGTGAGTTCGTCGGGCCGTGGTTCATGGCCTTTGAGTATCCGGGGGGTGACAAGTCCACAGACCACCCTACGGTCCGTGGTCCTATCCACAAGCCGTGGTTGGCCTCTGTAGCTGGCACCTGGAACTTCCTGAAAATTGGTAATTTTACCCTCTTTCGAATCCGGGGTATTGCACTCCTTCACCAGTTAGAATTAAATGTTAACCTCTTTGTGCGATATTCTTTTGTGAAGTTTTCTTCATTTTTTTAAATAGAAATCTTTTTCTAGAGATAAAATATGAAAGTGTATCTCTTATTTTTAGATATAAGTTGTTCATATACTTGAAAAAAATAATAAGACACTAAAATGAGATGTGGATTGATTTCCTATAACCAAATATTTCTTTCTTAACTAAATTCTTTCGAAATAATTTTTAGATAATGAATTCTTGATATAAAATGTCAATTTTGTTCCACAAAAGAAATTCATGATAAGTTCAATAATGATTGTAACATAATAAAATTAGTATATAATGACACACAAAATTAACTGATATTTTGTATAGTTGAAATTTCATCATGAAGAAAAATAGTTTATTTATAAATATAAAATTTCTTGATTATTAATTCAAGTTTTATCTATTCTGTATATTTTTGTATATAGAAAACTAACTAGATACATTCACATTTATAATAATAAGAAACCAAATTAAACTAGGACTAGAAAACTTATTCCTATATAAACTAGGACAAAAAAAATCCTAACTAGACATAATTTCTTGGTTCTGTTGGAGCATTTTCTCTCCAACTTCCAAGTGTTAGAGAACTTTATTTCTAACTCATAATTTTGTTTCTTGGTTGTTGCAGCACTTCTCTCTAACCTCCAAGTGTTGGAACACTTTCTCAAACTCACGATATTCTTTCTCTTAGTTGTGTTGCAGCACTCCTCTCCAACTTGCAAGGTTGATGCCCTTCCTACCAACTCTTTTGTTATTGTTTTTTGTTGGAGCACTATTTCTCCAACTCTTGTTGATGCCCTTCATATCAACTCCTTTCCTTTTTGTTTTTTTTTCTTTTTGTTTTTGGTGTTGTAGCACTTTCTCTCCAACTCTCGTTGATTGTTCCCATCAACTCCTTTTTTTTTTTTTTTTTTTTTTTTTTATACTTTTTCTAACTTATAATTTAGAGAAGAGTTTTTTCTGTTGTGTTTGGTTACACTTTTTTAAATCTGCAATATTTTTTTAAGTCTTTCCTCCTAGCATGTTTTTCATGCATATATCATTCGCCTGATGTTTATCAACATAATAATTGGCCAGACATACGACATATATTGTTCATAGTCGCCTGTCATCAGTGGAAACTCTTCGATCTTCTAGAAGGATCATAGAAGCTCTGATACCAATTTGATGGAAAATATTTTATGTATAAACTTAAAAGTTCTTGATTCTTAATTCAAGTTCTATCTATTATGTATATTTCTGTATTTTTTTGTATATGTTTCTTTATAGAGAACACTAACTAACAACAACCTTATTTATAATAGCAAGAAACTAAATTAAACTAGGACTTGAAAACTTAATCCTATATAAACTAGGACAAACAAATCATAACTACACATAATTAAATAAATACCAAAAATAATAAACCCTAAACAACTTAGGATTCCTATTGCAACTTTGAATTATTATTTCAGCACATCATCTAATATACATTTCAGCACTTTTGACATACAATTGACTTAATGCATTATTTTTTAAATTTCCAAAACACTCAGATGAGTCAAGCATATAATTTCTCTTTCTTCTTTTTCTAAAAAAAAAAAAAAACAATCCAATTTTAATTATTTTTTTTCAAATTATATTCGTATAAGCAATTCCTTTACGGTTATGGAAGAAATTATTTATTACTGTGACATCAATCAAGATCTTATTTTAGTTCTTATGTTTATGAAACTCTATGAGGATCATATATCTAATAAATAAGAGTTATATATTTTAGTATTTTTCTAGTTCAAGAAATTATTCATAAAATATTCCTCAAATAAAAATATTACTTAAAGAGTTAACCTTTTCATTCAACATGTAAAGTAAGTATTGTTTCCCAATGAAATGTTAGAAAGTAAAGTAAAAATGACTCAAATTATTATGTTCACTATTTAGTTACTATTAGTGACATTTTTATGCCAAATTACAAACATCATCTTTAAAGAGTCTTACTAATCATGAAAATATATCTGCTTTCCAAAACGTCTTTGGTTATAGATGTTTTTTGGTTTGAACATGAAGTGTTGTAATTACTCTCTTTGTCATTTTCTTTATTTTTTGTATTTTAACTATTTTTCCCTTTCTTGTTTCATGTACTCTGTTTTTGACTTTTGAAAGTTGGTGGCTTGATTTCCGAAGCTTTTATTATACAAATTTTTAGTTTTTGAAAACTCTAAAGTTGATAGAGTTGACTTTCATCAATAATAGGAGAATTGGTTGTGGTATAAACATTTTGTCAGTTTTATCAACTTCAGAACGTCTATTTTTTGTTAGTATCTTCGGGTCCCGAGGCATCTGATGTGAGTTTGAGCATCTAGATGATATGTCGAAAAGTTTAGTCAAAGGTTGACTTTAGTTAACTTTATGGATAAACTTTCTTGGATGAGAACTCCGTAAGTAATATTAATTTTAATTTTGTAGGAGGTTTCGTTCAGGTGTAGAAGTTTTTGTTTTAATTTTGAGTGCCTAATTACATTTTTGGTTTTAGTTAAAGTGTTGACTTTGATCTAAGTCTTGCTCAGTAAAGAGAGTTGTAGGATTCATAAAACATGAGAAAAACATCTCAAAGTATGGGGCAAAGGATGTTTCTTTCTGACTTAATTTTAGTAAAAGATGTACGATTGTTATTAATTTGATTCTATTAAGTATGAAATGTCACTGTCAATCAGATTGCATAGATGTTTTGTGTTCACAAGACTCTTTATAAGTCCATAGCATATAAAACAAAATTTGATATGTGTTATTGCTAAGGCAACCACAAATGTGAGGATTTTTTCACAAAAGCACAGTCACAACTGTGTGAACAATATCGTAGGGGTGAAATTGCTTACCGTTTTGTATATCTTCTTCCTCCCTATTTTTCAAAAACTGAAACCCCATTGAATTAGTTAACTCTACTTGGAGTAAATTTTTTCTGGTCTCAAGCATTTCTTGCGATTCCACGATAAATATCATTCACTTCTCTTTGTATTATGCGTTTAGGCTTTAATATTATGTTTCGTTTTTGATTTGGACTCGTAAATCCTTGAATTTTATTCTTTAAGGTAAGTTTATTGGATCATTTTCTATCCAGATGCAATTTTGTTTTCGTCCAACTTTTCGGTATGGGTTTCTTAATCTATTTCTAAGCATATTCTAAAATCTATTTCGAGTTTCATCATTGGGACTCTGTCATAATTCCGTTGACCCAATTTTTATCCGAAATTTTTTTTACAAGCACAGGATTTCTACAAGCACCGTCTACTATTCATAAAAAGGACTACAACCCGTAAATAGAGCTTGCAGAAAAATTTCTACATGTTCCCTTTTAATCTAATTTCTATGAGACATTGATTTAACTATGGCCCATAGAACATGTTCATGAAATATCACTTACCTTAGCCTTTCAGAGCTTGCTACCAACATCTTCTATAAGAAATCCTTGCAACTCCATAAACATTAGTCTAACCCAAAACAAATATTAAATACTAAAAAGAATCTTGAGTTGCCTCCCAAGCAGAGTTTAATTCAACATTATGGCATGATTGTAATGGCCCGGTGGATCATTTTTTGTAAGTTTCATAAATTTACCATTTTTCCCATCTAAATATCGACACCGAGTTTTTTATGACTGAGTTTTGAAATTTTAGTTCCAAACATGGAGTTTAATGGTGAGAACTTGATAAGTTTTGAGTTTGGAAGACTAATGTTGCAAAAAGGAGATTTTCGGTGTCTTTTGGAGTTTTGAGTGTCGGAATAGAATTCCATCAATTCTGTTAGCCCCAGAATGTGTAATCTAGTCTATTAGAGTTTTCAATTTTAGATTTAGAGTGTTTTTGAGGATTTGAGGTTCTAAATTGTGAATTATGGAAATTTAGCCTTCGAATTGACTATGGTCAACATTCAGGCTTCGAATGATCGGATAAGAATTATGAGAGTTCTAATGGATTCAAGGGATAGTTTTATACCTAGGTGAGGTCTTGGTTGATTTTTGAGAGATCGTGAGCTCATTTTAGACTTTTTAGGTGTTGAGTTAGTTTCTTCTGTTTTTCACGGATGTCGGGTCAAGGAGACCTTGAATTCGTGTTTCAAAGGTTCCATTGAGTCTGGAACTTCGAGTATGATTGATTTGCATATGTCTTTTTTTATGTGCATGGGGTTTCAAAAAACTCTCAAGGGTCCTTTCGATGTTTTGAGAGTTGGCTTATTTTGATGAGGTTTGATATATGTTATCCTTGTGACCACGATATGGGGTTTGCAAAGGTCGTAATGGGGAGACGCGGATCATGAAAGCAAAAGGAATGGAAAACCAGACCTTTACAGCCACGAAGGGCCTATCCGTGATCGCGATCTTCGCGGTCGCAAAGAGCTTGTTCGGGAGATTTGCGAAAACAAAGACTTATTTGTGAAAGCAAAGGCAGTGTTTTTGCGAGACTTCCTTTTGTGAACCCAGAGTCACTTTTACGACATTTGAGAGAGTTTTTAATATGAAAATTTTGGGGTTTAAGCCCCGTTTTCCATTTTTGATCTTGGAAAACCCCTTGGAGGTGATTTTGAAAGGATTCCTTGTGCTAAATCTTTTGGGTAAGCTTTAATGATCCTAAAAGTTCATTACTTTTGATTATTTATGGATTTTAATATTAAAATTTGGGATTTTGATTTTTAAATGACAAGGTTTTTCAAGAACTCAAGTTCTTTATCTAAATGGAGATTGTGAACTGATTTTGAGTCTTTTTTTAAAAATGGTTTTAACCAATGAGTTCCTAAAGCATTGAGTATTGTTTTCAAGTGCTAATTTTCGGATTCAAAGCTTATTTTTGGAGTTGAGTTTTGAGTTGATTGACCCATTTTTCAAAGAAATTGATATATGTATTGTTATTTCTAGAAATTTATTGTGAATACTTGATTGATATATATTATGTGCCTTTGGACATTGGTCGAAAGGGGAAGACTCAACTCTTTGAGTGGTTAATTAATTGCATTAAGGTAAGTGATCTCCTAAACTTTGTATTGAAGTAGAACTCGTGTATTTCCTTAGTTGTTCCTGTGTTGGGAGTAAGGTGAAAGGTTAATTGTACAGTTGATAAATCTTAATGAATAAAAAAAGGTTGAAATTAAAAGGCTATGTGATGATCATGATGATGTGAATTGCCTTGTTGTGACCCTTGTTGATTGATTAATGAAATGCTTGATAGCATGAATGTGGACTTGAATTGCATGAATTGTTGTCTCTTTCATGTGGTGTGATATTTCTTGTGTGTGTTGATTATTTAAAATTGTGATGAGACATATGAGACTTATGATGTTAAAGTCATTGCTATCAAGTGATTATGATGCCAAGGTCATTGCCGATAAGTTTTTATGATAACAAGATTTTTTTTGACAATTTTTTATGATGCCAAGGTCATTCCCGGTAAGTATTTATGATGTCGAGTCCTTTTTAGGCAAGTGTTTATGATGCTTAGATCATTAGTGACAAGTGTTTATCATGCCAAGCTCTTTTATGGAAAATGTTTATGATGTCAAGGTCATTGCCGATATGTTCTATGATGTCGAGGTCTCTTCCCATAAGTGTTTATGATGCCGAGGTTATTTTTGGCTAGTGATTTGACATAAAAACTAATGGAAAAAGGTTTGGTATAGTAATTTTGTGCCGACGGGAAACATTTTTGTTAAGATATTGAGTATTATGATTTGATGCATTTTGATGCTCATGTGTGGTTAGTTTTTAATTGGGATTGATGCACTTGTTGTGTGTGATTCAACTACTTGACATTGTGGTTGACTTAATTGATTCATGTTGGTTATTATATTGAGACCATTGAACTATTACTTGAACCTTATGATTTGTGTATTGTAGAATTGTTAGGTTAGGTTGATTTGTGTGTAGGTTGTAGTTTAAGAAGGTTCAGTTGGGAAGAAATGTGTATTCTATATCTAGCTAGCTACTTTGTTTAGTGGGTTGCTTGATGGGTACTGTGTTTTTGGTACTTACCCCTTGCATCTACACTTGTATACATTCCAAGCCCGGTATTGTGTGACTGTCCTTTCTTCTCCTACTTTCTGAGGCTTGTCAAAGGACTATTGAGAGGTAGCTGCTTGTCATCCTGGTGGACCCTCTTTTCCTTTATATTATGTTTTGTTATATTTGAGAAACAAAGACTTAAGACTATGTAGTTATTTCACTGTAGCACTTTTGTATTAGAGGCTTGTACACGTGATAACCAGATTTTAAGGTGTTAATAGAATGAATACGTTTCACTTTTAGCTTATTATTGCTTTATCTTTCCATTTTTATTTTGTTTCATTGGGTAAAAGATGACATCTCTTGGTGGGACTAGACGAGTGTCATCACATCCATTTTTGGGTTGTGACAAATGATATCAGAGCCTTGGTTCATAGGTCTCACGTGTATACAAGCTAAGTCTAAGTAAAGTCTTTAGGATCAGTACGGAGCCGTCAATAGTTATCTTTGAGAGGCTATGAAAACTATTAGGAAATTCCCTTTTGTTCATTTTTTCTTATCATGTATAGGTACCATCGCTAGTGTTGAGTTGTCACGTGTTGTTTTGGATGATGCCAAGCACAATAGCTTCTGTTTCCTGAGGTAAAAGGGGGGAAGTGCTTAAGGAAGTTGTTGATACCCAAGCTAGGGGTAGAGGTAGGGCTAGAGGTAGAGGTCGTGCTCATAGTGTTACACCGGCCAGATTTCATGCCCGTAGAGTGGCACTAACTAGAGTTAGAGCAAGAGAGGTCTCTCTTGAGCCGCATGTTGTGGTTGTTGATGACAAAGTTTCTTCCTATTTTGGAGATCCTTCGTTTCAAAAAACCTTGTTGATTTTTAGAAGAGGGTAGAGGCGCAGATCCCTGGTCAGCAACAACTGGCTCCGATTATCGTTGATTAGGTGGGTCATCCACTAATGGTTCCTGCACCAGCTGTTGGTGCTTAGATTGCTCGTGATTTTATTTTGATAATGGCTAGTGAGAAGTGTTACGATAGGTTAAAGAAGATAAAACCACCCGAGATTCAGTGTGGTAAGAGTGAGGATGTTCACAAGTTCTTGACTTTGTGTCATGACATGCTTGAGGCAGTGGGTATAGTGGATTCTCATGGTGTATGATTTGTTGCACTTCATCTTTGTGGACATGCCAGAGAGTGGTGGAAGACTTTTATGAGATCTAGACTATTTAGATTTCCCTCGGTAGAGTGGGATGTGTTCTCTACTGCTTTACAAGACCGCTTCAGTCCCTAGAGCATGAGGGAAGAGAGTCGATTGAGGTATGAGAGCTTGACTCAGGGCATTTCGTATGTAATTGAGTATGAGGCCTATTTCTATGACCTTTCTAGGCATACTATGATTATTATTTCAGATGAGGTAGAGTGAGTTTGCAAGTTTGTGAGAGGGTTTACTTTCTCCGTCAGGTCTTATATATTTAGAGAAGCCATAAAGGGGGATTCTTTGCAGTCCATTGTGAGCACTACAAATGAGGCAAAGTTGATAGTTTTAGAGAAGTCAGGGGATCCCAAGAGGGCCCAATCGTCTGGTCAGTTTTTTTGGTGCCTTATTTAGAGGTAGATAGTTGAATAGAGGTGGTAGGTCCTTTCAACATTGTGGGTTGGTTCAGGCATCTATGCCAGCAACTGAGAGTGGTTAGTCAGCCCAATGGTCTTATAGTTTGGGTCGAGGTAGCAATGGTAGTTTTTCTTATTTAAAGCAGGAGTTATATGTGCCGAGAACCTACTTTAATTATGGAGATCCAAGTCATTTGATGAGAAAGTTACCTCCAAAAACTTATTCAGGAGCCCAACGTTCATATTCAGCTACTCTAACTAGAGATAAGCACATCCAACCAGAGGTCGAGGTAGAGGTCAATATGGTATAGGCGGTAGGACTTTTGGTAGGGGTGCTCCAGCTCCGCAGGTTAGAGGTTGGGGTTCTACTCAGGCTGTAGGTGGTTGAGAGGGCCAATGTTATGCTTTTCCAACGAGGATCGAAGCCTAGAATGTTGATGCTTTGATCATAGGTATCGTCTAGTTTTCTATCGACTTACGTCTGTATTGTTTGATCTAGGGTCTACTTTCTCATTTGTGTCTACCTATTTTATTATTGAGTTTAATTTGATGTTGGATTGCATGCATGTTTCTATTCATGTTGTTTACACAAGTGGGTAGGTCCTTAGTGGTGGATTGAGTGTATTGATCCTGTCTTGTTTCTTTGGCTGGGTATGATACTTGGGTAGACTTGATCATTTTGGGGATGGTAGACTTTGATATTATTTTAGGTATGGATTGGCTCTCCCTATATCATTCTATTCTTGATTGTTATGCTAAGACTGTGTTCTTAGCTATGCCGGGTGTCCCAATTGTTGAGTGGACAAGTGTTACTGGTTCCTACCCAACCAAAGTTATCTCATCCTTTAAAGCTCTGAGATTGGTTTATAGAGGTTGTTTTTCCTATTTGTCTTTTATTCGGGACACTAGTGTTGAGACACATCCTATATATTTTGTGCCCGTGGTTGGAGAGTTTTCAAATGTGTTTCCTACTAACCTTCCAGGTGTTCATATGGATAGGGATATTGATTTTCTATTGACTTGGAGTCGGGCACCAAGCCTATTTGTATTCCTCCTTATTGTATGGTTCTAACTAAGTTGAATGAATTGAAGGATAATGACAAGATTTGTTGAGTAATAGGTTCATTTGCCCTAGTGTTTCTCTATGGGGTGCTCCTGTGTTTCTTGTGGAGAAAGAATGATAGATCCACGAGGGTGTGTATTGATTATCGACAATTGAACAAGGTGATAATGAAAAAAAAGTATCCTCTTCCTCTGATTGATGACTTTTTTGATCAACTTTAGAGTGCATTTTTATTTTCTAAGATTGATTGGAGGTTCATGTACCATCAGTTGAAGATTAAGGCATCATATATCCCTAACACAACTTGTAGGACTCGTTATGGGCACTATGAGTTTCTTGTGATGTCTTTAGGTTTGACTAACTCCACTGCAGCATTCGTGGAGTGGATCACGATCGGCATTTGAGAATTGTACTTTAGAGATTGAGGGAAGAGAGGTTTTATGCAAAGTTATCCAAGTGTGAGTTTTGGCTTGATTCTATGGAATATTTTGAACATATGGTGTCCAAAGAGGGTATTCTTGTAGATTCAACCAAGATTTAGGAAGTGAATGGTCGGACCATACCTACGTCAATTACATAGATCTAGAGTTTTGTAGGATTTCTAGGCTATTACAGATAATTTGTTTAGAGCTTCTCCAATATTGCATCTTCTTTGACCAGATTGACTCGATAGAGTGTGAGCTTCCAGTAGTCTGATGAGTGTCAGGAGAGCTTTCAAAATCTCAAGACCCTATTGACTTCAACTCTTGTTTTGACTTTTCCAGATGAGAGTGTGGACTTTACTATTTATTGCGATGCTTCTGGAGTCAGGTTAGGTTGTGTTTATATGCAGAAGAGTAAGGTGATCTTTTTTGCCTCTAGAGAGTTGAAGACCAATGAGAGGAACTATCATACCTATGATCTATAGTTAGAAACTGTAGTGTTTGTTCTTAACCTATGGAGACATTATATGTATGGGGTTCATTGTGAAGTCTTCATGGATCATCGAAGTCTTCATTGCATCTTCAGTTAGAGGGATCTGAACTTGAGGCAACACAAATGGCTTGATCTACTAAAGGAATACAACATCACCATCTTGTATCATCCAAAGAAGGCCAATGTGGTGGCCGTTGTTTTGAGTAGGAAGACTTCTAGCATGGGAAGTCTTGCCACTATTAGTGTGAATGAGAGACCATTGTCTAGGAAAGTTCAGATGTTAGATAACATTCTTATCCGATTATTGATTTCTGATAAGATGGGTGATTTGATTACTCTTATTAAGGCCCGTTCGTCCTTAGTTGAGCATATTCGTGAGCATTAGTTTGATGACGAGAACCTATGTCTCATTCGAGACAATGTTATGATAGGGGAAGCCAAGGAGGATGTCCTTGATTATGAGGGTGCCTTAAGGATTGAGGAAGGATCTGTATGCCCATGGTGGGTGATTTGATTTGTATGATTCGTTAGAAGGCCCATTGTTCCCGATAATCCATCAATCCAAGGGCAGCAAAGATGTATCATGATCTGAGCAAGCACTATTGGTGGTGTAAGATGAAAAGGGATATTACAGATTTTGTTTCAAGGTGCTTGACTTGCCAACATGTCAAGTGTCAGCACTAGAGGCCCGAAGGTATATCTCAGAGGATGCTTATTCCTAATTGAAAGTGGGAACGGATCACTATGGACTTCATTGTGGGAATACCTACCACCATGGGTAGTTATGATTCTATTTGGGTGGTCGTTGACCGGCTGACCAAGTCAGCATATTTCATACTAGTCCGGTTCAAATATACAACAGAGAAGTTAACTGAGCTTTATATTAGTCAAATTGTATGACTATATGGAGTCCTAATTTCTATTGTCTCTGATCGGGGTTCTTTGATCACTTCCCATTTTTGGAAGGCATTACAACATGACATGGGTGCTCGATTAGATATGAGTACAACTTTTTATCCTTAGACAGATGGTAAGTCTGAACGTAAAATTTAGGTTTTAGAGAACATATTCTAAGCTTGTGTGATCGATTTTGGTGCTAGATGGAATTAAAATTCTCATTAGTAGAGTTTGCATATAATAATGGCTATCATTCCAGTATTCAAATGGCCACATTTGAGGTGTTTTATGGTGAAGTGTAGATCTCAGATCAGATGGTTATATTGTAACACCTCAGAATCTAGAAGACTGAGTAAAGGGCTAAGTGAAATGTCACAAGCCAAGGTTTTGGAGCCTGGGCACCTTTCATGAGGGCCCAGATGGGCCGTGAAGAGCACCATATGGCGTGATGATGCCACAAAGCACGAAGACGGCTTGTGGTGGGTACCACAGAGCATGGTGTTACCCATGAAGAGGGAGGCAGTAGCCTCTCAAAGGCAGACCCTCCACATAAGCCACATGACGGCTTGTGAGGGCCTTGACGGGTCGTAGGAAGGGTCGTGGGATGAGTGGGATTTTGGGGAAAATTTTCCAAACCACGTGTCAAGGACCACGGCTGCCACAATAGGCCGTATTGCCTTTGATAGCTCGTGAGGGGTGGCGTGAAGGAGGGCAGTCAGCTGTATGTTCAGAGGCAGTTGGGTCTTTTCCAAATTATATTATATTGATACTATGTCCTTATAACTATGCCTAGGACCCCTATATAAGCGACTTTAACCCCAAAACTTACCCATTCAAGTCATTCTCTTAAATTCACCAAAAGAAATTGGGTTCTTCCTCTCCAAAATATTTCTCTCTCTAGAATCTTGAAGAAGAAGATGGGTTGAATCTAGGGCTCATGGTCAAGTCTCCATTCTCCAGTGGTGTGGACTTTGATAGCAAGGTATGATAGCTTTATACATCAATGGAATCCTTGCATCCATGGAGCCCCTAAGTTATCCAATTGAAAAGTAGAAATTCCCCAATTTGAGTTAGGGTTTTCTTATAAGTAATGTTTCCTTGTGAATGTTGATTCAATTGATTGAATTATGATTGATTATGCATGAATTGAGATGATTCTATGCTTTTTATGAGGGAATTCCATGTACCCATGCTTGACCCATGTCTCTAAGATGAAATTGCATGAAAAATAGGTGTTACACTATGAAAAGAGAATTTATGGATTTATATTTATTCTTATAGGATAAATAAGATACAATAGTAGTTGCGTTGAGATTGAAGCATATGTGATGATTTATGATAAGAATTGCTTTGAGAGTAAAGCATATGGGATTAATTGTTGATTATTGATTTGATTGTTGTGGAAGGGATTTTCCCACATGATTTTCTTATGTATGAATGTGAAATGCTTTGTCACATTGAATGATTCTAGTTTGATAGGATTGCTCACCTAAAATGAATCTAAGCTAAGGTATTAGGAAAATGATGAGGCTAAAGGTGATTACCCATGACCTCTAAATGAGAAGGATATGAGGCGATTACCTATATTCCTTAAAATAGAATAAGAGGCGATTACCCTTATTCCTTGAAGTTGAACAAGAGGAGATTACCCACGTTCCTTTAATGTAAATTGGACAAGAGGCGAGTACACATGATCCTTTATAGAAAGACAAGAGACAAATACCCATGTCTCATGATGTTGGACTAGAAGCGAATACCCATGATCCTATGCAAAGGGGACTAGAGGCGACTACCCATGATCCCATAGTAAGTTGGACAAGAGGCGATTCCCCATGATCCTTTATAGTAAGGCAAGAGGCGATTCCCCATGTCTTTAAAAGATAACCTAGGATATGTTATGATATGTGATGAGCTTGGATTGTTGTTTCAGTTTTCTTTCCATGATGAGTAAGACTAGAGGCGGTTATCCAAGTCTTGACTAATGATGAATAGAGGTTATTTCAAGAACTATTCCTTTTATGTTGAGATGATATTTGACGTGCATTGTTTATGCTTTATGACTTATGTTGCGTAATGTTTTTGTTATGTTTATGCAAGCTATCATATTTTGTACATTTTTGTACTAACATATACTTTTTCCTACATTTCTTATTCAAATGTAGGGTCCCCGTGGCTAGGATCTATAGTAGAAGAAGTTGAAGATTGGTGAGTCCTCATTCATCCGAGGATATGAAATCTCCTTTCCTTATGTTCTTTTCATTTTGAGTTTTGAACATTGATGTATGGGCTACGTCTCGAGTATGTATAGTATTAGATGGTTTTTGAGACAAGTGTATTAGACTTCCGCTTCGCATATAAAACTTTGATTGTGTTGAAAATGTTTTAAATCTTATCGATTTCTAATTATCTTGACTATGAAATCTAAATGTCTTGTATGAGGCCTCTCGGGGTCTTGTATGCCATGTTACATCTAGGGGGTACCCCTGGGTCATGAAAAACTTGGTAATCAGAGCAACGGTTTAGAAAGGTTCTAGGATGTCTCAAAACCACATTAAGTAGAGTCTTGTTCATGAGTGTGAAGAGCGCCACATTTATGAATAAGGGGCTACAAGATGTTTAGAAAATTTCACTTCTTTCTTCACTCTAAGTCGTGCGATAGAGTTTAACTCTATAAGGTCTCTCTTCTAATCCCTACCCGATGGTCTACAAGATATGAATACTCGAAGAGCTTTTACTAGAAGGAATGAGGGAGAGAATTCGAGTAAGGAAGCTCCTCAAGCTCTGGTTGACCTTTTGGCCGAGCAAGTGACTAATGTGGAGTTTAGCAGTCCTTTTCAAGTATTGGCTCAAGTCGTGACGGCCTAAGTCAATAGGGAGGTTGTAGTCCTCGTGAACCCAAATATAGGTATGGTGGCATCTTGAGTGAGGGACTTCACTAGGATGAATCCTCTGAAGTTCTATGGTTCTAAGGTTAAAGAAGATCCTCAAGAGTTCATTGATGAGGTTTACAAGGTGTTGGCTATTATGGGAGTGACGGTGATGGAATTGACTGCTTATCAACTTAAGGGTGTTGCTCAAATTTGGTTCAACCAATGGAAGGAAGCAAGACCGAAAGATGCAGGTCCCTTAGAATGGGAAAGGTTCAAGTCTACTTTCCTTGATAGGTTCTTTCCTCTTGAGATGAGGGAGGCAAAAGTGCTTGAGTTTATCAATCTCCAACAACAAAACATGAGCATGAAAGAATATGCTTTGAGGTTCACTCAGTTGTGAAAATATGCTCCCTCTATAGTTGCATATTCTAGGGCAAGGATGAGCAAGTTCGTTTTAGGTTTGTCTGAATTGACCGTGAAAGAATGTCGTACCACTATGCTTGTCCATGACATGGATATATCTCGTCTTATGGTTCATGCCCAATATATTGAAAAGGAGAAACTTAAGGAGAGGTCTAGGGAGACAAAGAGGGCTACAACTAATGATGGTAACTCTTCATACTCTAGGTTCGAAGTACGTGGTCGTTCAAGGTTTCAACAAAGGTTTTCTAGTCAAGGTTCCTCCAATGCTCCTAAGATCAACAAATATAGGGATTTTAACCCTAAACCTCAAGGAGGTGGTAATGGGTCTTTACTGCCAAATTATGCTAAGTGTGGAAGGAAAGCATAAGGGTAATTGTCTAGTGGGTTCCAACATTTGTGATGGTTGTGGTAAGACGAACCACAAGATAAGAGATTCACCTTCAATTGCTAAGGATGAAAGAGATAATCGTCGTAGGTCTTAACTCTATCCTTCATCCGGTACAAGTGGTTCGGGTTTGAATGCTCCCCAACAAAATAGGTTCTATGCACTTCAGACTCATGGTGAACAAGAGGGTTCTCCCAATGTGGTTACCGGTATGTTGAAAGTTTTCCAATTTGATGTTTATGATTTACTTGATCCCAGTGCTACCTTGTCTTTTGTGATGCCATATATGGCTATGGGATTTGATGTGCTTCCTGATGTGTTGTTAGATCGTTTTTCTGTCTCTACCCCTATTGGTGATTCTGTAGTGGCAAAGAGGGTCTATAGAAAGTGTCCTATTTTGTTAACCCATAGAGTTATTGTTGTTGACTTGGTAGAGCTTGATATGCTAGATTTTAATGTCATTTTTCAGATGGATTGGTTGCATTCATGTTATGCTTCTATTGATTGTAAAACTTGTGTAGTCAAGTTTCAATTCCCAAATGAACCTATCCTAGAATGGAAGGGGGAAAATCCTATGTCGAAAGGTCAGTTTATTTTTGGCCTTAAAGCTAGAAAGATGATTTCTAAGGGTTGCATGTACTATCAAGTTAGGGTGAGGGATATGGATACTGAAACCCCTACTCTTGAGTCGGTCCCCAATGTTAATGAGTTTCTGGAAGTATTCCGAGATGATCTACCCAGTATTCCTCCCAAAAGGGAAATAGACTTTGGTATTGACTTCTCCAAGATACAAAACCTATCTCTATTCCTCCTTACCGAATGGCCCTGGTAGAACTTAAGGAATTAAAGGAATAATTTAAAGATTTGTTGGATAAGGGTTTCATCTGACCGAGTATCTCTCCATAGGGTGCCCCAATTTTATTTGTTAAGAAGAAAGATGTTTCACTTCGTATGTATATTGACTATCGAAAATTGAACAAGGTGACCATTAAAAATAAGTATCTTCTCCCAAGGATAGATGATTTATTTGACCAACTCCAAGGAGCGAGCTACTTTTCCAAGATTGACCTTCGGTCGGGTTATCACAAATTGGGGTGAAGGAAGATGATATTTCGAAGATGGCTTTTAGAACCTGATATGGTCATTTTGAGTTTTTGGTGATGTCATTTTGTTTGACTAATGCTCCGGCGACGTTTATGGATTGGATGCATAGCGTGTTTAGACAATACCTTGACATGTTTGTAATTGTGTTCATTGATGATATATTGATTTATTCGAGAAATAAGGATATCACTTCAATCATTTGAGGATTGTGTTGCAAATTCTTAAGGACCAACAACTCTTTGCAAAGTTTAGCAAGTGTGAGTTTTGGCTAAGGTCTATAGCTTTTCTTGGTCATATTGTTTCAAGTAAGGGTATTGAGGTAGATCCTAAGAAGTCGAATGCGGTCAAGAGTTGGCCTAGACCTCTATCCCCTTTAGATATTAGAAGTTTCTTGGATTTAGCTGGTTATTACAAAAGATTTTTTGAGGGGTTTTCTTCCATTGCCTCTCCATTAACAGCTTGACTCAAAAGAAGGCCAAGTTCATAGGTCTAAAACATGTGAGAAGTGTTTTTCAGGAATTGAAAGATAGACTTACCTCTGCTCTAGTGTTGACTTTATCGAAAGGGACCGATGGTTGTATTGTATATTGTGATGCCTTGAGAATTGGGTTAGGATGCATGCTTATGGAAAATGGGCAAGTTATTTCCTATGCTTCAAGACAACTTAAGATCCATGAGAAGAATTATCCTAGCCATGATCTTGAACTAGCGGCGGTGGTTTTTGCCTTAAAAATTTGGAGGCATTGTTTGTATGGTGTTTATGTTGATGTTTTTACCGATAATAATTGTTCAAAATATGTGTTTAATAAGAAAAATCTTAATCTTCACCAAAGAAGGTGGCTTGAGTTACTTAAGGATTATGATATGAGTGTCCTCTATCACCCCGGTAAGGAAAATGTAGTAGCGGATTCTCTTAGATGACTATCAATGGGTAGTGTTGCCCATATAGAAGAGGGTAAAAGATAATTGGTACAAGATGTACATAGATTTGACCGAATGGGTGTTCAGTTAATAGACTCCACCAAGGGTGGCGTTATGGTTCAAAATGGTACAAAATCATCTTTTGAGGCAGATGTCAAAGCCAAGCATTGTCTTGATCTGACCTTAGTAGAATTGAAAGAATCGGTGATTAGAAAGTCCGTTGAGGCTTTCTTCGAAAGGGAAGGTATTGTACTTAGATATCAAGGTCATTTGTGTGTTCCTAATGTTGATGACTTGAGGGAACAGATCCTATCAAAAGCCCATGGTTTTCGGTATTTCATTCACCCGAGAGCTACTAAGATGTACCGTGATTTGTGGGAGGTCTATTGGTGGAATGGGATGAAGAAGGAAATTGCGGGATTTGTGGCTAAATGTCCTAATTTCAAACAACTGAAAGTTGAGCATCAAAAACTGGGAGGTTTGTCCCAAGACATTAGTATTCCTACTTAGAAGTGGGAAGATTTGAATATGGACTTCATAGTTGGTTTGCCTTGCATTCGGTGACAATATGATTTGATTTGGGTTATAGTAGACCGAATGACGAAATCAGCTCATTTCATTCCCATCAAAGTTTCTTATTCGGCGAAAGACTATGCTAAGTTGTATTTGAGGGAAATGGTAAAGTTTCATGGAGTGCCTTTGTCCATTATCTCTGATCGAGGTACTCAATTGGCTTCTCAGTTTTGGAAATCTTTCCAAAAGGGTGTTGGAACTCGTGTTAAGCTTATCATGGCTTTTCATTCCCAAAGTGATGGGCAAGCAGAGCATACTATCCAAACTTTGGAATATAGATTGAGAGCTTGTGTGATTGATTTCAAGGGTAATTGGGATGATCATTTGCCTTTGATTGAGTTTGCCTATAACAATAGCTATCACTCAAGTATTGGTATGGATCCTTTTGAGGCATTATATGGTAGGAGGTGTAGATCTTCTATAGGCTGGTTTGAGATGGGTGAAGTTGCCCTAATAGGTCCCGAATGGGTACATGAGGCTATAGAGAAAGTTTGACTTATTAGAGAAAGGTTGAAAATGGCTCAAAGTCGACAAAAGTCATATGTCGATGTTAGAAGAAGAGATCTTGAGTTTGATATTCATGATTGGGTTTACTTGAAAATTTCACCTATGAAAGGTGTAATGAGATTTGGTAAGAGTGGGAAGCTTAGTCCCCGTTATGTAGGCTCACATCAGATTTTGAGACGTGTTGGTAAGGTTGCTTATGAACTAAATTTGCCTAATTTGTTAGCATCACCGCATCTGGTATTCCATGCCTCTATGTTAAAAAAATGTTTTGGAAATCCGACATCTATAGTTCCCTTAGAAGGTTTGGGAGTCAAGGATAATCTTTCTTATGAGGAAGTTCTCGTAGAGATCTTAGACCGGCAAGTCAAGAAGTTGAGAAACAAAGAAGTTGCTTCCATGAAAGTGTTGTGGAGGAATCAGTTAGTTGAAGGTGCTACTTAGGAGGCCAATATCGATATGATGTCCCGATACCCTCATCTCTTTCCTTCTACCCCTACTCTAGCTTGAGGTAATGAGTTCTCACAGTTTGTTCTTTGTTTGGAGTCATGTGTCTTAGATATTTCCATGATTTCCTTATTATGCATGTTCAGGAAAAGGTTAAGTTTTGAGAAAATGAGTCCACTTGATTTATTTTTAAGTGTTTATATGTATTTATGTGATTTCATACATGATGGGATGCTAGTCTTGAGTCTTTTCTTTTGAGAGATGATTAGAATCCCATTCGAGGACGAATGTTCCCAAGGGGGATATAATGAAACACCCCAGAATCTAGTAGACTAAGTAAGGGGCTAAGTGACAAGTTACAAGCCAAGGTTTTTGAGCCTAGGCACCCTTCACAAGGGCCCAGACGGGCCGTGAAGGGCACCACGTGGCTTGATGCTGTCTGTGGTGGCTCACAAAACCAGGTACAAGGGCGATTCCCTCCCACAGACATGGTGTTTCTCGTGAAGAGGGAGGCAATAGCCTCTTAGAGGCAGACCCTCCACACAAGCCACATGACGGCTCGTGAGGACCTTGACGGGTCGTGGGAGGGGTCCTGAGATGAGTGGGGTTTTGGGAAAGATTTTCCAAGCCATTGGTCAAGGACCACAACTACCACAACTGGTTGTGTGGCCCTTGATGGCTCGTGAGGGGTGGCGTGAAGAGGGGCAGTCAAGTGTAAGTTTAGGGGTAGTTGGATCTTTCCTAATTATTTTATATTGATATTGTATCGTTTTACCCATGCCTAGGACCACTATATAAGTGGTTTAACCCTAAAACTTACCTATTCAAGTCATTCTCTTAAATTCACAAAAAGAAATTGGGTTCTTCCTCTCAAAAATATTTCTCTCTAAAAACTTGAAGAAGAAGAAGAAGGGTTGAAGCTAGGGCTCAAGGTCAAGATTCCATATTCCATTGTTATGGGCTTTGATAGCAAGGTGTGATAGCTTTATTCATCCATGAAATCGTTGCATCCATGGAATCCCAAAGTTCTCCAATTGAAAAGTAGAAATTCCCCAATTTGAGTTAGGTTTTCTTCTAAGTAATGGGTCTTTGAATGTTGATTCAATTGATTGAATTATGATTGATTATGCATGTATCGAGAGGATTCTTTGTTTTTTATGATGAAATTCCATGTACCCATGCTTGACCCATGTCTCTAAGATGAAATTGCATGAAAATGGGTTTTACTCTATGAAAGAAGAATTTATGGATTTATGTGTATTCTTATAGTATAAATAAGATACAATAGTAGTTGCTTTGAGATTGAAACATATGTCATGATTTATGATAATAATTGCTTTGAGATTGAACCATATGGGATTAATTGTTGATTATTGATGTGATTGTTGTGAAAGGGATTTTCCCACATGATTTTCTTACGTATGAATGTGAAAGGCTTTCTCACATTGAATGATTCTAGGTTGACAGGATCGCTCATCTAAAATAAATCTAAGCTAATGACTAGGAAAATGATGAGGCTAGAGGTGATTACCCATGACCTCTAAATGAGAAGGATATGAGGTGATTACCCATATTCCTTAGAATTAAATAAGAGGCGATTACCCTTATTCCTTGAAGTTGAACAAAAGGCGATTACCCACGTTCCTATAATGTAAATTGGAAAAGAGGCGAGTACCCATGATCCTTTATAGAAAGAGAAGAGGCGATGCAACACCCCTGAAACTAGTAAGTTGAACTAGTGAGTTCTAGAGATTTCATAGGAGTTTTGGAGTGTTGTATGAGGGTTAAAACTTATAAAAATGATTCCCATACTTAGAATAGGGGTTTAAGGGTTAGGGCGTCAAGGTACAACCCCCCAAGGACCACCCAACGGGTCCTTGAGGAGGACCTCAAAACAGCCCTAAAAGCTGTCAAAAACAGTCCACTCACGCTTGGCCACCTACTGGCCGTAGGTGGACCCACGCCCCGTAGGTAGGGGTCGTGGGTTAAGGCCTGCAAAGACTTGCCAAGATGAATTTCTTACCAGCACCTACGGAGGTGCAGTACGCCCCGTAGGTCCACCCACGGTCCGTGGGTGGTGGTCATGTGGGTCAACACAGATTTTGAGTTTAAGTTTTAAGTGAGGGGTTTAGGGGTTAAGTTATAAATTAATTAGGTTAAGGTAGGTCAGTTATTTAGTTAATTAACCACCTATATAAGCTTAATAAGACCCTAAAACCAATCACTTTAACTCATTCATCTAAAGAACCCACCTCCTCTTAAATATTTCTCTCTCTAGAAGCAAAGAAGAAGAAAAAGAAGAGGGGCAGAAGCTAGGGTCGAATTCACCATTGATTCAAGATTTGTTTAGGGTTTTGTGTTGAGGTATGTGTAGCTTATTCATCTATGAATTCTTCCCCCCATAGAGCCCCCTTAGTTTTCCCCCAATTTTGAAGAAAACCCCCAATCTAAGCTAGGGTTTCTTCCAAAGTGTGGGTAGTGTTTGAGTTTGATTCCAATTGGTTGGATAATACTCAATTATGATTGTTTTAGTATTAGATCATGACGTATTGATGAGTTTATGTTATTTATATGGTAAAACCTAATCTAAATTGATGAATGTGATATTTGTGGGTTTATGCCATTAGAGGTGATATTGAAGGTTCATGAGTGATCTTCCTAAATCAATGTCATGAGTAGTAATTGATCAAGATTAGGAATATCTAGACATGAATTGAACTAGACTCTATACTACATGACTGATCTTGACTTGTAAAGTTGGAATTGAACCTTTGGGATGAATTATGGCTAGAATCATGTAGTAATGGAGAAAGTGATTGAATGCCTTGTAATCTAGGTTCATATTATGTTTCCAGGGTGTGGAGTCATTAAGAATGAAGGCTCATAGTTGTGAATGTTGATCACTAGGGATTAAAAGGGAAGCTAATATGATTAACTATAGATCCTAAGGCTTTGAGAGTAAAATATACATATGAATCCAAGGCTAATGAATAGAATTGTGTTGAGAGACCTTTACCTACCTAGATCACCTTATGAATCATAGATGGTAGGAAGTGATATAATCACTTAGGTCATGATGATATCCTTGTCTAATGTAGAATTCTAGACATGATGTTAGGCATGAAGATGAACTTAATATGAAAGAGTCCTCACATAGTAATGGTTCTAGGGTTTAAGGACTTCTCCTAACTAATTGAACCTAATTCTAGAAAACTTTTATACCTAGGTCATGGATGGTGATAGTTTCTCACACATGGTCTAAAAGAGGTATTAGCATGGATTGGTGGTCAAGAACACCTTTCCATAAACTTGAGTCAAAGTAGAGACGTAATGATTATCTTGTGGGATTTATGCCTAGCACCGAGTGGATATTGAAATGAGATGGAAGTTCCCACCTAGTTGAGCTTGGGCTTTCATGGAGGTTCCCACCTAGTTAGTTTGGGCTTCCCACATGGGATCTCTCACCTAGAAGAGTATGGATTTCCCCAAGTGTGTCTCATGAGATGGAAGCCTCACCTAGTTGAGTTTGGGTTTCTAGTAGTAATCTCTGTATCCCATAACTACATGCCCCGAATGAAAGTTAGCTAGTGGATCCGACTAAGCTAACAAATCGGTCCTACCTTAGGCAAGTGGATCAACCCTTGATGGTATGGGTAACACCATGAGAGATGGTGTGGGTAACACCATGAGAGATCATGTGATAACTCATATGTTCTCATGTCGGTTAAGACTATATCCCAATTAAACAAGATTAGTAATGAACTAAGATTATACTTAATGTAGCATCTCCTAGAGTTCAAACATGATGAAGTAACCTAGTAT
This sequence comes from Solanum pinnatisectum, assembly GCA_035578085.1. Lineage (NCBI taxonomy): Eukaryota > Viridiplantae > Streptophyta > Magnoliopsida > Solanales > Solanaceae > Solanum > Solanum pinnatisectum. Next base: position 22,139,560 of record CM069085.1, read on the forward strand.
AGTATCTCTTAGGGTTCAAACAATGAGGAACTAAGATAGACTTAGTAAAAGGTCTCCTAGTGTTCCTATGTTTTAAAAAGGGGCTAGTCCCAAATTAAGGAACATGAGTATGATGACCTAAAGAAGTACTTAGTATGAGTAGTAGTATGGGATGCCACTCATGCATTGCACAAGTATGACCTAAGGTTGCTTTATGAGTGTTTTCTTATATGATGTATGCTTAGATAGCATTGTGCTATAGTTGCCTTCCTTGACATGATATGATTGACTAAGGTGATAGTTCCCTTGTCTACATGAACTAAGCCAATAGTGATACCAAAGTAGGGTAAATATGACTATGATGAATTCAAGGTTATGCTTAGTGTGAAGGGTAGTATGGGATGCCTTTCATACATTGCACAAGTGTGCTTTAAGCTTACTTAGGAGTATGGTTCCCTTATGGTAAGAAGAGCTTAAGAGTTGACCATGTATATAGGCTATGATTAAGATGACTAAAAAGGGATACTTGACTTGGGTGGTATTATGGTATGCTATTCATGCTTTGCACCTGTATGCTTTTGAGGTTACTTGAGAATGGTTCTATTATGGTAGAGATGACTAAGAGTCAATTATGCTTATGTGATGCTTATATGATGAAGAGTTGGCTTATTATGATTATGACTTATCTCCTATGCTCATTAACTATGTCTTATGTTGACTTATGATTATATGATGCCTATGTTGGAGATTATGCTATGAGTATTATGATTATGTTATGACTATGTTATTATCTCTTATGCTTATGTCTTATGTTGACTAGCCATTTTGAGATGCTCTTATGATGTTGTGATAGCTTTCATACTTGGTATATTTTGTACTAACACATATTGCCTACATTCTAATCAAATGTAGGGTTTGGAGATGGAGTGCTACTCTTGGAGATAGGTTTCTAGAAGTTGCAAGGAGTTGAAGATCTTGGTGAGTCCTCATAGCTTCGAGGACAACACCCACATTTCCTTTATGTCTTTTATTTTCATGATGAGACTATTGTATGGGCTGCGTCCCAAGAGTTTATTCTAAAAGTTGTATTAAATAGTTTGAGACATAGTGTAGAAATACTTCCGCTTGATTTTTATAAAAAATGATTTCGATTGTAACAGTTTTAAATTTTCTCGTATTTTCTATTATCTTATGTTCAGGATATGCTAAATGCTTGTATGCGACCCCTTCAGGGTTAAGTACGCCATGTTACGTCTAGGGGGTACCCCTGGGTCGTGACAGGTGAGTACCCATGTCACATGTTGTTGGACTAGAGGAAAATACCCATGATCCTTAGCAAAGGGGACTAGAGGCGACTCCCCATGATCCCATAGTAAGTTGGACAAGAGGCGATTCCCCATGATCCATTATAGTAAGGAAAGAGGGGATTCCCCATGTCTTTAAAAGATAAGCTAAGATATATTATAATAGGTGATGAGCTTAGATTGTTGCTTGAGTTTGCCTTCCACGATGAGTAAGACTAGAGGCGGTTACCCAAGTCTTGACTAATGATAAATAGAGGATACTTCAAGAATTATTCCTTTTATGTTAAGATGATCTATGATGTGTATTGTTTATGATTTTTGACTTATGTTGTCTAATGTTTATGTTATGTTAATTCAACCTATCATATTTAGTACATTTTTGTACTAATGCATACTCTTGCCTACATTTCTTATCCAAATGTCGGGTCCGGTGTTCCCAATTCTTATCTCTGTGGCTACGATCTATAGTAGAAGAAGAAGTTGAAGATTGGTGAGTCCTCATTCATCTGAGGATATGGCTACTACTTTCCTTATGTTCTTTTCATTTTGAGTTTTGAACATTCATGTACGAGCTACGTCCTAAGATTCTAGTCTATTAGATGGTTTTTGAGACAAGTGTATTAGACTTCCGCTTTGCTTATAAAACTTTGATTATGTTGAAAATGTTTTAAATCTTATCAATTTCTATTATTTTGACTATGAAAGCTAAGTGGCTTGTATGGGGCCTCTCAGGGTCTTGTACGCCATGTTACATCTAGGGGGTACCCCTGGTCATGACATTTATTCAGCTAAGATGGACTCATTAGATACATTATGTTTTAGAGATACTATGAATTAAGTTTGTATGATCCCGATTGGAGTGTTGAAAACCTAGAGTCAACAAAAGAGTTGTGCAGATTAGAGAGTCTGAGCTCTAGTGTTCATGGATGGTGATCATGTTTAGCTCAGAGTGTCACCCATGAACGGCGTGATGAGGTTTGGAAAGAAGGATAAGCTTAGCCCTAGATTTATTGGACCTTTTGAGATTTTGAGTCATGTGGGAGAGAGGTGGCTTATAAGTTGGCTTTGCCACAGTATTTATAAGCTATGGACCCCATGTTTTATGTCTTCATACTTCGGAAGTACGTGTCGAATGTGTCTTATATACTTTCTGTTGATTAAGTTGAGTTGGTTCAAGACTTATCTTTTGAGGAGGAGCCTATAACCATCTAGGATTGGCATGTCCGAAAGCGTAGGACCAAAGAGATTACTTATCTGAAGGTTAAGTGGAAGTACCATTGGGTTGGTAAGGCACCTTGGGAGACAAGACAACTATGCATGCCAGAATTCCTCATCTTTTAGAGGCTTAAGGTACTCTCTTTTCTTTATTTTCAAGGATGAACATGGTTTTTAGTGGTGGATATTGTAATGACCCTATCGGTTCTTTTTTGTAAGTTTTGTAAATTTACCATTTTTCCCCTCCTGATATTGACCCCAAGTCTTTTATGATTGAGTTTCTAAGAGTTGATTTCTAACTTTTAGTTTGAAGTTGAGAATTTGATAAGTTTTGAGTTTGGAAGGCTAATGTTGCAAAATAGAGGTTTTTAGACTCTTTTAGAGTTTCTAGTGTCGGTATGGAATTCAGTCAATTCCATCAATCCTAGAATGTGGAATCTGGTCTGTGACAGTTATTAAATTTGTATTCGGATTCCTTTTTAGGATTTGGGGTCCTAAGTTTTAAAAATGTAGAAATTTTGCCTTCAAGTTATCTTTGGTCAACATTCGAGGGAAAGGATGCTCAGATCAAAATCACGAGAATTCTGTTGGATTTGAGAGATGATTTTAGGCCTCGGTGAGGTATTTGATTGATTTTTGAGAGGTCCCAAGCTTGTTTTAGTCTTTTTAGGTGTTAAGTTAATTTTCTTATGTTTGGAATGTCGGGTTAAAGAGACCTCATATTCATATTTTGACAATTCCATTGAGTCTAAAACATTGAGTATGATTGATTTGCATATGTGATTTGTGTGCACGGCGTTCTGAATGAATCTTGAGGGTCCTTTAGATGTTTTGACAATTTGTTGATTTTGCCGAGGTCTGATATCGATTACCCTCGTGATCGCGATAGGGGTTTCACTTTCACGAGACCCTGATCTCGAAAGCAAAGGGAATGAGAATCCAGACCTTCACGCTCGTGAAGGGCCTATTCGTGATCGCAAGCTTCACAAAAATAAAGACTCGTTTGCGAAAGCAAAGGCTTATTTGCGAAAGCAAAGGCTTGTTTCGAAGCGAATGCTGAGTGTTTGTGGGACTCACTTTTGCGAAACCAGAGTCGCTTTTGCAATATCAAAGAGGGTTTTTGGTTTGAAAATTTTAGGTTTTAAGCCAAATTTTCTATTTTTGAGCTTGGCAAAACCCTTGGAGGCGATTTTGAAAGGATTCCTTGTCCTAAATCTTTTGGGTAAGCTTTATGATCCTAAAAGTTCATTTCCTTTTATTATTATGGATTTTAATAAAAAAAATTAGAATTTGTATTGGTAAACAACAAGAACTCAAGTTCTTAACAAATATGGATATTGTGAATTGATTTTGAGTCTGTTTTCGAAATGATTTTTACCAATAAGTTACTAAAGCCTTGAGTATTATTTTCAAGTGTTTATTTTTGGAGTCAAACCTTACTTTTGGAATTGGGTTTTGAGTTGATTGATCCATTTTTCAAAGAAATTGATATGGGTATTGTTTTTTTTTTTTGGATAATTTATTGTGAATACTTGATTGATATTGATTGTGTGATTTTGGACATTGGTTGGAAGGGGAAGACTCAACTCTTGGAGTGATTAATTAATTTCATTAAGGCAAGTGATCTCCTAAACCTTGTATTCTAGTAGAATTCGTGTATTCTCTTCATTTTTTGTGTGTTTGGAATAATGGGAATGAGACGAAGGGTTAATTTCCCACTTGATAAATCTTAATGAATAAACAAGGGGTTTAAATGAAAAGGCTATGTGATGATCATGATGACGTAAATTGCCTTGTTCTGACGCTTGTTGATTGATTGATGAAATACTTGATAACATTAATGTGGACTTGAAATTCATGAATTATTGTCTCTTCCATGTGGTGTGATATTGCTTGTGTGCATAAATTATTGAACACTGTGATGAGACATATGAGAGTTATGATGCTGAGGCCATTGTCGGCAAGTTTTTATGATGCGGAGGTCATTGTCCGCAGGTTTTTATGAGGTCAAGGTCTTTTTCGGCAAGTATTTATGATGCTGAAGTCATTGTTGGTAAGTATTTATGATGCCGAGGTCTTTTTTTGGCTAGTGTTTATTATGTCGAGATCATTACCGACAAGTGTTTATGATGCCCAGGTCCTTCATTGCAAGAGTTTATAGTGATTAGGTCAATGCTGACAAGTGTTATGATGCCAAGATCTCTTCCGGATAGTGTTTATGATGCCAAAGTCATTTCCAACTAGTGATTTGATATAAAATTGACCAGATACGATTTCAGATAGTGATATTGTTCCGATGGGAAGTGTTTTCGGTGAGAGATTGAATATTGTGATTTGATTCATTTTGATGCTCATGTGTGACGCACTTGTTAATTGTGATTGATGCACTTGTTGGGTGTGATTGATCTACTTGATGTTGACTTAATTGATTCATGTTGGTTATTGTATTGTGATCGTTGAACTATGACTTGAGCCTTATGAGTTATGTATTGTAGAACTTTTAGGTTGGGTTGATTTTTGTGCAGGTTGAGTTTGAAGAGGTTCGGTTGGAATGAAAGGGTATTCAATTTCTAGATAGATTCTTTGTTTAGTGGATTACTTGTTGGGTACCGTGTTATTGGTACTCACCCCTTGCTTCTGTACATGCGTAGGTTCCGAGCCCGATACTGTATGATTTTTTGTTCTTCTCCTACTATCCGAAGCTTGTCAAAGGACTATTGAGAGGTATCTTCTTGTCATCCTAACGGGCCCTCTTTCCCTTATAGTATTCTTTATTCTCTTTGAGAAACAAAGACTTGAGACAGTGTAATTATTTCATTTCTTCACTTTTGTATTAGAGTCTTGTACACGTGACAGCCAGGTTTTAGGTGTTAATAGAATGAACAAGTTTTTTGCTTTTATCTTTTTCTTACTTTATCTTTTCGCTTTTCTTTCATTTCGTTGGGTTGAGGCTGACTTGTCTTGGTAGAAATAGAAAAGTATCACCACATCCATCGTTTGGCCGTGACAACGATGCATGTTCATTGGCTACTCAAGCTTCACCAAAGTACCTCACTGGTAGCCTCCCAAACAATGCCTGATTTAACATTGTGGTACAATAATAATTGTTTAGATAGTCATACTTTACCAAAGTACCTCATGGGTTGCCACCCATGCAATGCCTAATTTAACATTGCAGTACAATGCATTCTCCTTTATTACTCAGACTTCATCAAGGGCTCAATTTTCCACTACCTTTACCTCAGCTGTAGGTATGCTTTAACCAACTAACCATTTACCTTGAACCATTTACCTTCATGATTTTCAATTTCAATTGTGTCATTTGATAAAACTTGGACCATACAAAATGGTTCTAGCGACTTTGACTTCAGTTTCCCTATAATAAAACAAATCCTAGAGTTTAATTATGGAACCATATCATTAGGTGCAAAGTCTCTCTTTCCATTTTTCTAGTGGTAGTGCCTCTCCATCCTGACCTTGTACAAGGTTGAACTTTCATATGCTTTCAACTAAAACTCATCCAACACATTTAGTTGAAACAACCTTTGATCAAATACGTCTTTCCAATCAGGATTAAGCTTTTTGAACGTCGATATGTCTTTGTCCTCAAGCTCTATATGCAAGTTACAATATTTGCCAAACACAAGCTGTTTAGGAAACATACCTATGGGAGTCTTGAATGAAGTCTGATATTCCCATAAAGTATCATCATTCTTTCTTGAACAATCAATTATGTTGGCATTCACAGTATTTGAATGATTATTTTTATCTCTTAATTTGAAACCTCCACTTGTCCACTATACTCTGGATGGTAGGGTGCCGCCACACTGGGCCTCACTTGATATTTTCAAGTAGAGCACAAAAACATGATACAAAAATGGGAACCTTCATCACAAATGATTTCCCGTGATGTACCAAATCTTGAGGTGATATTTCGCTTCAAAATGGTTGTGACACTTTCTCCTTCATTTTTGGGAAGCACAAATTCCTCCACCCACTTGGACACATAGTCAATAGCCATAAGTATGTACCTCATCCCATTGGTCTTCACAAAGGGGCCCAAAAAATCAATGTCCCGCACATCAAATACTTCAATCGCTAGATTTGGGGTGATGGGGAGCTCATGGCTTCTTGAAATACTGCCTTCTATCTGACAACAATCACAAGTCCTTGCAAAATCATGAGCATCTTACTCAATAGTCAGCCAATAATATTCATATTGAAACATTTTATGGGTAGCCCATATATTATTATGATGTGTTCCAACATGAGAGGAATGATGTGCCTCTAATATGTTCATCATCTCAACCTTAGATATGCAGTGCCAAATAATCTCATAAACACTAACACAATACAAATATGGCTTCTCCAAGAAAAGTTTTCACATATCTGACATAAACATCCTGCATTGGCGGAACGACAACTTCGAAGGTACCACATTACTCACCAAATAATGTGCAAAATCTATGTCGTAAAGTTTCATCAATTTCAATAACATCTGCTAACCTCAGCAATGTACCTTCCTCCAACCTAGAAAAGTGTCCCTTCCGATCATTAACCTCAAAGTTGAATTCTTGAAAGAGCATCACCCATCAAATCAATCTCAACTAAACATCCCTTTTTTTATGTCCATTATGTATCTAAGTGTTGCATTATCAGTATGCACAATATCCTTGGTGCCAATCAATTTGGATCTTAATTATTTAAATGCAAAGACTATTGCAAGCAACTCTTGCTTCTCTGGGAAACACTAGAGATTTATTTTCGTATTATAAGGTGTAAAATCTTCTCTCATTACTACCCTAGAACTACACCAAGCATCACTCTACTAGCTTCACACATAACCTCAAATGGTTGGATCCAACCTACTTTAATAAATAATGGGGTAAAGATCAACTTTTCCTTCAACCCTTCAAACGCCCTCAGACATGCATCATTAAAAATGAACTTCTTCTCCTTCTCTAATTATTTGCACAATGGATTTGCAATTTTGGATAAGTCCTTGATGAAACTATGATAAATGCATGTATGCCCCCAAGAAAATCACACATCATTCACATAAAGGGTGGGGGAAATGTTTTAATCAACTCAATCTTCGCCTTATCAACCACAACACCTTTAGTGGATAGCCTTTGGCCAAGAACTATACCTTTATTCATCATAAAGTGACACTTCTACCGATTAAGTATCAGATTCTACTCTTCACATCTTTTAAGAACATCACCCAAATGGATCAAGAATTCATCAAAAGAGTCAACTACCACTGAAAAATGATCCATGAATAACTCAATAGAGTCTTCCATCATGTCTGAGAATATGGACATCATATAATGCTTAAATTTCACTAGGGTATTAAATAACCCTAATTGCATCCACTTGAATACAAATGTTCCATATGGACAAGTGAATGTGATCATATCTTAGTCTTCATATGCAATTCATATATGATTGTAGCTCAAATATCCATCAAGAAAATAATACCATCATTTTTTTCCAGGAAGATAGTGTAACATTTGATCCATGAATGGCATTAAGAAGTGATATTTTTCAGTCCAAGAATTCAATTTTTTGTAATCCATTAAAACTCTTCGAGTGGTAACTGTCCTGATTGGAATAAGCTCATTCTTCGAAATCAGAATCACATTGATTCCACCCTTCTTTCATACATTGAATTGGTCTTACCTATTTGTTGTTTGCAATAGGATAAACAATGCCAACATCGAACCAATTGACAATCTCTATCTTAACAAACTCTTGCATAGGTACATTTAGTCTGCACTATTGAGTGTTGTTCAATACTAAATATATAGTCTAGCTTGAGGTTGTTTTTCTGGAGCATACACCTAGTGGAATATCTATAATGTCTACAATGAACCATCCAAGGACCCTCTTGAAATGCCTTAATACTGCCATTTCTCTTGTGGTGATGATCTAAGCTTCTTTGTGAGAGGTATTGATTTCTACGATATGCGTCATCAGTGGCATTTTCTTTAATTAGAGCATGATCTCTCCTTGCATGTTTCTCTTAGACGTTGTCATAGAAAGGAGACGAATCTGTATTTTCCTTTCTATGCTCATTTGAGCATTTCATATCTTGCACATTTAGCACTCATTTGAGCATTTCACATCTTGCACATTTAATAGAACTAAAGGGTTATGCAAAATTGCATCGAGCAACATATTGAGTTGCTCAGTACGGTTATACTATCACAAGAAGTTGCTGCCATGGACGCATTTTGGGTTGATAAGAACTACTTTTTTTGTTCTTCTACTCAGTGTCGGGTACCCGTATTAGATTCCGACAAAATTAAGAGTTGTGTCAGAATTCAACATTAGGGGGTAAACCACTCCCTAACAAAGACAACTTCATATCCAAGGGGACTCGAACCCAAGATATTTGGTTAAGTATGAAAGAGTACTAACCACTCTGCCACAAGAACTGATGAAGTACCAAAGATTAGAAGCAATAGATCAAAATAATATCACAAATGCAAATTTCCACAGATGACGCCAAGCTACTTATTAGGAAAAACATGTGGGTGGAAATGAAATACTTGTGAAATAGGGGTTAAAGGCAATTGGACTAGGTTCAATCAAAACTCTTATATTTTTCATCTAAGACCAAGAAACACAAGTAGATGAACTAAATATTAAAATAAATAAATATTAAAAAATTGGAGTGGTTACATATAAGAACTAGAGCAAAAGAGTGATATTTAAGAATTTTTGGTATTTTATCATCGAAAAATGTATGACAAGTGAAATCATGAGATCCCTTCTACTTTCATGCGAGGGTTTATTTATAAGTCAAAAACTTATTGTTACTATCACAAATAGGCTATAATATACCTGAGGGAAAAACCTATTTTTATCCGTACTTCAGTGAGCCACTTGCCTAAGATTTTGTTGCAGACTCGAGGTAATTTTTTGTCATATTGGAGACTAATGCAATTATCCTCTGTTGTGATGGAGGGCTTTACCTCAGAAGAAAGTCTAATGTTAGGTGTGTGGGAGTGTACCTTCTAGGTAATCTTTTCATTTCTAGGTTGTTATGCCCCCCTCCCCCAGATTAACGCCCCTAGAAGGGTTCCAATTGGACTAATGTTTTTACCTGTTGAACAATGTTTTACCCATACAATATAGACTTTATTTGAGAGAGATGATGAGAAAGTTAGTGTAGAGGCCTTAACTGAGCAGTAAAGTATTAATGAGTCAATAGCGCATGCTACATTGGATAGATCACGCTATAAACCTCCACAATTGGCACTAGTAGGGTCTCTCCTTAAAATCCATTACTCGACCTCCTGACTACTAGTTATTTATTGGTGGGGTGAGGGCATATGTGACTGTACTCCTCTTTTGATTGTATTTTGTTTGTTTCAGTTGTATTTTTATATTTTAGTATTTGGGTTTACTATAGTTGGTTGGTTGTTGGTTTCATTTTTTCCTCTCTATCAATTGCCCATAAATTTTAAAGTATGTTTCTTGTGTTTTAAATTTTTGATATTCGAGAATAGATTTTGTCTAACATCGATGTCTTGGATAGTGATCTTGATGAGAGATGTGTTTTGTGTTAGTGTTGCAAGAAGAAATCGGTGTTGCTCTACTTCTGAATGATCTTTTAGGTTTTTTATTGACTAGCGACATTGATGTAAACCTAGCTATGAACATCGCACACAATCTTCGTAATTTTATACATCTATGTGAAATGATTGTGTTTGAAGTACCGTGTGTGGTGAGATCATACTTGAAAGCATGCTTGTTGATTCCTAGAATTTTCCTTATTAGTATAATTATTTAGCATTGGTGAATGTAAAACATGATCTTGGTTATAAATTTTGAGAAAGAATCAAAATCTTCATACCTTTTGTGACTACCTTATGAGGGTGTGCAAGCATCTTGGATCCATTTGAGCCTATACCATTTGTTGTCAACCTCATTGAAATCTCTTGAACCAAATGTGTCGTTAACTTCTCACCCATAAATCTTTTTCTAAGTATTGGTTTGTTTGAATAGCCAACTTTGGCCAAAAACTTAAGTTGGGGGTGTGCAAAGGAAGGAGGAAAGAAAGTCAAGTGAAAGAGAAGAAAAGTGACACTCAGCCTTGAAGTTTAGTGCAAAAATAAGGAACCCCTCCTTATAAAAAATTGAGAAAGCATGAAAATGAGATCTTAATTAAATAAAAGGGGTTACCAATAAATTGAATGAAAATAATTGAGGATTGAGTCTCCATATAAAAAGAACTTGAGAAAAAGAGTGAAGATGAGTGCAACAATGCTTTGAAACGGTGAATTCACTGAGCCAAATTGATCATTATTTACCCTCAGCCCCATTAATAGCCTGAAAGACCCTTGAGATCTTGTTAAGACTGGGTTATCTGATAATTGGAAAATATGGGCAAACCTATGGGATAAAGCTTGCATGTATTTCTCTTTTGGAGGGTAAGAGTTGTATTGATTTCTAAGTTCTTGTTAATGTTCTTTGTGAGTGCATGAAATTGTTTTTGTTGTGAGGTCAGTTGAATGCTTTTGTTGAAGCATTAATTTGCATTATAAGAGAGCATTATTAAGGTTGAGCTTGGATTAATATTGGCTAGTCACCATTTGAAGTTTCTTGAGCATAATTGAGATATTGCATATACTTGTTAGTAGTCTTGTGATGGAACTTTCATGTTAATTCACATTGAGAAATGTAGCAGACACTTGTTGAACTTGATTTACTTGGGGACATGCAAGATTTTAAGTTGGGGTGTTGATGAGTCTGAGATTTTGACTCATTTGAGGTCTTTTTAGTTCAACAAATACTATCCTTAATGCCTATTTATGTCCTTATCTGATGGTATTTTAATATTTTACAACTATGAAGGGTAAAGGACAAGGCAAGGCTGAATTTATGAAAAGAGGCCAAACATAGTGAAAAAAGTGTAAACTCCCCGCCGAGGATCGCCTATCACAATGGCAAAGATCACCCAATAGGTCTGGACCTTTCCCAAAGTGATAATGTTCACTTCTGAAAACATTCAAGGTAGGTCGGCAATGCAAAGTGTAAACGGTGATTTGCCAAACCAGTTGGGTAGCTAAAATCTCCACCACCAAAGGTGACAGAATTCTGAGTTAAAAATAAAGGTTGAATGAGTGAACAAAGGTGGTAATCGACAATTCACTGAACGTGAAAGACTTACTCAATTGAGTTCGCCAACTAAGGTTCAAATACATGAAGCCTAAAGCCTAGAAAGGGCGAGCTGAAGAATAGAATGATGATCCACCGAATCATGTAGGCGATCCTAACTAATGTCATCGATCAAGTCGAACATGAAATTTCAGACTAATTTTTGGGAAATTATAAATAGCTCGAAGGGGAAAGAAAATGTATATTTTATCCATTGTAGCTTTTTCATATTGACAAATAGACTTTTTCTATTCTTCTATTAGTTTTGCAGTTTTTGAACAATTATGTAATTGACAATTGAGGGTTCAATTTTAAAGCAGGTGTTGAAGATTATTGCTAATTATGAATACTTTAATGGATGAAAATGTCATGGGTATAATTTATTTTCCTTTTATGATGATTGACTAAAACTCCAATTCTAAGGGTGTGATTATGGAGTTGGGTGTTAACTAGTTTTAGTGGGTCTAGTGTCTTGTTGTATTTTTCTGCAATTTATTTATGCAAAGCGAAGGAGTAGTTCAGCAGTGCCTTAGGGTCATTTTATTTCATACATTAAGGCCACAAAGTTAGTTTCTAAGGGGTACATTTACCACTTAGTCTGAGTTAATGAATCTAGGGGTACATCTACCACTTAGTCTGAGTTAATGACTCTAGTGTTGAGACACCACCTATTCAGTCAGTTCCAGTTGTGAGTGAGTTTCGAAAGGTCTTTCTAGAAGATATTCCTAGAGTCCTTCTTGAGAGGGAAATAAACTTCAGAATAAATATTTTCCCGATACTCAACCTGTTTCTATTCCGCCATATATAATGGCTCCCGTTGAGTTGAAAGAGTTAAAAGTGCAGTTGAGAGATCTTATTGATAAGGCTTTTATCCGACCAAGTATCTCACCTTGGGGTGCTCCAGTCTTATTTGTGAGAAAGAAAGATGGTTCCCTTAGAATGTGTATTGATTACCGCCAGTTGAACAAGGTCCCTATAAATAATAAGTATCCTTTTCTGAGAATTGTTGATATTTTCAACCAACATTAGGGTTCCACTTGTTTCTCTAAAATAGACATCATATCCAGCTATGATCAGTTGAAAGTGAGAGAGAGTGACATACTGAAGACAACATTCAGGACACCGTTATGGTCATTACGAGTTCCTTGTTATGTCGTTTTGTTTGACTAATGTTCCTACAACATTCATGGATCTTATGAATAGAGTATTTAAGTTGAACATGTTTTTTTATCATATTTATTAATGACATATTAATAAATTCAAAGAATGAGGAGGACCATGCTAGTCATCTCAGAATAGTCCTCCATACTCTCAAGGATCGGGAGTTCTATACCAAGTTTTCTAAGTGTGATTTTAGGCTTGAGTCCGTGGCATTCCTAGCTTATATAGCGTCTAGTGACGGAGTTCAAGTTGACACTTAGAAGATTGAAGTAGTGCAGAATTGGCCCAGACCCATATCCCCAAATGATATAAAGAGTTTCTTAGGATTGGTTGTTTACTACAGAAGGTTCGTCGAGGGGTTTCTATCTATGTCATCCCCACTGACTAAGTTGACTTAGAAAATATCTAAATTTCAATGGTTTGAAGCTTGTGAACAAAGTAATCAGGAATTGAAAACTCATTTAACTACTGCTCCAGTGTTGACCCTACCAGAGGGTACAAAGGATTTTGTTTTTTTATTGTAATTCATCCAGAGTTGGACTTGGTTGTGTATTGATGCTAAATTGTATGCTTATAGCCTATGCCTCTAGGAAGCTTAAGATTCACGAGAAGAACTACCCGACTCATAACCTCGAGTTGGCAACAATAGTTTGTGCTCTCAAGATGTGGCCACTATCTCTATGGCATTCATGTGGATGTGTTGACCGACCACAAGAGTCTCCAGTATGTTTTCACTCAAAAAGAGCTAAATCTTTGACAAAGGAGATGGCTAGAACTACTCAAAGATTATAATATGAGTATTTTCTACCATCTATGTAAGGCTAAAATTGTTGTTGATGCCTTGAACAAGTTATCCATGGGGAATACTACTCACGTCGAGGATGGCAAGAAAGAATTTGCTATGTAAATTCACAAACTTGCATTTTTGGAATTTGGTTGGTTAGATTCCATTGAAGAAGGAGTAGTCGTGATGAATGGTCTGAATCATCATTATTGTTAGAAGTGAAGGAGAAATAGAACAATGATCCTATTTGAGTTGAGTTGAAGGCAAATGTGCATAAGTAGAAAGTGATGGTCTTTTCATAAGGGGGAGATGGTGTGTTGAGGTATCAATGTAAGTCGTGTGTTCGAAATGTGGATGAATTCCTAGAGAGAATCATGGAAGAAGCCCATCGTCAACAAGTACCTTAACTTAAGAGAAGTGGATGAATTCCTAGAGAGAATCCTGGAAGAAGCCTATCGTCAACAAGTACCATGACTTTTATACTCAATTCATCCAGGTTCCACTAAGATGTACCATGACTTAAGGGAAGTTTATTAGTGGAATGGCATGACGTCGTGCATTGCAGAGTTTGTTGCTAAATGCCCAAATTGTCAACAAGTCAAGGCTGAGCATCAAAGGGCATGTGGTGTAGCTTAGAATTTACCCCTGGAAGAATGGAAGTGGGAAATGATTAATATGGATTTCATTACTGGCTTACCAAGATCTCGTAGACAACATGATTCCATTTGGGTGATTGTGGAATGAATGATCAAATAAACCCATGTCTTGCAAGTAAAGACTATCAATACAACATAAGAGTATGGAGTTTGACTGCATGAAGTTTGCTTGTCCATCATTTCAGATAGAGGTCCTCAGTTGACCATGTAGTTTTGGAGGTCATTTTAGAAAGTTTTGGGTTTGAAGGTGAACCTTAGTACTGCTTTTCATCCTAAAACTAATGGCCAAGTAGACCACACAATTCAGACCTTTGACGATGTGTTAAGATTTTATGTTTTGGATTTCAAAGGTAATTGGGACGACCACTTTCTTCTTATTGAGTTTTCATACAATAATAGTTACCATTCCAGCATTCAGATGGCTTCGTATGAGGTTTTATATAGGTGAAGGTGTAGATCTCCAAATGACTATTTTGTGATGGGTGAAGTGGAGTTGATAGGACAAGATTTGGTTCATCTAGCCACGGAGATGGTGAAGACAATTTATGAGAGGTTGAAAACAAAGCGGTGTCGTTAGAAATCCTTTACTGATGTTAGAAGAATAGATTTTGAGTTTAAGGTTAATGATTGAGTATATCTAAAAGTTTAACCCATGAAGGGTATTATGAATTTGGTAAGAAAGGGACGCTCAGTCCCCGATGCGTTGGTCATTACCGGATATCCTAGAGGGTTGGTAGTGCATCTTATGAGTATGGTAGCATATTTAGTTTGTTTGTACGGGGTTTCAAATGAATCTCGAAGGTCCTTTCGGTGAATATTTGTGCCTTGTGTTTTTGCTATGTCTATGTCTGGTGCTATCCCTCCATGTTCGCAAAGCATGTGACCGTGTTCATAGAGGGAAGTGAATTTGGGACCCTGCATTTGTGGAGGCTCGACCGCGTTCACAGAAGTCTTGCCGCATTGGTGGAGGACCAAATTGTTCCTCTTCACGTTCGCAAGGAAATGAGCCAATTCACAAACATTAATGACCCACAGGTTCACATTCACAGATAGGGATCTGCATTCATAGAGGACCCGTGACAGTGTTATGTTTTTTAAAAATCGAGATTTCTTTCCATTTCTTCCATTATTGAACCCTATGAGGTCGATCTAAGGCGATATCAAAGTGTTTTTCAAGATAAAAATATTGGGTAAATACTTTTGATCCTAAATCTTAATTTTCCATTGTTTCCTTATGAATTTAAACCTTCAAATCTTGTTTTTGAATTGAAAATTTGGGATTCTTCAAGAACTCAAAATTTTTGAATAAATGGGGATTATGGGTTGTATACAATTCCATTTCCGAAATGGTTCTCACTATTGGTTTCCAAACTTTTGGGTACCACATTTTCATAAAAAGTTCTAGAATTACCCTTCATTTTTGAATCAGATGTCACGATCCAAAGTACACCCTAGATGTTACATGGCGTATAGAACCCCGAGAGACCCTCCACAAGCCACTTAGCATACATCATACAAGATAATATAACTTAAAAAGGTCAAAAGATAGCATTTCATATAAAAGATTTTTGAATCAAAGCGGAAGTCTAACATTTGTCTCAATAAGCCATTGACTACATCACGAGAAAAGTGATTGGGACGTAACCCATACATCACATATAAAGTATGAAACTAAAATGACAAAAACTATAAAAGTGACATTGTCCTCGATGTATGAGGACTCACCAAATCATCCAATATCTAATGCTATCAACTAGCCACAAACAGAAGGATAAGAATCACCAAGCCCTATACTAGTTAAACAATGTAGGCAAAAGTATTCATTAGTACATGGAATGTACTAAATATGAGGAGAATGCAATAAATCATGAGACATGATCATAAAGGGACATAATCAAAAACATGGAATACATGACCAAGTTAAAACTTAGTAAACTCATTTAAGAAGATTCATAAAACATGAACATGGTCAATGCATCTTCGAATCAGAAAGGAAGCTTCATAAAACATTAGAAATCAACTTAGTTCTTTTTGTGGGAAGTTTGCCTTTAATTGACATAGACCATGTGAACTAGAACATGGAATCTAGTGTCTACCCCACACCGAAAAGTTTGTCCTACTTGCCAAGATAAGGATCATAAACTTCTGGCTTGTGTGGATCCACTAGCTGAGGTTTATCTAAGACAATCGTCCTATAGTGGCTAGTTTATGGGACATGGGTATTCGCCGCCAATCCACTCAGTGCTAAGCATAAATCCCAAAGAATAGTCATTAATCTTAACTCATCTTATCATTATGGGACATGGGTATTCATCTCTTCTCTTATCATTATGAGACATGGGTATTCGCCTCTTGTATTACCATAATGGGACATGGATATTCGTCTCTTGTCTTATCATAGGACAGATCCTTAGACCATGAGTGAGAAAACGTTTGACCATCCATGATTTTTTCATAATAGCTTTTAAGGCCCATAATCATTCAATTCATACTAGAAATGTCCTACTACTAATGCAAATAGTTTTGAAAGCGTGATCTATAATCATTGATGACATATATGGATACCATACTAATCAAGAACTAATTTAGGAAAATGGCCCAAAAGGCATTAAGGTTAAATCTAGATGTCATTCCTATTATGTGGCCAAGCTTCATAGATCATATAGATACCTTCATCTATAAGCTTACTTGAGTCATAAACATTAATTTCATAAAAACATGCATAATTTCATAAAAACATATTCATAGCTCCAAGTTTCTTCATAAATTAATCTTTCATCTTTCAAAGCTTCTTCATAAATTCATGTAAAATAGGGTTGTCAAAATTCATAGATCAATACATAGGTTCACGTGAAATTGGTTGAAAAGCATGTAATTAATTCCAAGTCATCAAAATAAGATCAGGATAAAGCAATTGAATCCATACAAATAGAACCCATGAGGAATTGAGTGAAAATCAAATCAAATCTTGAGAAATTGAATTGTAGAATTGAAGAAACTTTGGGGTTCTATGGGTGAATTGAACCCATTAATAAAATCTTCACATACCTTGATTGAATTCCTAAGCAGTGATGAAGAAAGGAGAATTGAACTTGAAGAGCCAAATGTAACACCCCAGAAACTAGTAGGCTAAACTAGAGCTTGACGTGAGGGTTAGAGTCATGGATATAACTCCCCATACCTAAAAATAAAGGGTTTCGTATTAGAATGTCAAGGTACAATCCCCAAGGACCAACCATGGGTCCTTGAGGAAAACCTTAGAAAAATTGCCTAGACAGTGACCCACGAAGGGGACCTACACGCCTGTGGGTGAGGAGTCGTGGGTGGAGGTCCTAGGAACCAAGTCCCAGAACCAAACCACGGTTCCCTATCACACCACGTGGGTCTATCCACGGACCGTGGTCGTGCTGTCGTGGGTCATGGCCTGGAGATAGTTTTGGGGAATTAGTTAAGGGCACTTTAGGGTTTTATGGTCTTAATTAATATTAAGTGATGTCATTTTAGTCCTATTTAGACCAACTATATAAGGATTTTAGACCCCTAAACTAACTCATCCAAATCATTATTTCTAAATTCCCAAAAGAACTCATCCTCTCCAAAAATTCTGTCTCTAGAACTCAAGGGAGAAGAAGAAGGAAGTTGGAGCCTAGGGTGTCAAAGAGCAAGATGTTTCTACTCAATTTCGTGGGGATTCATAGATAAGGTATGGTAGTCCTTCATCCATGGATTCCCTTCAAATTCAATTTCAACACTAGAAATTCTCCACAAGTTAGGGTTTGACTTCAATCTCATGGATTCCTTTCAAATTCGTTTATAATGATTGAATTATGTTTTATTATGGATAAATTAATTATTTTACATGGTTTTATGTTTAATTACTTAAGAATCCATGAATTCCCCTATTTTTTCGAATTATGATCTCAAAGTGTGGGTATTGATTGATGCAAGGAGAATACTATAGAAATATGCATGTAGTAATTGAACTACTTGAATTATGATTATATACATATCTAATGTAGTGAATTATATATGGGTTTATTGAATATCTATGGTCCTTGAAGGGCAAGGTATGAGAATTATGTATATAATTTAAGAACACTTTGAGAGTTAAGTGTTTATGATTATGATGCAATTGTTGGGTTGTTGAAAGAATGTTCTCATATACACATATGCATGAATATGATATGATGTGAAAGGTTTTCCTCCCAATATGATGATTCTAAGATTAAAAGGCTATTCTTACCTATTGAATCTACGAGCTATCTTATGAAGTATGTTGGATTGAGTGTCAAGACATTCTTCTATAAATATGAACTTAAGTCAAGACTTAATATGTAATTTCATGGGAAGTAATGCTTAGCACCGAGTGGATATTGTATATGAGATAGAAACTTTTACACTAGTTGAGCCCAGCTTTCCAAATGGGTTCCTTATACGCTAGTTGAGTTTGGGTTCCCAAAGTATGTCTCATGAGATGGAAACCTTCTACCATAGTTGAGTCTGGGTTTCTAGTAGCAATTTCCTTATCCCATAAACTATGTGCCTTCATAGGTCTTTAGCTAGTGGATCCACCTAAAGCTAACAAACCATGGTCTTACCTTGGGCAAGTAGGACACCCCTTTTCGGTGTGGTTAACACCGGATTTCATGTTTATCTCACATGGTCTATGTCGGTTAAGGCTTATTCCCCACAACAACAACTATGAACAAGAACATGAATTATGAACTATGGTTACTCAAGAAGCTTTACTTAGCAAGGGTGGGATTTATGGGGTCTTATTCAAGTATTGCACAAGTATAATTTGAGGGTACTTATGGTATGTTTCTCTTATGTTATGATGATTTATATGTTGACTATGGTTATGAATTATGCTTTTGCACTAATCTTTATGATGATTCTTAAACTTGGTAAAGTGCATGTTTTCGACTAAAATGTCCCTTTTTGCATAGTTTTAATGTTTTTATGCATGGCTATCATACTTAGTGCATTTTTGTACTAATACCTACTTTTCTTACATCTTTCCCAAGTGTAGGGTCCAGTTCTCAAGGTGGTCCTCATTGTGGCTAAGCTTGGATTAGCTCATTTCTCCTAGCTTGTAGTGAGTCCTCATGATTCTAGGATGGATGTTTCACTTGTAGTTTCATTTCTCGTATTTTCTTTTTGGACTATGTTGTATGGGTTGTGTCCCTTTCTCATTTCAAAGATTGTAATCGATGACTATGTTGAGACTTAAGAGTCTAGACTTCCGCGTTTACTTTTGTGAAAATTTTAGACTTGGACTTGAAATGTCTTTTACTCTTATTGTTCTATTGCTTATGCTATGATATGCTAAGTGGCTTGTATGGAGTCCTTTAGGGTTCTATACGATATGTTACTTCTAGGGGGTATGTACCCTTGGGTTGTGACAAACTTGGTATCAAAGCACAAGGTTTAGAATGATTCTAGGGTGATGTCTCATAAGCCATGTCTAGTAGAGTCTTGTTCATGAGTGTGAAGCGTGCTACATTTATGAATGACAAGCTATAAGATGTTTAGGAAATTTCACTTCTTTCATTACTCTTGAGTCGTGCGATAGAGTTTAACTCTATAAGGTATTTCTTCTAATCCTTGCCCTATGGTCTTCATGATATGAATACTAGAAGGGCAAATGCTAGAAGAATGGAGGGTGACAATGTGAATGAAGGAGCCCCTCCTCAAGCTTCTCAAGCTCCGATTGATCCTTTGGATGAGAATGTTACTCATGCGGAGTTTAGGGCGGCTATCCAAATGTTTGATCAAGCCGTGATGGCTCAAGTTAATAGAGAGGTTGTAGCTCCAATGAATCTTAATGTGAATTCGGCGGCTTCAAGAGTGAGAGATTTTGCAAGAATGAACCCCCCGGAGTTTCATGGCTCCAAAGTGGAGGAGGATCCTTAAGAATTTGTGGATGAGGTTTATAAAGTATTTGTTGTTATGGGGGTGACTTTGGTAGAGAAAGCGGAGTTGTCCGCTTACCAATTGGAAGGTGTTGCTCAAGTGTGGTATGATCAGTGGAAGGGAGAGAGACCTGTAGGAGCGGGCTTGGTAGAATAGGAATTGTTTAAATCAACATTCCTTGATAGATTCTTTCCCTTAGAGTTGAGGGAAGCAAAGATGCAAGAGTTCATTAACCTTAGCCAAGGTGGTATGAGTGTGAAGGAATATGCCCTAAAGTTCACCCAACTATCCAAGTATGCTCCAACTATAGTGGGAAGTGGCAAAGAGGGTTTATAGAAGATGTCTCATTTCCTTATCCCATAGAGTTACTCTTGTTGATTTGTAGAGCTTGACATGTTAGACTTTGATGTTATATTAGGAATGGATTGGTTACATGTATGTTATGCCTCTATTAATTGTAGAATTCGGGTGGTTAGATTCCAATTTCCGGATGAGCCTATCTTAAAGTGGAAAGGAGGAAATTCTATGCCTATAGGTCAATTTGTGTCTTACCTTAAAGCAAGGAAGATGATCTCAAAAGGTTGTTTTTACCATGTAGGGTGAGGGATATGGATTCCAAAACCCCTTCTCTTGAGGGATATGAAATATATATTTTTAATCATTATTTGCCTAATATTTATTATTTATATATGTCCTTTTCGAGCATTAATTTTATGAATTGTGCTAAATTGTATATTTTATTTGTAGGATTAAATAGGTGGAAAAACGAAGAAGTTTGGAGTTAAAATGAATTAAAAATGTAAGATTGATGAAGAAAATCAAGCAGACAACTTAATGGATTAAATTTATTAAAATAATATATTCGTATATATGGTGAAAAGTTGAACGCCAATTCAATTTGAATTAGGCTTGCTGCTGCCTCGTGTCAACTGACCGCCGCCTCTCTGCCGCCAACAATTTGGAGAAATCACGCGTACAGTGCAAACCCAATTTAATTGGGTTTTGTTTTCCTAATTTTTCTTGAACTCAATTATTTTATGTAGGGTTGCTCTATTTATAAATAGGGAATGAAAAATTATTTTCTGGGAAGCCAAGAACCAAGAAACAATACACAATATAAATTTTCTTCTAGCTTAGAAACTTTGGAAGAGCCGTCGTGGAAGTCGGAGAATTGTGGTTTATTCTTTCTTCTCCTTTATTATTTATTTGTATTCGTGATTAATAAAATATAGTTTAGCTATTGTTATTAATTTTTTATGATTAACACAAGCATATTTATTTTAATAAATTTTGATTGTGTTTTTGAGATAATGAGTAGCTAAATTTCATAGCAAGGGTTGTGGAAACCATGATAAATTATTAAAGTAAGTTCATGTACAAAGTGATTCTTGAATGAGTTTTATACATGTATTGTTAATTCTTTCGTTTAGAAGTCTTTTTCACGGTTGCAAACGTTAGAACTCGCCTCGTTGCTACTTGCCGGACCAAGGAGGTACTTAATAAGAAAAGAATTAACAACAGAGATTTAGTGGATGCTATCTAATAGTCTAATGTCAATTGGTGCGAGGGTGAAAACTAAGTCATACATTGAAATGATGTCTAATTTGAGGTAAAGCTAAGGGTTAATAAAGTATACACACGTAGCCGGACCAAGGTGCGGGATGAAATTCCCCATTTGGAGGACCAATCACTTAGGGATACCTAACTTATCAACCTTGCATGCTAAAAATTAAAATAGATCACTAATACAATATTCTTGCTATGTTATGAAATCTTGGGGAACACATTCCTAGTTATTTCTAATAATATGAATATAAATAAATACTTAGTTCAAAGCTATTTTTATTCTTTTTATTTTTATTTCAATTTAAATCCCCCTTTTTTAAATAACGACGATCGAGTTAAATATTTTATATTGAAAATATTCTTTCATGTTCTCTGTGGGATCGACCCCAACTCAGAGTTGGGTAAATATATCGCATACGACCAGTTATATTTCTTTTCAAGAAGTATATTTGGACATTACCAAGAATGGTGCCGCTGCCGGGGAATGTGGCTTAGAAATTGTCTTTAGTATTTATTTTGACTTGTAGTCCTTTTTTGTTTCTTCAGATTAGTTTTAAATTTTTATTTTTATTATTATTATTATTATCATATTTCTTTTACTCTTCTTGAGATGTCATCTGAAAAGTATATAGTGATAAGTGTTCTTACAATTCTTGTACTTCTGATATTATGAATTCTTATAGGATAATTTTTTCTCAACAAGATAAGTTGTATGGGGACATGGAAGATTTGTTAATACATTGATATAAATCAATATGTAAGTGCATGATTGAAGATATCTTTGGTTTTGATCTATATTATTTAGATTGTGAGTTGAGTGCAAAGATTAAATCATATGACACCCAACAATTTAGTAATAATATGAGTGAGGAAGAAAAGATACTTATAAGTCAACTTGAAGAGCTAAAAGTTGAGGGCCAATTGCTTGATCATACTTTTATTGATGTTGTCATTATTGAGAAGAGTACACTAGAGTTATGTAATGAAGTAGATAATATTATTTTAAAAACTCTAGTATGTGTAAATATGAGGGTGTAAATAATAATACAATTCATAAGTTAGGGCGCATTAGACCTCATTCGAATCATTTTTCCACATTATGTATAGATGATGAAATATTAATCGAGCCATTTGAGCCTATAGAAGAGTGTATGGGGGAGGAACAATGTGTCTATATTCTTGAATTTATTGTTCCAATATCGGAGAATTACATTCCTCACTTAGGATCCAAGAAGTGCATAATGCGATATCTATTGCTTGAGACCTTTATTTTTGTACCACCACCCCTTGAGCATAATAGAAAAATTCATGTAAAATTAGGGGTGCTATTCATATCTTCAAAGTGGAAGGAAAAATAGTAAAATTGATGGTGTCATGCTGTGACGTTAAATTAAGCGCTTATTGGAAGGGAATCCAATTAGTAGTGTAACTTCTTATGTTATTTTATTAGTATCACTTTTTTCCTTTGGTCTTGTTTTTGAAGATTAGGGGAAGTCTGAGTACCAAAAAAAAAAAAAAATTGAAGCAAAGAAGCATGTTTGAGCTTATGTGTGAGGTGACGACCCTTGATGAAAATTAAGGGAACATTCTACTAGCTAGGCCAAAAGGCCTCAGGGAGTTTTCCTAACCCTTGTTTTGAATTTTATTTAATGTTTTGGGGACGTAGCATCTTTTTAAGTGTGGGGTGAAGGAATGAATTCCTAGTTTTTACTGGTCTTTTTTTAGGATGGGTTCCTTGGCTTTTGTTTTCGGTCCTTTTCCTAAGGATAGTCCCTTTGAACCGAGTGTCTTTTACTTTTTTAGGAATAAGTTTTCTTTTGATTTTTTTTAGAGAAAAGAAAAGACCCTTTGAGTGGTGTGATACTTGATATTTAGGCTTAAATTTTTAATAGTACTTTCTTGTGAATGCTTGATTGATAAGGAAATTGCAGACTCTTTGACACCTAAGCTCATTGTTCTGACTTTGTATATAACTAATTTTATTTTGTAGTTTGTTATGATCATGTCTCTCTTAGAAGTGGAATTGATCCATCTTGATTGATATTTGTGCCATGTGTGGTGAGAATTTGTTTATTCCATGTTTTGCATCTTAGTCTAGAACTTGCCCTGCACATTATAGAAGCGAAATAAAAAGTATTGCCTTGTTTAGGAGATGAAAATAGTCTTTCTTTGATTTGTCTGGTAAATTTTAGCTTTTTCAGATATTATATCACTAATTAACCCTTTTGAGCCTTTTAGCTTATATTTTTCTTGTAAACCACATGATCGAGCCGAATCCCTTTTTATTGATACCATAATTCTATTTGATCCAAAAAGAAATCCTTAATGCACTATGTTGAGAAGAAAAGTTGAAAACATTGGTATAAGTGGAAAAGGGTGAAAATGCTTGATGTGTGAAGAATGAAGAAAAGTGTGAAAACTCTGTTTTGGCCTTGGTCCCTTGTGGATATTGTGCACCTCAACTAAGCTTAAAAACTTAAGTTGAGGGTGGCTAATTCAGAAGTATGCTTAAAACATTGGCCCTAGTCCTACCAAGAATATTGTGTACCTCACTTAAGCCTCAAAGCCTTGAGTTGAGGGTGACTAGTGCAAAACCTCTAAAAAAAAAAAAGAAAAATAAGAAAAAATAAGATTGAAGCATTCTTGTGATTATGAACATTACTTGTGAAATAATTGTTGAAGAGAGGGCTGAAAATAAATACAAGAAAATAATGGGTGATAAAGTCTTAAAGTGCAAAGTGCTTAAGGAAGTGTAAGTCACTATTATATAGTTTTCCTACCCATCCCATAGCCTACATTACAACAAGTTAAAGTCCTATTTGATTCTATTCAAGCATGCTTAATTAGTTGAGATGTACATAATGGGCAAGCCTAGGATTCTTTGTGCATATATGTGAATTTTATTTGTGAGTATGAGAGTTGTTCTTGATGCTAAGTCCTTAATTTATATTCAATCTTTTGAATTGAGTGTATGGACTATCTCTTCTTGTGAGGACACTTGTTTCATGATAGATAGGTGATGTTATTAATTAACTTTCTTTGATGAGAGTAGGGGAGCAATCTTAAATTTGATGAGTTCGAAGTCCTTCCTTGAGGTTAGGATGCTAAAGGTTTGTTGTTTATTTCGATGTCTTGCATAATGAGCGGAAATTGTACTTAACGTTTTGAAATTGGTATATGGCCTAATTGTTTGTACTAACCAAAGTGATGACATTGCTAGTATGATTTTTTTGAGATGAGCTTTAATGTTTGCTCGAGGACGAACAAAAGTTTAAGTGTAGGGTGTTGATGTGAGGTCAAAAATATATATTTTTAATCATTATTTGGCTCACATTTATTATTTATATTTGTACTTTTCGAGCATAAATTTTATGGATTGTGCTAAATAGTATATTTTATTTGTAGTATTAAATTGGTGGAAAAATGAAAAAATTTGAAGCTAAAACAAATTAAAAATGAAAGATTGAAGAAGGAAATCAAGTAGGAAGTTTAATGGATTAAATTTATTAAAATAATATATTCCTATATATGGTGCAAAGTTGAACGCCAATTCAATTTGAATTAGGCTTGCTGCTGCCACGTGTCAGCTGACCGGCGCCCCTCTGCCGCCAACAATTTGGAGAAATCACGCGTACAGTTCAAACACAATTTAATTGGGTTTTGTTTTCTAATTTGTTTTGAACTCATTTATTTTATTTAGGGTTTCTCTATCTATAAATAGGAGATGAAAAATTATTCTTTGGGGAGCCAAGAACTGAGAAACAATACACAATATAAATTTCCTTCTAGCTTAGGAACTTTAAAAGAGCCGCCGTGAAGGCCGGAGAATTGTGGTTTATTCTTTCTTCTCCTTTATTATTTATTTGTATTCGTGATTAATAAAAGATAGTTTAGCTATTGTTCTTAAATTTTTATGATTAACACAAGAATATTTATTTTAATAAATTTTGATTGTGTTTTTAAGATAATGAGTAACTAAATTTCATTACTAGGGTTGTGGGAACCATGATAAATTATTAAAGTAAGTTCATGTACAAAGTGATTCCTGAATGATTTTTATCCATGTATTGTTAATTCTTTTGTTTAGAAGTTTTTTTAACGGTTGCAAACATTAGAACTCGCCTCATTGCTACTTGTCATACCAAAGAGGTAGTTAATGAGAAAAGAATTAACAACAGAGATTTAGTGGATGCTATCTAATAGTCTAATGTCAATTGGTGTGAGGGTGAAAACTATGTCATACATTGATGTGATGTCTAATCTGAGGTAAACGTAAGGGCTAGTATGGTATACACACGTAGCCGGACCAAGGTGCGGGGTGAAATTCTCTATTTGGAGGACCAATCACTTAGGGATACCTAACTTACCAACCTTGCATGCTAAAAATTAAAATAGATCACTAGTACAATATTCTTTCTATTTTATGAAATTATGGGGAACACATTTGTAGTTATTTCTAATAATATGAATATAAATAAATACTTAGTTCAAAGCTATTTTTATTCTTTTAATTTTTATTTCAATTTAAATCCTCTCTTTTTTAAATAACGACTATCGAGTTAAATATTTGCTATTGATAATATTCTTTCATATTCTCTGTGGGATCGACCCCGATTCAGAGTTGGGTAAATATATTGCATACGTATATTTGGACGTTACCAGTATTCCTCCCGAGTGGGAAATAGATTTTGGAATTTACATTCTTCCTGATACGCAATCTATCTCCATTCCTCCTTATAGAATGGCTCTGGCCGAGTTAAAGGAGTTGAAAGAATAGTTGAAGGATCTATTAGATAAGGGTTTTATTCAATCGAGTATCTCTCCATGGGGTGCTCCAGTGTTATTTGTCTCTGTATGTGTATTGCTTATCGTCAATTGAACAAAGTGACCATTAAAAACAAGTATCCTCTTCCAAGGATAGATGATTTGCTTGACCAACTTCAAGGGGCTAGTTATTTCTCTAAGATTGATCTTCATTCGGGTTATCACCAATTGAGGCTGAGAGGGGTTGACATTCCCAAGACAGCTTTCCAAACAAGATATAGTCACTATGAGTTCCTAGTAATGTCCTTTGGTTTGACTAATGCTCCGGCAGCATTCATGGACCTAATGAATAGAGTATTATAACAATATCTTGACATATTTGTGATAGTGTTTATCAATGATATTTTGATCTATTCAAGGAGTGAGAATGAGCAAGTTGACCATTTGAGAATTGTATTGCAAGTTCTTAAGGACTATCAACTTTTCGCAAAGTTTAGTAAGTCTGAATTTTGGTTATGATCTATAGCTTTCCTTGGTCATATTGTGTCAAATAATGGCATTGAGGTAGATCCTAAGAAGACGGATGTGGTAAAGAGTTGGCCTAGACCTCTATCACCGATAGACATTAGAAGCTTCTTGGGTTTGGCCGTTATTATAGGATATTTGTGGAGGGTTTTTCTTCCATTGCCTCTCCTTTGACGGCCTTGACTCAAAAGAAATCTATTTTTGTGTGGTCAGAAGCCTGTGAGGAATTTCCAAGAGTTGAAAGATAGACCTACTTCTACTCTGGTGTTGACTTTACCGGAAGGTACGAATGGTTTTGTGGTGCATTGTGATGCCTCTAGAGTTGGGTTGGGAGGTGTGCTTATGCAAAATGGTAAGTTGATTGTCTATGCTTCAAGGCAACTTAAAGTCCATGAGAAAAATTATCCTACCCATGACCTTGAATTAGCGACGGCTGTGTTTGCCTGAAAAATATGGAGACATTATTTGTATGGGGTCCATGTGAATGTTTTCACGGATCATAAAAGTCTCCAATATGTGTTTATTCAAAAGGACTTGAATCTTTGGCAAATGAGGTGGTTAGAATTATTGAAGGATTATGACATGACTGTTCTTTATCACCCTGGCAAGGCCAATGTGGTAACGGATGCTCTTAGTCATTTGTCTATGGGCAGTGTGGCATATGTTGATGATGGTAAGAAAGAGTTGGTTCTTGATATTCATAAGTTGGCCCGGTTAGGTGTTCAACTAGTGGATTCCACCAAGGGTGGTGTCATGGTTCAAAATGGGTCTGAATCGTCCTTTGTGATGGATGTAAAGGCTAAGCAAGGCCTTGATTCTATTTTAGTAAAATTGAAAGAGATGGTACTTAAGAAATCCACTGAGGCTTTCTCCCAAGGGGGAGATGGTGTGCTTAGGTAACAAGGTCGGTTATGTGTTCTGGATGTTGATAATTTAAGGGAACAAATTCTAGAGGAAGCCTATAGCTCTCGGTATTCTATTCACCCGGGAGCCACCAAGATGATCGTGACCTACGGGAAGTCTATTGGTGGAATGGGATGAAGAAAGATACCGCGGGATTTGTGGCCAAGTGTCCAAATTGTCAACAAGTTAAGGTTGAGCATCAAAGACCGGGATGCTTATCCCAAGATATAGGTATCCCCACCTGGAAGTGGGAAGATATTAATATGGATTTTATTGTGGGTTTGTCTCGCACTTGGAAGCAATGTGATTCTATTTGGGTCATTATAGATCGGATGACAAAATCAGCCCACTTCATACCCATCAAGGTTTCTTTTTCGGCGGAAGACTATGACAAGTTATACATAAGAGAGAGAGTGAAGTTGCATGGTGTTCCCTTGTCTATTATTTTCGATCGGGGTACTCAATTTACTTCATAGTTTTAGAAGTCATTCCAAAAAGGTCTTGGCACTAAGGTTAAGCTTAGCATGAATTTTCATCCACAAACTGATAGGCAAGCGGAAAGTACCATCTAAACATTGGAGGATATGCTAAGGGCATATCTAATTGACTTCAAGGGCAATTGGGATGACCACTTTTCATTAATAGAATTTGCCTACAACAATAGCTATCACTCAAGTTTTGGTATGGCCCCGTTTAAAGCCTTTTATGGTAGGAGATGTAGGTCTCCCGTTGGTTTGTTTTAGGTAGAGGAAGTTTCCCTACTAGGTCCCGAATTAGTTTATGAGGCCATTGAGAAAGTCCGACTCATTAGAGAGAGGTTGAGGACGAACCAAAGTCGGCAAAAGTCTTATGCCAATGTTAGAAGAAGATATTTAAAATTTGAGGTTAATGATTGGGTCTATCTAAAAAAATCTCACCTACGAAAGGTGTGATGAGGTTTGGCAATAAGGGAAAACTTAGTCCCCGATATATGGGCCCATACCAAATTTTGAAACGTGTTGGGAAAGTTGCCTATGAGTTAGATTTGCCAAATGAGTTGGCTCCAGTGCATCCGATGTTTCATGTTTCCATGCTCAAGAAGTGTATTGGAGATCCGGCATCCATTATTCCCTTAGAAGGGTTGGGGGTTGATGAAAGTCCTTCCTATGAGGAAGTTCGGGTAGAAATTCTAGACCGACAAGTTAATAGGTTGAGGAACAAGGAAATAGCTTCTGTGAAGGTTTTATGGAGGAATCATCTATTTGAGGGTGCTGCTTGGGAGGCCGAGGCTGATATGAAGTCCCGCTATCCTCATCTTTTTCCTGCTACTCCTACCCTAGATTGAGGTAAGTAGCTCCTCTTGAGTTTTCCTTATTTTTGGTCCTTGTTTTGGGAGTCATGTTTGTTATATGAGTTTTCCATGATTTTCTTATGTTATGCATGTTCTTGAGAAAGAAATATATGTTTAGTAAGAAAATGAGTTTTATGATTGATTTTCCTTATGTTATTGTGTTTTGAGAAAGAATTGCCTATATGTTTCATGAGATGATGTTGTTAAACATGCTTTAGTTGTGCTATTTGAAAAGTATATTGCATAAAGGTTCC
This sequence comes from Solanum pinnatisectum, assembly GCA_035578085.1. Taxonomy (NCBI): domain Eukaryota; kingdom Viridiplantae; phylum Streptophyta; class Magnoliopsida; order Solanales; family Solanaceae; genus Solanum; species Solanum pinnatisectum. The sequence continues at coordinate 22,169,085 of CM069085.1, forward strand.
ATGAAATTGTGTTGAACATGGTTTTAGTTGGAGAAGGTAGTCCCTCCTATAAATATGAGAAATGTTGAGTTTTCATGCATAACGGGTTGTTAGATGTAGTTCCTACTTCCTTGTGTTGCATTGGTTATATTTGAGATGTAGTTGAAGTTTCCTCTTTTGAATTGTGCATTATTTTGATGTTTCATGCATGATGGGCTGCTAGTCTTGAGTCTTTATCTCCGTAAGGTGCCTAGATCATCATTTGAGGACCAATTTTCCCAAGGGGGAGATATTGTAACACCTCAGAAACTAGTAGGCTAAACTAGAGCGTGATGTGAGGGTTAGAGTAGTGGATGTAACTGCCCAAACCTAAAAATAAAGGGTTCCGTATTAGAACATCAAGGTACAACCCCCAAGGACCAACCATGGGTCCTTGAGGAAGACCTTAGAAAAATTTACTGGACAATGACCCATGAAGGCGACCTAGGTCCCGTAGGTCCATTCACGCCCGTGGGTGAGGAATCTTGGGTGGAGGTCCCAAGAACCAAGTCCCAAAACCAAACCACGGTTCACCAACATGCCACGTGGGTCCATCCACGGACCATGGTCGTGCTGTCATGGGTTATGGCCTGGAGATATTTTTGGGGAATTAGTTAGGGGCACTTTGGGGTTTTCCGATTTTGATTAATATTAAGTGATGTTGTTTTTTTCCTATTTAGACTAACTATATAAGGATTTTAGACCCCTAAACTAACTCATACAAATCATTATTTCTATGTTCCAAAAAGAACTCATCCTCTCCAAAAATTCTCTCTCTATAACTCAGGGAAGCAGAAGAAGAAAGTTGGAGCCTAGGGTTTCAAAGAGCAAGGATTTTCTACTCAATTTTGTTGGGAATCATAGCTAAGGTATGGTAGTCATTCATCCAAGGATAGCCTTCATTCATGGATTCCCTTCAAATTCAATTTCAAAACTATAAATTATCAACAAGTTAGGGTGTGACTTCAACTCATGGATTCCTTTCAAATTCATTTATAATGATTGAATTATGTTTTATTATGGATAAATTAATAATTTTACATGGTTTTATGTTTAATTACCCAAGAATCCATGAATTCCCCTATTTTCTCAAAGTGTGAGTATTGATTGATGCAAGGAGAATACTATAGAATTATACATGTAGTAATTGAACTACTTGAATTATGATTATATCCATGTCTAATGTAGTGAATTCTAGAAGTGTTGATTGAATATTATCTATGATCCTTGAAGGGCAAGGTATGAGAATTATCTATGATTATGAGATTTATGTATATAATTTAAGAACACATTGAGAGTTAAGTGTTTATGATTATGATGCAATTGTTGGGTTGTTGAAAGAATGTTCTCATATACACACCTATGCATGAATATGATATGATGTGAAAGGTTTTCCTCACAATATGATGATTCTAAGGTTGAAAGGTTATTCTCACCTATTGAATCTATGATCTATCTTATGAATTATGTTGGATTGAGTGTCAAGACATCCTTCTATAAATATGAACTTAAGTCAAGACTTAATATGTAATTTCGTGGGAAGTAATACTTAGCACCGAGTGAATATTGTATATGAGATGGAAACTTTTACACTAGTTGAGCTCGGCTTTCCAAATGGGTTTCTTATATGCTAGTTGAGTTCAGGTTCCCAAAGTATGTCTCATGAGATGGAAACCTTCTACCATAGTTGAGTCCGGGTTTCTAGTAGAAATTTCCTTATCCCATAAACTATGTGCTCCCATAGGTCATTAGATAGTGGATCCACCTAAAGCTAACAAACCATAGTCTTACCTTAGGTAAGTAGGACACCCCTTTTCAGTGTGGGTAACACCGGATTTCATGTTTATCTCACATGGTCTATGTCGATTAAGGCTTATTCCCCACAACAACAAATATGAACAAGAACATGAATTATGAACTATGGTTACTCAAGAAGCTTTACTTAGTATGGGTGAGATTCATGGGGTCTTATTCATGCATTGCACAAGTATGCTTTGAGGTTACTTATGTTATGTTTCTCTTACGTTATGATGATCTATATGTTGACTATGCTTATGACTTATGCTTTTACACTAATCTTCTTGATGATCCTTAAACTTGGTAAAGTGCATGTTTTCAACTAAAATGTCCCTTTTTGCATGGTTTCAATGTTTTTATGCATGACTATCATACTTAGTGCATTTTTGTAGTAACGCCTACTTTTCCTACATCTTTCCCAAGTGTAGGGTCCGATTCTTAAGGTGGTCCTCATTATGGCTAAAGCGTCGATTTGCTCATTTCTCCTAGCTTGTGGTGAGTCCTTGATTAACGTTTCAAGCACACCTCATCTAATTCTAGGTTCAAACGATCATTAACCAGTATAAAACCCAATGAAAAGTTGGGGTCGAATCCCACAAGGAGCGGTATATGTTCAAATTCAATTAGGAAGTACAAGCGTGATCTAATCAGCTATAGGAATAGAAATTATAGAAAAAGACATATAAAAAAAGTCAAAAGGGTTGACATTAAATGTAAGATAGGGGGTTTTGGTTTGCAATTATCAACTACAATGTAGTCACATACAATTTGAAATAATGATAAGGAGAGGAATTCTCAGGATGTGATAGATTATATGAAAATTTTGATAGATGGGTAATTGAAACTACTTGTAAATAGCTAAATATTAGTGGGTAGGCTAGGCTATAGTTGAAATAGCGTTCTCTCAAACAACTATTCTGCTTCAAGTGATTTATCTCAAACATCAACAAGCATGGTCATTAAGAACAACCCATAACCTTAATACATCTTCTCTCTCGAGCAAGAAGGGTAGGATTGGGTTTAGGATTCACTCTCTCTAGCTGAACCCAAATCAACCCAATACCTACAAACCATTAATCAAAAGATTTGGTTCAAAAACCTCTCTCTCGACCAAGCTAAGAACACAAAATTAGAACTGCATTTGCAACTACAGTTCATAAATTAAACCTCAACTAATGATTAAACCCACTTCAATATAGCATTTAAACTAGTAATTAACAACACCCCTAAACTAATTCAACCCATAATAACATGATCACACCCCAAGAATTAGGGTTTTAGCCAAACATCATAAAAGAGTGAAAAGGGTTACCAAATAGATTAGCCATCAACTGGGTAAGAGTAATTCAGACTTCACAATACTTCAATTTGTAGAAAATTTGAAACCCACTTGTAAAATCTCCAAATTGAATCTCAAAAAGCCTTCAAGTCTACTAAGAAAGTATCAAAACTCTAGAGAAAAATGTTCTAGACTAATTTTCCTATTAACTGTTCAAAATCTAATTTATAGTCGCCAAAAATAAGACACGAAGGGCAATTAGGCGAGGTAAGTCGGGCTCACTGAGTGGTTCGACGAGCCACCCTCTGCTCTTTCTATCGCCTTTTTGCATTGGCTCTCTACATCCTTAGGTCTTGTAGGGCGATCACTTTTGGCATCACGAAACTTGTATACTGACAACCATGTTTTGGGGGTTTAATTTAGTTGATTATGATTTCAATATTATTATATCGTGTTAGACATTTATTCTTTATTTACTTTCACATTTATCATTATATTTTAGGTTTGAGGATGACTTGTATTGGTGGAATAAGATGAGAGTCATCACATCCATTTTGAGTCATGACACCAACTCACTAGTTTCGTTATCATAAATGAGTGGAGGTTTGAATTTCAACCAATATGGATCGGATCTATCAAAAATAGGAAAATCTATTTTTGAGTGGAGGTTTGAATTTCAACCAATATGGATCGGATCTATCAAAAATAGGAAAATCTATCTCCCTTATATATTGCTAGTCAAATACAAATGAGGGATTTTATTTTGGTCAATAATTATTGAATTTAAACCTTGTACGTAGGTCCTTCTTGTCGGTTGAACCATTTAAATGGTTTGCTTGCACGCATATGTTACTATCACTTCCACTAATTGAGAGAGAAGGATATGATGGTAGTTGTCATTGGTTTGTATTCACATTTCTGCCATCAATGTTATCTCTAATTGGGAAGGCACACTATAAGGGTTTATTGGTAGTTGCAAATTTGTATGCATGATTCTGCAATCATCGTTATCTCTAATAAAGCAAGAACCATATGATGAGGGTTATGGAGACATCGACAATGGTATATGTTGGATTACACACACATTTGTATAACTATATACCAATATCTCTAACCAAACGGAGATTAACTAATGGTTGTGGTGGTGGTGATTGTAAATTTAGTCTGTTGTTTCTCATGGATCTTGCATGTTGAACCAATCTCTGAAGGTTTTTGTAATGGTTCACTTAGATTATTTGAACCTTGTACTGTGTATATATCCATTTCATTGTAGAATGGATGAGATAGAGCATGATTCATGAAGTTTTGATAATCGCGAACATTTTTGTCACATATAGGACAATAGACTAAATATAGATGAGTTGACATTCTAAACAAAATATGGAAAAGGAAGAAACACAAAATAATATTTGACGCCAAACAACATAAAAATTTTTACCTAAAAAGAGGACAACTTCACCAATATTATGAGGATGGTGTTGACAGTAGCGACAATGGTAGTTGCTGGTTTACATGCAAACCTATATCAATATCATTACCTTAAACCCAACTAAGATGAAATAATGGTGGTGATGTTGTAATTGTGAATCAACTCCTTTGTTTCTTATCGTTCTTACATGTTGGACAAATTCTGAAAGTTTTGATAATTGTACAGTAAGTGCGTTTAAACCTTCTTCAGTGTACAACCCCTTTGACTGGTGTATTTGATGAGGTTGAACATGGTTCGATAATTCTTGATAACCACAATCATGATTCAATATTTCTGGATAACCACAAACAATTTTGTCACAAAGGGACAATTGAGTAGCTTCATATGAGTTGACATTATAAAGAACAAATAGAAAAGGATGCAATGTCAAAAATATTAATATTTGAGGTCAAGCAATACAAATCTTTTTCCTAAAAAGAGTTCACTTCACCTATATGACTTGTTCTGAACAAGGAGATGAGACTGTATTGTATGTTTTAACTGTAGAGATTATATGGAAAATTTAATAGGCCAATGCACTGCCCACTTTCAAACTTGTAGAAATCAGATCTCTTCTAATATGTTCATTAAAATGACAACTCTGCAATCAAAACATGAAAAATTGTTGAGGTTTTGTCCCTTTTTAGAGATAATATTCAATTTATATAAATTAGTTAACTTGTATAATATTTTTCGAAACACATTGAGATAAATGTTTTTCCTCCTTTGAGTTTTGGTTTTTGAAAGAAAATTAGCACTGAAAAACTAAAATCATTTTTGGATAAATAGCTAAACATATGTCTATATAATCTTTAACTATGACATTTCTGCAACCAAAACCTGAAAATTATTGATTTATTTTTTTCTTTTTAGAGATACTATCAAATTTATTCACGCTTAGATAAATGTTTTTCCTCTTTTGAATTTTAGTTTTTTATAAGAAAATTAGCAATAAAAAATAAAATCATTTTTTGGTAAATAGTTAAGCATATGTTTATATAATATGTAATTCTGATAACTATGCAACCAAAACTTGAAAATTATTAGTGTCTTTTCCCTTTTAGAGATACTAAGTTAACTTGTTAAAAAAATTGCTAAACACTATGACATAAATTTTTTTCTTGAATTTGATTTTTCTGTCTTTTTAAAAGAACAGTACTAGCACTAAAAAACTAAAACTACTTTAGTTCAAATAGTTAACTATCACACAAATTACACCCTTAAATAGGATTAAAAAGGTCCTTTGTTAGATATCTTAATAACTTGCTAATAAATTTCCAATTACTAGATACTATTGAAAATTAGGAGTTTTAAGAGAGCTATTAACTATTTTAACTAGTTGGATTTTAATATATAATAAGAGACAAACTAGGTTTATAGTTCTTGGATATCAAAACTCAAATATATAGTTTACTATCAAATTATTCTGGTATTTTCATTATAAAAAACTAACGAATTTATAAGTTTCCAAAATCCTTTCGAAACAATTAATAAAATATCACCCTAAGTTCTTGCGGACATTTGGATGTCGAATTAGTCTGATTCATCAAAAGCTCATGTTAGCTATTCCCGCTCAAGCTCAAGTTATTAGATGGAGGTCCATAGCCCCATATCCATGTTATCCTTTTCATTATCTTAACTTTTTTTGTCTAGCAAGTCTGAATGCGGGTGAATTCTTAATGTTTGCAACCATTTAAAAATTCATATATACCAAAGAACCTTTATACAAAATTATCATCACTTTATGAAAATGTTTAATGCAAAGAATCTAACGCATCCTGAGCCTACACCATGGGCGTAGTCAATACTTGGAAACCATTACTGGTATCCAAGAAAACCCTTGGTGTGGATGACTACTTAGCGGAAGAGTAACTCAATCATACTTAAGCTAAAAGTTGAATAAATCATTTAAAGAAATTAACCTAATCTTAAAGTCACCTGATACTACTGCATATATTGATAAAGTTTAGCTTTCATATCCTCTTCATCTTCCCACATGGCATCTTCAACAAACTGGTTCCTCCACAAGACTTTTTGCTGGTACAACTTCTTTGGTCCTCAACTTGCGAACGTGATGATCAAGGATCTTAAAGGAACTTCTTGACAGGACAGACTGAATTCACACCAACACTCTCTGTAGGAACAATGCATGAGGAATCTCCCAAGCACTTCTTAAGCATAGAGATATGAAAAACTAGATGAACATCTGCTAACTCTTATGGTAGCTAGATCCTACGCATAAGCCACGTTACCAATCATTTTTTATATTCGATAGGGGCCAATATATCAGATACTAAGCTTCCCTCTCTTACAAAACCTCATAACACCCTTGATAGGTGAAACTTATAGATAGACCCACTCATCTACATCAAACTTGAAATCTTTTATTTTAATATTAGTATAGGCTTTCTGATGACACAGTGCTATTTTCAACCTCTCTTGGATGACTTTCACCTTCTCCATGACTTATTGAACCAAGTTTGGCCCTATCAACTCAACTTCACAAACTTCAAATCAACCAATAGGAGATCTAAATACTGGAATGACAATTGTTGTTGTAAGAAAACACTATGAGAGGCAAGTGGTTATCCCAATTTTCTATGAAATCAATGGCACATTCTCTCAACATATCCCCTAGGGTCTGAATTTTACGCTCTACTTGAACATTCGTCTAACGATGAAAGAAGGTACTAAGATTTACCTTCGAAACCAAACATTTTTGTAATGACTTCCAAAATTTGATAGTGAACTGAGTACACATATCTGAAATATTAGACAATGGAAATCCATGAAGTCAGACTACCTCAGGGATGTACAATCTAGAAAGTCTTTTGTTGAATCTATATTCTTTACTAGCAAGAAATGAGTTGATTTAGTCATCCGATCTATAATTATCGAAATTGAGTCATGTTGTCTGTGAGATCATGGTAAGATAGTAATAAAGTCCATATTAGTCATCTCTCACTTTCATTCTAGCAGAGCTATGTTCTGTGTCACACAACAATGTCGTTGGTGCTTAATCTTGACTTGTTGGCAATTCAGACACTTAGAAACAAAATATTCAATACACCTCTTCATACCACTGCACCAATAGACTTCGCTAAAGTCATGGTACATCTTTGTAGAACATGGATGAATCGAATACCTAGAACTATGGGCTTCTAACATGATACTTTCTTGGAGTTCATCAAGCTTTGAAATGCACAACTACTTTGGTACCTCAACATACCATCTCTCCCTTGTTCAAAAGTCATCACCCTATTCTTATGAACAATTCCACCACTAAGGATGATTCAACCCCATTAATTACAAGAACTCCACTTTCACTAGAGTCTACCAAACGGACTCCCAAACATGCAAGTTTGTGCACTTCCTGCGCCAACCCTTTCTCTCATTCCTTAATATGAGAAGTATTTCCCATGGACAACCTGTTAAAGGCATCAACAACTGCATAAGTCTTAACTTGGTGGTAGAAAATACTCATGTCATAGTCCTTAAGTAATTCTAGCCACCTTCTCTACCTAAGGTTAAGTTCTTTTTGAGTGAAAACATACTGAAAGCTTTTGTGGTCAGTACACATATCGATATGCATGTCATAAAGATAGTGAAGCCATATCTTAAGAGCAAATATTACAGGCGCCAACTCAAGATTGTGAGTCAGATAATTTCTCTCATGGGTTTTAAGTTGTCTAGAGGCATAATATATAACTTTACCATTCAGAATCACTACAAAACCAAGCCTAACTTTGGACGCCTTGCAATAGACGACAAAACCTTTTATACCCTTTGGTAGGGTCAACATTGGAGCAACAGTCAATCAAGTTTTCATTTCCTGAAAGCTTTTCTTACAAGCCTCATACCATTTAAACTTGGCCTTCTTTTGAGTCAACTTAGTCAACGGGATGGAAATAGATGAGAACCTCTTGAGAAACCTTTTATAATAACCTGCCAAACCCAAGAAACTCCTTATGTTAGTTGAGGATGTAGGTCTAAGCCAATTCTCTATTACCTTGATTTTCTAAGTGTCGACTCGAATACCTTCACTAGACACTATGTAGCCTAAGAACGCCATGGATCCAAGATAAAATTTATACTTCAAAAACTTAGCAAATAATTCCTGATCTCTGAGAGTTTGTAGGACTATTCTAAGTTGATTGGTGTGATCCTCTTAATTTCTTGAGTAGATCAGGATGTCATCGATGAACATGATAACAAACATATTCAAGTCCTTCTTAATTACTATGCTCATGAGATCCATGAATATTGCAAGAGCATTAGTGAAACAAAAAGATATGACCAGAAACTCATTATGACCATAATGGGGTTTGGAAGCTATCTTTGGGACGTCACTTTTTCTCACTTTCAACTGATGATAGAAAGATCTAATGCCTAACTTAGAGAAACAAGTGGTACCGTGAAGTTGATCTAACAAGTCATTGATTCTAGGTAAAGGGTACTTATTCTTTATGAGGACCTTATTCAAATGACGACAATCAATACGCATCCTAAGGGAACCATCTTTCTTCTGCAAAAATAAGACCCGAGCATCCCAAGGTAAAACACTGAGTTGAATGAAACCCTTATCAAAGAGATCTTTCAACTACTCATTTATCTCTTTTAATTTTAGAGCCATTCTATATGGCATATAGAGATGGGTTGAGTATCTGGAAGGACGTCAATTCCAAATTCTATCTCCCTTTTGGGAGGGACTCTGGGAACTTCGTTGGGAAAAACTTCTAGGAATTCACTTACAATTGGAATCGACTAAAGAGGTGGTGTATTAACACTAGAGTCATTGACTTTGACTAAGTGATAGATGTACACCTTGAAGACTAACTTTTTAGCTTTAAGGTATAAGATGAAATAAGCTCTACACACTGTTGGGTTGCCTTTCTACTTTAAGACACACTCATTGGGAAAGTAAAACTTGAATTATTGGGTACTATAATTGACAGATACATTACAAGCATAAATTCAATCTATTCCTTGGATGGCATCAAAATCCATCATGTCCAATTCGACTAAATGAGCCATTGTGTCTTTCTGACAAATTGAGATGGTACAATTTTGATAGATTATTTCTGATAGGATAGACTCACCAAAAGATGTAGAGACAGTGGAAGGCTAAAGAAGTCATTCGGGACAAGTCCCAAACCTCACGACTACTGACACTTGGATCAAGTAATGTATAAACATTAATAGTAAAGATTTTAAGCAAACCAATGAAAATATCTTGTGAGTTCTCATGATCCTGATTACCACACATAGCATACAGATGGTTTGTACCCCCTCATATTCCTGAAGTAGCACCTCTTTGGGCAACTCTATCTGATAGAGCTGCTACAAAATATTGGGCCCTATTAATCCCATTGCCTTGCTTTCCCTTAGGTTAGTCCCTCAGAAAATGGCCCATCTGACAACATCTAAAGCACCCATTCCTTCCATTATGATGCTCTCCTATATCAGTCCTACCATACTTAGCACAAGGTGTCTTTGAGTAAACACTAGAGCTACAATGCCTTACGATTTTGAACCTTGAGCTCTAAAATTTTGAAAATTCTGGAACGTTTGATCATTTATATACCTTGGTGTAGGCACACTATATGATGATCGAGCAGGTCCATATGATTTTTTTTGAATGAATGACTTATTTCCATTCTTTCCCTTCTTCTAACTGGACTCATGACCTATTGATCTTGCCTTCTTATTATGATACTTCTCTCTATCCATGAGCTTATCTTTCTCAACCCACTAGCATACAACATGGGCCTTGAGATATCCATGTCATTGATCAAGAGTGAATTTTTGTATTTCTTTTTCACATGCTTGCCTAAACTAGAGACAATCTTTCTCATTTTAGAACTCATGTATGGGACAATCTTTGGAGCCTAGCAATTCAATTGCATGAACTTGAGACCATACTTCTTCATGTTTAGATCCCCGTGCTTCAAGTTTAAAAAATCTTTTGCCTTAGCCTTTGTCAACTATTGGGGAAAGAAGTGATATAGGAAAGGCTCTTCGAACTCATCCCAATAAATTGCAGCTGCATCTTCGTAATGACTCTTTTCCTATTTTTCATACCAAATATGTATTGTGCCTTCAAGTTGACAAGCAACAAATTCAACTCCTTTAGTATGGGTAACATGCATAGCCTTCAAAATATTCCACATCTCATCAATTAAATTCTGAGGATCCTCTTCTACTTTTAGAGCCTCTGAACACTGGAGGATTCAACCTCAACAAATCTTTAATGCTTGTCACAGTTGAAAACTCTTGAGGACTAGAGTTAGTGACTATGGTGCCCCGACAGCCTGGCTGAGTAGCCACCAAATGAGTAAACATCCTAATAGCTCCCCTGAATTTGGCCTCTGAAATAGGAGTCGGCTTTAGAGTAAGTGCCGGAGGAACCCTTGTAATGCTAACAAACACTCTGTATGTCTCAAGACTTGTACCCTAATTATTCTGGCAAACTCTATTTTGCAAGATTACTAGTAGTGGTTCCAACAGGAGCCTCGGTACTTGTAGCATTATGTTGACTTGCGGTATGTTTTGGAAGCATGATTTGCAATATGCGATTACACGAATTACAAGGAAACTTTTCATAGAGTTAAATACTATAGCATAATTATTGATTTGGAATATGCGATTGCGTGGTATTATTTCCTAATGTCTTGTAGCCTCTCTATTATTGATGTGGCGTGCTTTACATTGTTAAGATGGACTCTACTAAACACAACTTCATAGACATCCTACGACACTTGAACTCTAGGTTCAGATACCAAGTTTGTCACGTCTTGAACTTACACCCTGGAAGTGGCCAACACTCAAAAACCATTGGTGGTATCCAAGAAAACCCTTGGCCTAGTTGACTACTTAGTTAAATACTAACTCAAGCATTCATAAGCTTAAAGATGAAGAAAACATTTAAAGCAATTAACTCAATCTTATATTTGTTTGATATAGCTGAATAAAATTGATAAAGTTAAGAAAAACCTCCGAAAATGAATAATAAAAAGACTTTCTATAATCTGACTCTCTATGAAGCATCTACTGTCTAAATATAGGTGTTAGGAAAGACCCAGGACACCTCAAAAATTCTACTACAACTAAAGAAATAAAATTGGAGTCCTCCGAAAGCAAGGAGGCCTCACACAAAGCTGACGAGTGGATTATGTGATCTGAATGAAGCACTTGTTGATTATCCTAAATACATGTATCTACATCATGAAATAATGTAGGACGAATGACATCAATACATGGAATGTACGGTATATAATAAGGCCGAATGAAACAAATAAGTAAATTGACTAACTAAAAATATCATAATTGAAGTAAAACATGAACATTAAAGAAATCATGTAAGTTTTATAATAGAAGATGCAATAATTGCAAATACTGAAATATGCAAATCTATAAACTTTACTTTCTTGGGGAGTTTCTTTAATTGACAACCATCACTATGAGCCTCGTGATGATACAATGACCCACGTTGCCAGAGTCACCCTATACCTTGCCGGAGTATAGAACACAACTTTAATTTATGTATCCACTAACAAGCCTTCAACAAGGTGGGCTAGGAGTCGCCTAAATTATGGTACAATCCTATCTACAATAGAGGTGTAGGTTATGGAGTTTGAGTTATCTTAACTCTTACCCCAAATAAATGCTCAATACTACTCCAAAAATATAGATATGCATGCTCATATAAACTACTCACTGGAGATAATACTCAAAGGACCCTCTTTACAAGATAACCGAACTTGACTTTATATGTCTTAAATACTTCTAAAAATACTTTATGCTTTTCTTGAAATAATGCTTTCTCTCTAAAAGTAAATATAATACATTTGGGATGATTAAAATTCCCCTAAAACTCTTCTCAGATAATGCTTTTAAAAAATATACTTGGACTCGCCTTAAATTCCAAAATCAATGCATGGAAAATAATTACACAAAAGCTTTAATAAAATCTCATCAACTGGGTTCATGTGATAATAAAAGTATGATCAACAACTCAAGAATCTCAATACATAAAGTATCATAATCTCATAATTAAGAACCATAACTCAGAATAAAAGAACATAACCGAATTCAGAATTTATGAAACTTTGGGTTGAATCGTAGATTTGTTCATTGCTGACTGAATTTAGATGTGGTGTGTGGGTAAGAGCTTAGTCCATCACTATAAATAGTCTTGCATACCTTGAATAACAATGTTCTTGGAGAAACATTGAAGAACTTGAAGAAGAAGCTTGAAAACCCTAATTTTTTTCCTCTTGGATCTTTGGTCTAAGTCTTGGGAGCATTAAGGAGTTTGTTAGGGGTAAACAAAACTGAAAAAAAGCCTTAATTAGGTGTATAAACGTCTAGTATTACACTTAGAGGGTGTGGGAAAAATCTAAACCGACTATGTAAAAACTGCTAGAATCGTCTATGTGGGGCACTTACACTCCTTCACTTTTACGGGCGGTATTGTCCTCTTTAGATCCCACTACTGGAGAAAAATATACGAGTCCCTTTCTATGGTGATATCTACGGTCTGTAGGTCCTTCTATGAATCGTACTGTAAATCGGAGAAAATATACTTAAGTCTCAACTTGTTGGGGACTGAGTACGAGCTACGACTACAATCCGTAGGTCTTTTTACGGACCGTATGAGCCATCCATAGAACTTAGGTTTATCTCACAATTTCACTAAGTCTGGATCGCATCTACGAGCCCTGTCCTATAGTCTGTACAACTTCCTACGAACCATCCTATTGGTCTGTAGGGATAGTTCAGTTAGTAGAGTAGAGGACTGAAAATCCTTGTGTCACCAGTTCAAATCTGGTTCTTGGCACATGATTTATTTGTATTGGTCTCTCTTCCGTAGAATTAATTTTGAATTAATTGATATGAATCAATATACATATTTTTTTAGAGTCTAGATTAGTTTAATAACTTTATCCAATTTGGCGAGATATACCCCATCTAGAACATAGATGAGTAGACTTTTTTAGATATAGTATCTAAATAATTTGATTCTGTCTCCTCTATTTTTCTCCTCTTGGTCAAATGAATTTGAATACGTAATACATATTAGAAAAGGTAAAATTAATCAACTATTGAAAGGCTCAAAATTTGAATCTGAATCTAGTGGGGTTGAAATAGACAAGATTTAGCTCAGATCCAAAGAAATAGGATCTGATATTATCTCATTTCTTTGTCTTTTCTTTCATATTCAATTTATTTATTCTAGATTTCTCCATTTCATCCTATATGCCTTTATAGAACCCGTCTAAGTAATGTGCACAGTACAAAGTTCATGATGCAAAACTCATTTGGTTCATCCTATTGGTGTACCCAACACATCTAGAAGTTGACATTTTCCAATTTCTAGGATTCGACCTACGACTCATTCCTATTGTTTGTAGGACCCTCCATACTCTATATGTGGGACCCTAGAACCAGTACTTCAACAACATTCTGAATTTTTTAGAAGTCTAACTAAGCAATGAATTTCCAGGGTGTTACAGAATCTATTATCATCATCTTTATTTTTAGTTTTTTAACCCTACTTATGATTTTAGGTACTCATAACTAGTTGTAAACAATAATTTTTATAATTTGAACTACTAAAGAACATTAATGTAAAAGAAAGTAAGCAACATCTTTGATAAATGCAACTCTTGAAAGAGTCTTGTTCATTCCATAATTATCTTTTGATAAAAATAATAATTAAAACCTAAAAGCTAAGAACTATGAATTTTATATGTTAATTATTAATCCCAAACCTCTACCAATAATTTGTAACCCTAAAAATGCCATCCTAATGACATATATAAAAATAGGATCGAAATCCTAATATCCATTAAACTATGCTTTGAATTTGGTCAACTTTAGTCCATCAATGTAACAACCTTTCCTTTTGTTATAGGTGAGCTAATCACTAAATATATTGAGCGAGAAAACTTCTCGAGTAGTGAGTTGAAAATTTCAGGCAAGGCAAAATCTAAGCAAAATTCTGTTTAGGATAATTCGAGGAAAGGATTGGGTGATCCATATGAATTTAGTTTGTTTAAATTCTTACTAAGGCATTAAGGAATATGTAGGACTTCGTGGAAGTGAATTCGGGCAAGCAGAACTCCTATTATCAAACTTGACATGAAGTGATTCTCTTGGAACGTCAATGTATTAAGGTGTGTTGCGAAATATGCTAATTTGGAAGGATATATGAGTTTGTGTCTCATGCGCGCTCCTATAACGGGTGAAATATCGCTAAAGTAGCCAAATTCATTCCCGCTATAGCTGGCATTTCCACTACGGCGGTGATGCGATAGTGGAATTGGGTCGCTATGGTTGGATAAGTCACTATATATGTAGAACATTCCCCATAACCTCCAATTCTATGGAGGAACATTTTTGGAAGTGCAGAGGCCACCTAGGACAATTTTCATCAGTTTTCGTTAATGTCCTCCATAAAGGCAAGTAAACTCTCCTAACTTGGTATTTCGATTCTTAGGCCTTAGAATATGTCGTTGTGTCTTCAGAAGAGGATTTGACTTGACTTAGTAGTGGAAAAATCCTAATTTGGGTGAAATAATCATAAGATGGGCTTGGGGTTTGGGATTAGAATATAATTTGGTTCTATTTAGGCCTAAATCTTTTATTGTTCTTCCAAAGAGAAACTTAGGTAAACTTGATCATTCTAGGGATAGTAGACTTTGATATCATCTTGGGTATGGATTGGATTTCCCCGAATCATGTTATTCTTGATTATTATGCTAAGACTGATTTTAGAAATGCCGGATGTCCCAAGAATTGAGTGGACAGGTGCTAGTAGTTCCTACCCTAGCAAAGTTATCTCTTTCATTCTAGCTCAGAGATTGGTTGATAGAGGGTGTTTGTCTTATTTGCCTTTCATTAGGGATACTAGTGTTGAGCCATTTATTATAGATTTTGTGCCCGTGGCTTGAGAGTTTAGAGATGTGTTTCCTGCTGATCTTTCATGTGTACCTCCAGATAGTGATATTGATTTGGATATTGACTTGGAGTTGGGCACCAAGCCCATCTCTATTCCTCATTATCGTATGGCTTCAACTGAGTTAAAGGAATTGAAGGATAAATTACAGGATTTGTTGAGTAAGGGGTTTATTCGCCCTAGTATTATACATAAGGTGCTCCTTTTTCTGTTTGTGAGAAAGAATGATGGATCCACGAGGATGTGAATTGATTATCGACAGTTGAACAAGGTAGCAATGAAGAAAAAGTATCCTCTTCCTCGTATTGATGACTTGTTTGACTAGCTTCAGGGTGCCTCTTTATTTTCTAAGATTGATTTGAGGTCCGACTATCAACAGTTGAAGATTAGTGCTTTGGATGTCCCAAAGACAACTTTCAGGACCCGATATGGACACTGTAAAATTCTTGTGATATATTTCGGTTTGACAAAGCCCATGTAGCACTTATAGAGTTGATCTACTGGGTGTTTCGATAGTATTTATTTTTTTGAGATATTGTTCATCAATATATCTTGGTGTACTCTAAGACTAAGGAGGATCATGTTTGACATTTGAGGATTGTGTTCCAGAGATTGAGGGAAGAGAAACTATATGTCATGTTCTTGAATTATGAGTTTTGGCTTGATTCTGTTGCATTTTTGGGAAACTTGGTGTCCAAGGAGGGTATTCGGGTGGATCCTACCAATATTGAGAAAGTTAGAGGTTGGACATCTACTTCAATTACTGAGATATGTAGTTTTATGGGACTTGTTGGCTATTGCAGGCAATTCGCTCAGAGCTTCTTTACTATTGCAACTCTTTTGAGTGACTCGCAGAGTGTGAGCTTCCTATGGTCTCATGAGTGTAAGGAGAGCTTTCAAAACCTTAACACCTTATTGACTTCGATTCCTGTTTTGACATTTCTTGAGGAGGGTGTGGGCTTCAATGTTTATTGTGATGCATATGGTGTCGGGTTAGGTTGTGTTTTGATGTAGAAAGGAAAGGTGATCACCTATGCTTCTACACAATTGAAGACCCGTGAGAGGAACTATTATATTCATGATTTGTAGTTGGCAGTTGTAGTGTTTGTGCTTAAGATATGCTAACATTATATATATGGTTACATTGTGAGGTCTTCATTGATCATCAGAGTCTTCAATACATCCTCATCTTGAGCTACTAAAGGACTATGATATCAGTATCTTGTATCAATCAGCTTGAGCTACTGAAGGACTATGATAATCAGCATCTTGTATCACTCAGTAAAGGATAATGTAGTCATCGATGCCTTGAGGAAGACTTATAGTATGGAGAGTCCTGCCATTATCAGTGTTGAGTAGAGGCCATTGGCTAGAGATGTTTAGAGGTTAGCTAGTGGTCTCATGTGGTTGCAGATTTCTAAGTAGATTGGTGGTTTGATTAATTTCATAGAGGCTCATTCTTTCTTAGTTGAGTAGATTCTTAAACACCAGTTTGATGATGGTAATTTATGTCTCATTCAATACAAAATGTTGAGAGGGGAAGCCAAAGAGGTTGTCCTTGATTATTTCAGTGTCTTGAGGATCAGAGGCAGAATTTATGTGCCCAAGATAGGCGAATTGACTAAATTGATTCTTGAGGACGCCCATTGTTCTCGATATTCTATCCATCCGAGCATGGAAAAGAAGTACCATGATTTGCTCCAACCCCATTGGTGGTGTATCATGAAGATAAATATTGTAGATTTTGTTTCTAGGTGTTTGACTTGCAAAAAGGTCAAGTGTGAGCACCATCGGTGTGTGGGTATATCTCAAAGGATGCATATTCCTACTTGGAAATGGGAAAAGCTCACTATGGACTTCGTTCTAGGTCTACCTACCACCAAGAGTGGTTATGATTCTATTTGGGTTGTTGTTTATAGGTTGAGAAAGTTTTCCCACTTCATTTTCAGTTCTAGTTAAGCATACGACAAAGAAGTTAGTCGAGCTTTAAATTAGTCAGATTGTGCAACTACATGGAGTCCTAGTTTCCATTGTCTCTGATCAAGATTCATGGTTCACTTCCTATTTCTGGTAGGCATTACCACATGGGTTGGGTACTCGGTTAGATATGAGTACAACTTTTCACCATCATACAGATAGTTAGTTCAAACGGATGATTCAAGTGTTGGAGGACATGCTCCGATTAGCATTTCCACTTAGCTTGTCAGTTGTGCATCCTGTGTTCCATGTCTCCATGCTTCGAAAGTAAGTGTCTAGTGAGTCCCATGTACTTTCTGTCGATTCAGTCAATTTGGGTCCGACTTGTCCCTTGAGAAGGATCCTATAGAGATTTTGGATAAGAATGTCTGAAAGCTTAGGACCAAATATATGGCTTTAGTGAAGGTGCATTGAAAGCATCATTTAGTTGGTGAGCCAATTTAGGAGACAGAGTCGGATATGCTTGCCAGATATCCATAACTTTTTTAGGCTTCAAGTACTTCTTTTTGCTTTATGTTCGAGGATGAATATGGTTTTTAATGGTGGTTAATGTAATGACCTAGTTGGTCATTTTTGGAAATCTTTATAAAATTACTATTTTACCCTCACAATATCGACCCCAAGTCTTTTATGATCAAGTTTTGGAAGTTAGTTGCCAAGCTTTGAGTGAAAAGTTATGAATTTTGTAAGGTTTCGTTTTGGAAAGCCTAATGTTGTGTAAAAGTAGTTTTAAGAGTCTCTTAGATTTTCGAGTGTCGAAATAGAATTTTGTCGATTCCATTAGTCCAAAAATGTGGAATTTGGTCGAGAAAAAAATGTTTGTTTCAAATTTGGAGTCCTTCTGAAGATTTGATGTCCTAAGTTGGAAATTCTTGAGATTTTAGCCCTTGGGTTGCCTTTGGTCAACATTCGAGTTTCAGATGCTTGAATCAGAATTTAGAGAGTTTCATTAGATTTGGGGGATGATTTTTGTCCTAGGTTTGCTCTTGGTTTATTTTTGAGAGGTCCCGAGCTTGATTTAGCCTTTTTAGGTGTTATGTTAGTGTTTTGTGGTTTTCACAAATGTCAGGTCAAAGAGACCTCATATTCATGTTTCGATAGTTCCATTGAGTCTGAAATGTTGAGTATAATCAATTTGCATTTATGGTTTGTGTTTACAAGGTTCTGAAAAAACATGAGGTTCCTTTTGATGTTCAAGAGTTTGGCTGATATTTTTGGTGTATGTGTGCTTCACGTTAGCGATATCAAGTCGCGTTCGTGATAGGCTAGTCCCTCACAATCATGAAGTGGTGTGTCATGATTGCGACCTTCTCTGAAGTGAAGGTTTGTTCGCGATCACGAGGGCTAGAATTTTATCTGGGTTTTACTTTTGCGAACCCATGTGTGCTTTTGTGACATCAGAAAGGGTTTTTGGACCTAAAATTTTGGGCTTTATGCCCCATTTTCCATTTTTGAGCTTGGGAAACCTTTGGAGTCAATTTTGAAGTGATTTCTTGTGCTAAATCTTTTGACTAAGCTTTTGTGATCCTAAAACTTTATTTTATTTGATTGTTTATGGATTCTAACATAAAAATTTTAGATTTTCATTGGAAAATGGCTTGGTTTTTCTAAAACCTAAGTTTTAAATTAAAATGGAGATTGTGAAATGATTTTGATACCTTTTTTTGAAATGGTTTTCACCACTGAGTTCATTAAGCCTTGGATATAATTTTCAAGTATTGATTTTCGTATTCAAACCTTCTTTTTGCAATCAGGTTTTGAGGTGATCGTCCCATTTTTCAAAGTATTTGATGTGGTTATTTTTGTTTCCGGAGATTTATTATGAATACTTGATTGTTATAGATTGTGTGTCTTTGGTCATGGGTCAGAAGGGGAAACGCAAGCCTTGGGATGATTAATTGATTACATTAAGGCAAGCGATCTCTTAAGCTTTGTAATCTAGTAGAATTGTCTACTTCTCTTCATTCTTTGTGTGTTGGGGAGTAATGGTAGATGAGGTGAAGGGGATTTTTGTTTCTACTTGATTAATCTTAACGAATAAAAGAGGGGATATGAAAAGGCAACTTATTGAAAATGATGAGTTGAGAAATTCCTTGATGTGGCCCCTATTTGATTGATTGACAAAATGGTTTGATGGCTTGTAAGTGGATTTTGAATTGCTTAAATTGCTGTATCTTCCTTGTGGTACGAAATTTGCTTATGTGTATTGATTGAACACTGTGATGTGGCATGTGTTGCAAAGATGAAGGGGAATGGTTCTAGCTAGTGATATGAGATAAAGCCGAAGGGAAATGATTTCGGATAGTGATGCGATATAAAGTCAATGGGATATGGTTTTGGTTAGTGATGTGATATAAAGTCGAAGGAAAATAGTTCCAACTTGTGATGTGATATAAAGCCGAAGGGAAATGGTTTCAACTAGTTAAATGATATAAATCCGAACGTAAATTGTTCCGGCTAATGATGTTCAAAAAAAGCTGATGCGAAAGTGTTCCAGATAGTGACAAATGTGCCGAAAGGGAAATATTTCCGGCAAGAATTCATTACGTGACTTAATGCCTTTGATACTTGTGATTGTTCTAATTGTTGATTGTGATTATTCTATTTGTTGATTATGATTGATCTACTTGTCATTTGAGATTGACTTACTTGATTTGTGTTTGTTGTTAAACTATGAATATTGGGTCTTGTGAGCCGCGTATTGTAGAACTCTTAGGTTGGGCAGATTTTCTATAAAGGTTTTTGTTGAGGAGGTCCGGTTGGGATGAAATAAGTATTCGATTTCTAGATAGGTTTCCTTGTTTATTTTGTTCCTTACTAGGTACCATGTTGTTGGAAGTCACTCCTTCTACACTTGTGTAGGTTCCGAGTTCAGTATTGTGTGATCGACTTTCTTCTCCTACTTTCCGAGGCTTGTCAAAGGACTATTGAGCTGTAACTTCTTGTCATCCCGATGGGCCCTCTTTTCCTTTATTTTATGCTTTGTTCTACTTGAGAAATAAAGACATTGAGACTATGTAATTATTTCAATTCCGCACTTTTGTATTAGTGTCTTGTACACGTGACAACACGGTTTTTGGGTGTTAATAATATGAATTAGTTTTCCTTTTCTATCTTGTTCTTGTTTTATCTTTCCGCATTTCTCTCGTTTCGTCGGATGGATGCTAATTTGTCTTGGTGGAAATATACAAGAGTCATCACCCGTTTTTGGGTGGTGACATAAATCTTTAAAATTTGAATTTTTGACAACTAAAAAAATAAAACACTTATCGTATAATATACTACTAAAAATATTTCAGCTAAAGTTTTCATTGAAATATCATAAGAAATATAGTATTTATTTATGATAAGTCCGTCATAGAAATTTCCGACACCTCAATTTTTTATTGGTTCCGTCAAAACTCAATTGGAAATTGATGTATTTTTGTAATGATAGTTGTTATTTAACAATTTGTTTAAGTTAATACATAAAAGTGAATTTAGAACTAAGATTATAATAATAGTTGACATAGTAAATGCTTAGGGAAAGTAATTTGTTTTCCTTCCTAAGACAATGAGATATTTCATTTTGAATCAATATCATTAATATCCATGCCATCAAAAAATTATAACTCGATCCCGTTTAGTCCAACTACATATTTTATTTACGTTATGATTATATAAAGTACCACTGACAAACATTCTGTTGAATTATATTTGATTAACCAATAATTTATCTATTTTAGAACAATATACTATGTGATGTGTACAATTCTTGAGTGAATGGTACCAATATATAGGGCATTAGATTTTATTTTATAGTGATAACACACACAAAAATTTAAATCAATGACTGCAAGAAATGTCGTACTTAAATTTTCAAGGAGAACACAACTTCGTAAGTAAGGATAAGGATAAAACATAAACAAGAATATCCAAACAAGTAGTAGTTCAAACAATGTACAGATCAAAACAAAAATACACAAATGTTTTAGACATGGATACTGTTGGTCTTAAAGCATTAAGCTTAGATCCACCTCACTAGATTCATCATCGCAAATGAGTTGAGGTTTGAATTTCAATTGATATAGATCAGATCTATCCAAAATAGGAAAATTTATTTCCCTTATATGTGGTCCTTAAAATTCACAAGAGGGGTTCCATTTTGGGCAGTAACTATTGAATTTAAACCTCGTACATAGGTCATTCTTGTTGGTTGAAGCATTTTGTTGTAACTGATTTGCTTTCACACCTACGTTATTATCATTTCCTCTAAGTGAGAGAGAACGATATGATGGTAGTGGTGGTAGTAGTTGTTGATTTGGATTCACATCTCTGCCATAAATGTTACCTCTTATTGAGCTAGCATAATATGAGGGTGGTGGTGGTTTTGGTAATTGAATATTTGTAAGCACGACTTTGCCATCATCATTACCTCTAATAAAGCGGACACCATATGAAGATGATGGTGGAGACATCAACGTGCTTCTTGCATGTTGGACTGATTCTGAATGTGTTGGTAATGGTTCACTTAGACTGTTTGAACCTTGTACTAGGTCTATCTCCATTTCATTGTCAAAAAAATGAGATAGAACATGATTCATGAATACTTGATAGCCACAAACGATTTTTTCACATATAGGACAATGGACCAACGATAGATGAGTCGAAATTTTGAAAAAATAATATAGAAAAGGAAGCAAGATAAAAAATGTTAATACTTGAAGTCAAACAATATAAAAGAATTTACCTAAAAAGAGGAAACTTCACCTATCTGATGACAGTGGTGGCGGCGGTAGTGACATTAGTTGTTGTTGGTTTACATGTAATTCTTTATCAATACTAGTACCTTTAACCCAGCTAGGATAAAATAACGGTGGTGATGGTGTTGATTTTGAATTAATTGTTTTGTTTCTCGTAGTTCTTACACATTGGATTGATGAAGGTTTTGATAATTGTACACTAAGTATGTTTGAACCTTCTACAAGTTCCATCTCCTTTGATGAGATTGAACATGATTCAATAGTTCTTGATAACCACTAACAACTTTGTCACAAAAAGAACAATGGAGTAGCTTCATGTGAATTGACATTCTGAAGAAAAAAAATAGAAAAGGATGCAATGTCAAAAATATTAATATTTGAGGTCAAGCAACATAAAATGTTTTTCCTAAAAAGTGATCAACTTCTCCTATATGACTTGTTCTGAACAAAGAGATGAGACTGGATTATGCAATTTTACTCTAGACAATGTATGAAGAATTTATAGGCAAATGCACTTGCACACTTTCAAACTTTTAAAATTCAAATCTCTTCTAAACGTAAGTTTATTAAAGTGACAGCTCTGCAATCAAAACATGAAAATTATTTCGTTTTTAGAGATACTATTCAATATATATAAATAAGTTAACTTGCATATTTTTTTCTAAACACAATGAGATAATTGTTTTTCCTCTTTTGAATTTTGGTTTGAAAGAAAATTAGCAGTAACAACACTAAAATCATTTATGGATAAATAGTGAACATATTTCTATATAATATTTAACTATGACAATTCTACAACCAAAACCTCAAAATTATAGTTTTTTTTCCTTCTTAGAGAAACCATCCAATTTATTCACAGTTAGACAAATGTTTTTCCTCTTTTGAATTTTTGTTTTTCTATAAGAAAATTAGCACTAAAAACTAAAATCATTTTTTGATAAATAGTTAAACATTTGTTTCTATAATATTTAATTATGATAACAATGCATCCAAAAGTTAAAAACTATTGATGTCTTTTCCTTTTTAGAGAGAGACTCCATATATATATATATATATATAAGATTTAATTATGATAACAATGCAACCAAAAGTTAAAAGACTATTGATGTCTTTTCCTTTTTAGGGAGAGACTCCATATATATATATATATATAAGATTTAATTATGATAACAATGCAACCAAAAGTTAAAAGACTATTGATGTCTTTTCCTTTTTAGAGAGACTATATATATATATATATATATATATATTAGTTAACTTGTTAAGAAAATTTCTAAACACTATGAGATAAATGTTTTTCCTCTTTTGAACGTTTTTATTTTTAAAAGAAAATTAGCACTTAAAAACTAAAATTATTTTTGTATAAATAGTTAACTATCACCCAAATCACACCCTTAAATTGGATTAAAGAGGTCGTTTGTTAGTCTTTATAACTTCCTAATGAAATATTAATTGTCAACTACTGTAGAAAGTTAGGAGTTTTAATAGAACTATGAAATATTTTAGGGAAAAGGGTTCAAAATATATCTGAACTTTGACCGAAATTGCTGTAATAATCCCAAACTTTGGGCAGGACCTATTACCCCTGCACTATTTAATAGTGTATTTTAAAGATATATAGGTGTCCACGTGGACATCATAAATATTCTATCATTATATATAGTAACTTGTACAGCTGGGCACTTATATATCTTTAAAATACACTATTAAATAGTGCAGTGGGTAATAGGTCATGCCCAAAGTTTGAGAGTCTTACAACAATTTCTGTCAAAGTTAGAATATATTTTAGAGTTTTTCCCCAATATTTTAACTAGTTGAATTTTAATATATATAGAAAAACTAGGGTTGTAGTTCCTAGATATCGGAACACAAGAAGATAATTTAGTATTAAACTATTCAAGTGTGTCCATTATGAAAAATTGACGAAAAGTCACCTAAAGCTTTTCGACCCAATTAACAAAATATCACCCTAAGTTCTTGCTGACACTTAGGTGTCGAATTAATTTGTTGATTTATCAAAGGTTGATGTTAGCTATAATCTCTCGAGCTCAAGTTATTAGATGAAGCTTGGTAGTCCCATATCCATGTTAATGATCTTTTTTCCTAGTCTTAACTTTTTCTTCAAGCAAGTCAGAATACGGGTTAGTTCTTAATGTTTTCAACCATTAAAAAATAATATATACGAAAGAACCTTTATACACAATGATCACCGCTTTATGAGAAGATTTTAATGCAAAGAATCTATTATCCCTAGTTATGATTTTAACTACTCATAACTAGTTGGAAACAATAATTTTTATAATTTAAACTGCTAAAGAACATTAATGTAAAAGAAAGTAAATAACGTATTTGATAAATGCAACTCTTGAGAGAGAGTCTTGTTCGTTCCATAATAATCTTTTAATAAAACATAATTAAACCCTAAAAACTACGAACTACGAATTTGTTATGCTATGAGTAATCCCAAACCTATACCAATCATTTGTAACACCAAAATTCCATCTTAATGACATATAAAAATAGGATCAAAATCCTAATATCAATTGAACTATGCTTTGACTTTGGTCAACTTTAGTCCATCAATATAACAACCATTCTGGTTTGTATAGGTGAGCTAATCATGAAAGATATTGGGTGAGAAAACTTCTAGAGTAGTGTGTTGAAAATTTCAAGCTAGGTTAGTCTTGGACAAAATCACTGAGAAAGATGAGGTCTAGGGTAATTTGAGGAAAGAATTAGGTGATCAATCTGAGTTGAATTTGTTTACCTTTTTACAAAGATGTTATGGAATAATTAGGAATTTTTGGAATTTAATTCAGGTAAGTAGAACTCCTAATATCGAACTTGTTATGAAGGGATTGGTTTGGAACGTTAAGGTTTAAAGGCGTGTTGTGCAATATACTCATTTGAGAGGATTTTTGAGTTTCAATTTCTTGCACACTGCTATAGTGGGTGACATACATATAAAGTGGATAAATTAATTCAGATATAGAGGGCATTTCTGCTACGGTGGTGATTCTTAGTGGGAAGGCACTAGAATTGCAGAAAATTACCCAAAAGCACCAATTCTATGCAGGAACGTTTTGGGGAAATGTAGATGTGACCTAGGGTGATTTTCATTAATTTTTCACCAGAATCCTCTGAAAAGGTAAGTAAACTCCCCTAACTTGGTATTTCGATTCTTCGGCCTTAGAATCCATGGTTGTGACTTCAGGGGAAGGTTTGACTTGACTTAATAGTGGATAAACCTTGGTTTGGGTGAAATAATTAGAAGACTGGCTTGGGGTTTGGGATTAGGATATAATTCAGATATTTAGGTCTAAATATTTTATTGTTTTTCAAAGAGAAACTTTTAAGATTGAAGCAATGTTGCAAGCATTTTATTTCGAAAAGTTATATCCAACAAAAGAAATGAAATCATGCGTAATTATAAGACTATTTCACTCCAAGTTAGTTGACTTCATTCCTATTCTCAAAGTAGAAAAATTCTCTCTAGAAAACTAATCATTATTCTATTTTACATAAAACTGCTTTAATATGGAATTGTTCATCAAGCTCAAAATGAGTACAGCATACACATTCAATTAACCATCTACCCACAAACTAAAATCATAATTTGTTATTAAATTAACATTTTGCATAGCATACCATCAATAGCTACAAGATGAAGTGTAATGACCCGGTTGGTCATTTTTAGAAATTTTTGTAAAATTACCATTTTAACCCTCCTAATATTTGCCCGAGTCATTTTTTCAATGTGTTTTAAAAATGTTTTTGTGTTTTGAGTTAAAAGTTGTGACTTATGAAAGTTTTGAATTTGAAAGGAAAAAATTGTTAAGAAGTGGTTTTCAGTGTCATTTGGATTTTGAGTCTTGGACTTAAATTAAATCGATTTCATCGGTCCTTGAATGTGAAAATAGGTCTAAGAGAGTTATCGATTTTAGATTCAGAGTTTTATTGAGTATTTGAGGTCCTAAGTTGGAAATTATTGAGATTTTAGACTTTGGGTTGACTTTAGTCAACATTAGGGGTTCAGATGCTCAGATCGAATTCTGAGAGTTCTGTTGGATTCGGTGGATGAGTTTAGGCCTATTAGAGGTCTTGGTTGAATTTTTAGATATCCCAAGCTTGATTTAGCCTTTTCAGGTGTTATGTTCATTACTTGTGACTCTCACAAGTTTCAAATCAAGGAGAAATTGAAATCATGTTTCGACAGTACCAATGAGTCCAGAATATTAAGTATATTAAATTTGCATATATGATTTGTGTGTACGGGTTCTGAACGGATCCCAAGGGTCCATTGGATATTTTGAGAGTTGGTTGATTTTCTGGTGCCTGGAATCTGTAGTGCCTAGTGATAGAGATAGGATGTTCGCTTTCGCGAACTGCTTGATAGAGAGACCCTGATCATGAAAGTGAAAGCCGAGATTTTTTCGGGGTTTGCTTTTTCGAACTAGTGATTGCTTTTACGACATCTGAGACCCCTTTTGTCTGCCATTTTTTGGGTTTTACCCATCTTTCCTCATTTTTGAACTTTGTTAAACCCTTGGAGGCAATTTTGAAGAAATTTCTTGTGCTAAATCATTTGGAGAAGCTTTTGTGACCCTACAGCTTCAAGTCGCTATGATTATTTAAGGATTTTAACATCAAAACTTCAAATTTTAATTGGCAAATGGCTTGGTTTTTCAAGAACTTGAGTTCTAAACTAAAATGGTGATTATGAACTGATTTTAACTCGTTTTCTTCGAAAATTATTTTCACCAATGAGTTCCAAATGCCTTGGGTAACATTTTCAAGTAAAGATTTTCATATTCAAACCTCATTTTTTAAATTTGGTTTTTGAGTTGATTAACACATTTTTCAAAGTGTATGATATGGGCATTGTTATTTTTAGAATCTTATTGTGAATACTTGATTGGATTAGAGTGTGTGGCTTTGGACATTATTCAGAAAGGTTAGGCTCAAGACTTGGATTGACTTTTTGATTGAATTGAATAAGTTATTCATTCTTATGTTATTCTTTCTTTACTTTCTGCATTTTTTTTTGTATAGTTGGATTTAGGCTGACAAATGGTATTAGCGTCCCTTGTTCATAGGTCTAATGTGTGTACAATCCAATTCTAAGTAGAGGCTCGAGGATTGGTATAGAGTCATTTGTACTTATCTTCGAAAGGCTGTGAATACTATTGGGAAACTCCATTTTATTCATCCTTTCTTATAATGTGTAGTTACCTTCACTAGTGATGAGTTGCCGCATGTTTTTTTGGAAGATGCCAAGGACTAGAGCTTTTATTTTTGGTGATTGAGTAGAGGCGGTCCTCGGGGAGGTTGCTAAGACCCCATCTAGGGGTATAGGTAAAGCTAAAGGTCATGCTCATGGAGTAGCACCGGCTATAGGACATGCCCGTGGAGAGGCACCAGCTAGAGACCGAGTTATAGAGTTTTCTCTAGAGCCACAGGTTGAGGTTGTTGAGGACTAAGTTCCTCCTGAGTTTACAGCTCCTTTGTTTCAGGATACATTGTTGTGGATGCTAGGAGTGGTTGAGAATTTCTCTAAGGGTGGTGCGATAGGTACATTACAGGGTTCTCAAATGAGGGTAAAGGTGCAGACCCCAAGTCTGTAGCATCATGATCCTATTATTGTTGATCAGGCGAGTCAGCTACCAGTGGTTCCTGCACCAGCAGTTTGTGCACATGTTGCTCTTGAGATTATCCTGACACCTGGTGATCAATAGTGTAATGAGAGGTTTCAGAAGATGAAACCACCCCTGTTTTAGGGTGGTAAGAGCAAGGATGCTCATGAGTTCTTGACTTTGTACCATGAGAAGCTAGAAGTAGTGGGTATGTGTCATGACCCAGACCGTTATGATTGGCATCCACACTAACTCTCCGGTGGGAGAACCACTACGTCAACCTAAACCAAGCAACTAAACCAAAACTAAGGCATTTAAGTATTTGAAAGTAGAAATAATAGCTAAACTGAAGTTCCCATAAGCTTCAACAAAAGATCTAACAACTAACAATACGGAAGAAATAACCTAGAACCTGAAAGTCAATGTACCAAAACATCTAACAATGAACCAAATCTAAACAAGAAGGGATGCAATCCCCAAATAATGTACTAATAACTAATAGAACATAGTCTAAGTCCGAAAATGGTGGAAATAGACGAAAGATAACCCATGACAGCCCAGAAGAATTGGCTAACCCTTGAATTCGAATGATCATTGATCTCCTAAGAGAGGTCTGTCAATAGCCGCTTGAAGATGCCTTGTACTCAACAAAAATAAGAGAAAGTGCAGTATCAGTACACAACCACAGTGTAATGGTAGGATCATGCAGCTATCCCACTAAGTGCAACATAAGCAAGTCATGAAAACATTATAATCACATGTATATATATCAACATATACAATATTATCGACATTTACGAACAACGAACAACTTCACATTTTATATCAAATCATTGGTCCTCTCATGGAACCCAAACCCAAGCAGTTAGCATACTGGAACGTGGTATCCGATACCATAATTATGCCAGAACGTGGCAACTGATCCCATAGTTATGCCGGAACGTGGCATCGATCCAAGTTAGTTATGCCGGAACGTGGCAACCGATCCAGTCAACACACCACAATCACAATCACAAGTATATCATCAAGATCATACATTTAGGTCATCATTTCATGGCAATCATTATTTAGCTATCTCATTTACAACAAGTGTGATCAACATTGCAACATTCATACATATACAAGTATCATAATGAAGCAAGAACAAACATACATCACATAATCATAGAATCACAACAATCACCTACCTCGAAACAAGCTTGAAACCCTAAGAAACTTGATCCTTCTCTTTTCTGATTCGTTCCACTTGTTCTTAGTCTACAAAAAATCAATATAATACGAGAATCAATAAACAATCATTAATTACCCAAATTACTAACAATTCTATTAACCCTAGATCAAACCCATGATCCCAATTATCCAAATTAGGGTTGTTTCCACCATAGAATCTATAACAAAACCCTCCCCCATCAATATTCACCCATTCTATTACGTTCTACGGATCAAAAAATGGATTCGGGGGATGAAAAGCTTACCTTTAGCCTCAATAATGGTGAAAAATGAGTAGGCATTGCTTGGGGTTCGTTCCTTAGCTCTAAAAATTGAAAAGTACCAAATAAGGTCGTTTAGGGTTTTATTAACGACCTTAAGTCACGTTGAGCCCACCACTGTAGCTGTCACCCCGCTGTAGCGGCCCCACCAGAGCGGCAAAACCCAACCCCAATGCGGGTTACATGAGGCAATGAGCTAATTAAAGAATTCCAAAATCTCTATTTCACAACACACCTCTAACCCACGACGCTCAGAAAATACCCCTTACGCTAAGATCGATTTCGATAGTTCTACTCGCCCGAATTCAATTCTGTAAATTCGTACGGATTTCTTTACTAGTTATCTAACCACTCATGTAATCAAAATAATAAATACTTTACCCAATTGTTACCAAATTTCCCTACACCTCAAAGACTCCGATTTCATCAAAATCTGGACAAAGTTGGGAAAATCCAAATACTATGAAACAATTTTCCGGCCCCAAATTTTCCCTTGTTGGTTTTTCTATAACGACAGGAACATGTCTTTACAGTATGGTTGATGCACACAGTGTTATTTTGTTGTACTCAAGCTCCGTGGACCTGTTATAGAGTGGTAGAGGACTTATGTGAGGTCTAGACCAGTTCGGTATCCTATGGCAAAGTGGGATACAATCTCCAGTGCTTTCCAGGACTGCTTCATCCCTTAGACCGTGAGGAAGAAGAGTCAACTAATGTTTAAGGATAAGAGACATGGCAGTTTGTCTGTGACTGACTATGATGGCCATTTCTATGAGCTTTCTAGGCATGCTTTGGCTATTATTCTAAATGAGGCAGAGAGAGTCCACGGGTTTGTAAGAGGGTTGAATTTTTCCACCAAATCTTATGTGTTCAGAGCAGCTAGAGAGAGGGCTTCCTTCCAGTCCATTGTGAGTACTGCGAAGAAAGTAGAGTTGATAGTTATAGAGGAGTTTGGGGATCCCAAGAGGTCCCATTTTTCTGGTAAATTTTTTGGTGCCTTATCTGAAGGTAGAGGCACACATATAGGTAATAGTTCCTTTCAGCTTCGTAGGCCTATTCATTGATCCATGCCTGAAGTTGAGAATTGGCAGACATCCCAAGGGTCTCATGATTCTGGTTGAGGTGGACATAGTAGTTCATTGATACGCTCAAATTACACCTCCCTAAAGAAGTATAAGTGATCGTTATCAAGTAAACAATCCAACTTGGAGGTTGGGTCGATCCCATGAGGAATGTGGTTTAGACTTAAACTTAACCCACAATTATATTCGTTTATTCAGCGTATTTCCGAGACAAGTAAGTAAAAGAGTTTTCTTTTGTGAAACAAATAATTGATTGTTGTTTAGAGAACAAGTAAGCAAGATTCAAACTTTGTTGTTATCAATGAGAGAGAGAAACTAGGGTATACATGTTCCCCATAAGCTCATAATGCGGTAATCCTAGTAATAGTAATCCTTTCATAGTGTATTACATGCAAAGTGATAAGTTATGTATCTCTAATTCCTTGGTCCGGCAACTAGAGAATTTCACCCCGCACCTTGGTCGGACTACGTGTGTATAATTTACTAACTCTTACCTTTACCTCATATTATACATCACATCAATGTATGACTTAGTTTTCACCCTCGCACCAATTGACACTAGACTATTAGATAGTATCACACTAAATCTATGTTTATAATTCTTTTCTTATTAACTACCTCCTTGGTCTGGCAAGTAGCAACAAGGTGAATTCTAACATTGACCCGTTAAAAAGACTTTTAAATGAAAGAATTATCAATGCATACAACAACACTATTAAAGAATTACTTAGTTACTTTTCATACTTTGTTAATCGCTCATGGTTCCCACAACCCTAGTTGTAGATTTATTTACCCATAGTAGCAAGAACACAATTCATATTTTTAGATGAAGAAATCATGAACTTACATAATAAGTAGAAGAAAACCAGAATATCAACTTGAATTTCAAAGTAAAAATCTTCAAAACCAACTTAGGAAATCAAGAATTGCTAAAGTTGCAAGTTAATCTCCAAAGTCAAAAACTAGAATTAAAGTAATAGTTTCTCACACTCAAAAACGAGGTTTACATGCCCTATATATAGAAAAACATGTCCTAAATAAAAAGGAAATGAAATAAGGAAATAAAGATTTTGGACGCAGTTTCGATTATGATGCTGACCTACGGATTGTGGACTGACCTACGGTCCGTAAGTCCCTTCCGTGGTTTGGGACTTAGGCAATTTTCCACAGCTCAAAATCTCCCCCTCTCCGTGGCATTTGATGGATCATCAGTACGGGCCATTACTCAATCCACGGTCCGTGGATCCTCCTCCGTAGTTTCATACTTAGACTTTTGAAATCAGGTACTGGAACCCCCTTCTCTAAAGCATTTGGCGGAGCTGCAGGACGGCCCGTAGGTCGACCTACGGTCCATCCGTCGTAACCATGGTTCCACACTGACTCAAGAATTCCCTGATTTTCCTTCAAGCCCAGGCTGTCCATCTACGCCTACTACCTACGGACTGTGACTGGACCTACAGTCCGCAGGTCACGTTTGTAGGTGCCCTTTTCTGCAACAATCTTCAGTTGTGTCTTTCTACCTCCACGTCCAGAACTTATTTCCTACAATCATGATAAACACACATTAGTACCAATAGAAAATAACTTTAGACACACACAAATTTTAAGTGAAATGAATTAAAAATATCGTAAACTCACGGTATATCAACACCCTCAACTTAAATTCATTGTTTGACCTCAAGCGATGCACTAAGACTCTAAACGACACTTATGTAGAACATACATTCAAGCTCAAGCAATCACGTGGCTTTCTATTCCAACTCTCTTTTCTAGAACAAATCATTTCTCTTAGACTCAACAATCTAACTCATGTGGATCAAAACATGATAAAGATCGACCAATAGACACATAACATACACTCTTTCACAATCACAAAGGTACCAACTTTCCGACAATGTAACTAGTGCCCTTACTTCAAACGAAATCCTTTTTCACACAATGAATATGATTTTGAGTACAAGGATTCATTCAACACTCACGCTTAAAAATAACTTCAAGTACAGTTAGTGCTCAATACCATAGGCTTGCCCTTATTTTCAGTGCTTAGACTCTTCAAACTAGTTGCTAGGATCACTATAGGACTTTCTTAGCTTATAATGTGGGCTCAGGGTCTAGGTGTGGTACATTCGGGTACTTTTTAGTGATTTTCTGCCCTCCTTGACATTACATTGGCTTTTTACCTGTTCCTTGACCTACTTTTGGCAACTTTTTATCCCTTTTTTCTCTCCCTTCTCTTTTCAACCAAGGATGCGACTTTTGACTTTGTAACACTTGTTTATATATATTTTTTTCTTTTTCACTTTATTTTTCTATAGTTCTTTTCACGCTTTCACTTATCACATTATATTGCCTCTTTCGTACAAAGTCACATCCTCTTTCTTTCTTTTTCTCTTTTCAACACTAAAATCTTTTCCTACCCTTTTTTTTCATTAGGTTTCCTCTTTCATATCCACTCTCAACTTATGCATTTTTCCTTAGTTGAGGTGCACAATGTCCGATGTCGGACCAGAGCCAAGATCAAGGTCACTTTTTGACTTAGCAACCCTCAACTTAGTCAAGGTGCACATGTCCAAGGAGGGACTAGGGCTAAGACAACATTTTAATGGAAGGTGAGTTAGGTGAATCAAAAGAAATGGTCAATTTTAGGCTCAAATATTTGGATCAAAAGGGAACAATGCTACCATTTGGTTAGATCATTTTAGGCTTAAGTGGACTAATTTGAACAATGGCCTATGATCACTTCCCAACTTCTAGCCTAGATTATCCTGGCAGGATCAACAGGGCAAGTTCTAGATTGGCACAAAACTTTCATAACATTTAACTATCCTCACACACTCTTGGCACCTTGTTTCACTATCAAATTGTCAAATTACCCAATTCAAGTTTTAAGCTTTAGTCATGGGGCCACATCGGTTCTTATCATGTCACATTCGGAACCAACATATTCAACTTATTCTAGCCTACAAATTTTAGCACATATCACATTTTTTTGGTTGGGTATCATTTTCTTCTTTCATGCTCATGCAATCATGCTTTATTCTTTCTCATACTCCTACGCATACAATCCTAACACATGCCAGTTCAACATAAATAAAAAAAAATCTCTTGGGGGAAAAGAACACAGGGAAGAAAACCCCAAGAAAGGACTATGCGTTGGGTTACTCAGACTTCACCCTATCACTCATAATCCGTTTACCCCACCCCAAACAAAATAAAGTGTTATTGTCCTCAAAGCACACAAAAATAAGCAATAAAGAGTAGGGTAAAGGTCAAGCAAACCTATGGCGCAAAATAAGCCAAAGAACTCAACAAGCATGTGGGTCTGGTTTCCCGAAGCCCACTGATCAACATGGGGAACGCCATCAGTAGCCCCCCCCCCCCAAACTATCATTTATGCACCATCAATAGTGCTCACATCATGGGGAATGCCATCAGTCGCACCCCATCTATCATCTCAACACCATCACTAGCGCTCACATCATCTCTCACAGTAGCAACAGCCTCAGTAGTGTGCACAAAACTCGAGGTCCCAAGAGAACCCATGCAAATCCTCTATTGGTGCAACTCCTCATCCACAATAGAAGCTCCCCGAGCCTGCACAGTCTGCTAGTGCTCCCTCTTCTTTGCCTTCGCATCCTCAGTGGCATTAGAAGTGTGGCTAGAATGGTGCCTCTTCCCTTGAACACAGGTGGACTCGGACTGCGGTATATCCTCGCTGTAAAGAGCATCTAACACTGTATCATCAGCTGGTGTAGTAGGGGCGAATTCTGGCGTATCTATGGATGGAACTAGGATGGCATCAAGATTAGCCCGAAAATGATCCAACTCAGTCCGAAAAGAGGAGATATCTGTGGTGGGGGCTGGTCGCTCGAGAAATCTCAACTTGAAGACATCCATGCGCTTATTAAAAGCTTGGACCTTCAGGTCCATCATGCACTCCATCCTGGCCTCGGACTATAAAATAGACCACTAGATCCAAGACTTGACATGATGAAGCAGTGTGGTCATTTGTTCCTCTAATTTTTTAACACGGGCAAGGGGCACGACAGCAGACCCTGAAGAAGTGGTGGATCTGGATGAGCTAGGGGCCCAACTAGCAGCCTGAGATAGGGAGGCCGGGGTATCATCAGTATGGGTTGGAGGAGCAAGGACCTCACCCTGCATTTGCTCCATATCAGCTACTAAATCTGCTCCTAATGGTGGCACCTCAATCTGTGGAACACGTCGTGAGGAAGCTACGTTGGCCCCATCTCGAATAAGGCCGATGTCAAGTTTCCGGTCGCATGTATCAATTTGTCACAATCCTAGATAGGCACCCCAGAATCCCTGCACAACTTAAAGATTATACACGGGAAGGGTAAAGTAGTGGTAGACCTGAACGCCTTCTCATGGATCTCTGCCAAAGTCGATCTCGAACCCAGCTAACATAGCCGCAACCATACTGCTCTATCCCAAGTAAGCGTATTATCGACCTTATGGGTGATACCCTGTTCCTTACCAAAAGCCAGAAGAACTTGGCTACCAAATTTAGGGTGGCCTTCCAAATACCCAAGCACGGTGTGCTGACCAACTCCGCTCGTTCTCCATCCATAGTTATGTACATGGCTATCCAAAGTAATACGGCCTCCCTCTACTCTACATTCTGCTGGAACGCTCCACTCCTCACAATGTCCCACCTATAGTCAAATTATGCGGTGTTGAGTTTCCAAGTGGTGCTTGGAACATAGAGGAATCGCCTGATGGAGACCTCAGATATATCCACAAAAACCCCAAGCACTAGTGTAGCCTTGAGTGGTGCCTGGGCTGTGGGCTTTGCATTTTTATGAATAGAGCCTCTTAGAATGGCTGTGTATGAGGCATAAAACTGCCTCATGATCTCCTCTCTATAATTCCCAGTGCTCTAAGCTATCCACTCATATTAGTGTTTCTGAAAGAGCCGATGGAAGTCGGGTATGGTGTGTATGCTCCCCGTGAGAACTCTGCACTTCTCTCTGATAAGCCGGGCCATCTTCTATTTTTCATTTTTCATTTTGGCATCCCTGTATATTTTTGATTGACCCTCAACGCACCATCTATTAGGCTCCTCAGCAACCGGAGCAGGGTCGGTGTTTGGTGGCACTAGAACCACCTCCAAACTAGTAGCCTCATCAGACGAGGCAGCCCTACCATGTGAACTTGAGTGTGTTGCGGAGCCAAAAAGAGAGGCAGACTCAGAGCCAGAAGCCGAGGTGGACTTAGAACCAATAGTTGACCCAATCGGTGATTCTATCAGTATATCCTCCTCATCAGATGGGGAGGCAGTGACTACGTCGGGAACCACTTGCTTGGATTGATTTCGGGTAGTTCGGGGTGCTGTGGGGGAAGTCCTTATGGCAGGTGGGACATACGCGGGATCCTTTTCTACATCCACATCTTTATCAATCAGTCGAAAAGTCGGCACCACGGATTTGGTCCTGCCCCTTTTTGTGTAGGTCACTTGTTTCTTAGGAGCCATGGTATGTGTGGAGGATTAATTAGTACCAAAATAAACCAATAACACACTCAAAAAAATTTTAGAACTAAGAATGACCCAAAACAAAAAATAAAATTTTTTTGGGCAGTAGGTGAACTGCTGACCCACGGTAGGTTCCTACGGTCCATGGATGGATCCACGGTCCGTAGGTCCCCTCCCTAGATCAGGATACCCAAAAGAAGGGTCTCTAATTTGAACCACAGGTGTGAAGAATAGTTCGTAGATCGAACTACGGACTGTAGTCCACTTCTGTAGTTCATTACTTAGCATTTATTGGTTATGTGTAGACCCACGGACCTGATCTACGGTCCATAGATTGACCTACAGTCCTTAGATGAGGTCTCGTGGGTCAAGTTTGTGCCACGTATCAGACATGCCTCTTTGGTGACACCATTTTTTGACAAATACAACAATCATCCTAAGTCTAATCATGCATTTCAACATAATTTATGATAGTTTGTCATTCATAGGGTTCCGATTACTCAATCATTAACATGTATTGCATACGAACATAGGAACCCTAAGTCAAAACTTGCATTTAGACTCTTTTTCTCTGATTAAAGTTATTACAACAACAACGCAATCACATTCTATCATCCCAAGGGTGTTTCTAACTTTAGTTCAACATGCAATTTCATACAACAACAACCAAAGGTTAAGATCCACTTCATCACTTCATATTTCGAACAATGAATATCAAAGTTCAAAGTTAAGTTGAAATCGATTACCTTAGAAGCAATGGAAGTCAGTGATTTGTGTGGTGCTCAAACTCCTTAGACCTTTTGGACAACGAACCTGGACCTTGAACTCTTTTTGGGAATGGGAGTGATCATATTGTGGGGAAGAAAGGAATGGAAATAAGGTATGGATGATGATATGTATGGAAGATGGGAGTGAATTTTTTTTGGGGATATAATGAGGGAGTTATGGGATTTGGAGGGGTTAGAAACGGTTATGAGGGAATATGGGAAGTGGGGAAATGATTTTAAAATGAAGAGTTTTATTTAAAAAGGGTCCGGGTCAGGTCGAATTTTACCCTAACTTTGGACCTACGAAACCCCGCCGACAGGACGTGGATCGACCTACTGATCGTAGGTCGGGTCTATAGGTCACTCAACACTTGAAAAAAATTAAAGGACTTACTTGGGGTCTACAGACACCATTCACTATCTGTGGATTAACCAACGGACCGTCGATGGGGTCCGTAGACCTCTGCAACAGACATTTTCTACAGATTTTGCTTTTTCTCCCTGCACATGTAGCAACCGTTAGGCCTTTCTTTTTACATTTTTTGTACACTTTTTAGACACGGACCTTATGCTATATCTAGCCAACACTAAAATAAAAGTAAATCACCTATCTAAAGGAATACAAAAATGCCAATAAACAAAGAAAACTACTAAACCGAAAAGAAAAACCTATAGTTGGTTAGATTATACGTCTTAGGTTGCCTCCCAAGCAATGCTTGATTTAACATCACGGCACAACGCAGGCCTCTTGACTACTCAGATTTCATCAAGAAAGTAAGCCTCAACCACTTCCTACACATTCTCCGCTTTTCCCAGACAGACCTTGATCCTTTACCCGTTTACCTTAAACCTTGTTCCCTCGTTGTTTTTGAGCTCAATCACTCCATGTGGGAGCACTTGCGTGACTAAGAATGGCCCAGTCCACTTGGACTTGAGCTTGCCTGGAAACAAGTGCAACCTAGAGTTGAATAGAAGCACATGATCACCCACAACAAATTCTCGCTTTTCAATCCTTTGATCGTGATAGTTCTTAATCTTCTCCTTGTACAAGGCTGAACTTTCATAAGCTCTTAGGTGAAACTCATCAAGGACATTCAAGTCACTCATTCTCTGATTTGATGTGGCACCCCAATCTAAATTTAGCTTCTTTAGCGCCCACATAGCCTTATGCTCTAGCTCTACCGACAAATGGCAAAACTTCCTATATACAAGTTGGTAGGGGGACATACTTATGGGAGTCTTGAATGTTGTGCGATAGGCCCATAGAGCATTATCTAGATTCCTTTACCAATCGGTTCTATTAGCATTCACAGTCTTCGCCAAACTCTGCTTGATCTCTTTGTTGGACACTTCAACTTGCCCACTAGACTACGGATGGTAAGGAGTGGTTGCATTGTGGCGGACGCCATATTTCTCAAGTAGTGTCTTGAACAACTTATTACAGAAGTGGGAACCTCCATCACTGATAATCACCCTAGGTGTACCAAATCTGCAGAAGATATTCTTTTTCAGGAATGCGGTGACACTTTTACCTTCATTGTTGGAAATCACAATTGCTTCCACCTACTTTGACACATAATCAACCACAACAAGAATATACTTCATCCTAGGTGAGCTCACAAATGGACCCATAAAATCAATGCCCCATACATCAAACAACTCTGTCACCAATATCGAATTTATAGGAAGTTCTTGCCTCTTTGAAAGTCCTCCTTCTCTTTGGCAACGGTCACAAGACTTGGTGAAATCATGAGCATCTTGGTGGATGGTATGCCAGTAAAACCCACACTGCAAAATTTTATGCGCAGTCTGAATACCACTATGATGCCCACCAATTGGCGATGAGTGGCAAGCCTCTAGTATACTCTGCATCTCAACCCCGGGCACACAGTGACGAATAATCCCATCAACACAACTATAGTACAAATAAGGCTCATCCCAAAAGAACTTCTTCACATAATGCATAAACTTTTTCCTTTGGTGAAAAGACAAATCTGGTGGCACCAGATCACTTGCCAAGTAGTTAGCAAAGTCTGTGAACCAAGGAATCAGATCATGAGAAGCAACCAATACCTATTCATATGGGAAAGTATCATTAATTTCAGCCCTATCACCAAGATTGAGTATAGCCTCTTCCTCCAATCTGAACAAGTGATCGGCAACCTGATTTATGTCCCTTCACCACAATGTCAAACTTATAGCAACAACACCCATCTAAAGAACCTCAATTTTACATCCTTCTTAGCCATCAAATACCTCAATGCAGAATAGTCAGTATGCACTATGACCTTAGTACCAAGCAAGTAGGATCGAAATTTCTCGAATGCGAAAACCACCACAAGAAGCTCTTGTTTAGTCACTATATAGTTCTTTTGAGCCATATTCATAGTAAATATGATGAAGAATCTTCTCTCTTCTCCATCCCAATACCACACCAAGTGCCACTCCACTCGCATCACACATTACCTCAAACGGTTGCCCCCAATCCGGTGAAATAATGATAGGTGCGGAAAATAGCTTTTCCTTTAACTCCCTAAATTCTCTCAGACAAGCATCATAAAACTCAAACCTACACTCCTTTTCGAGCAATTTGAACAATAGATGTGCAAATTTGGAGAAATCCTTGATGAACCTACATTAGAAACCTGCATGACCAAGAAAACTTCTAACACCTTTAATAGAGATAGGTGGTGGAAGCTTTTCTATTACCTTGAATTTCACTCTATCAGCCTCAATACCCTTCTCTGAAATCCGATGACCCAGAACTATCCCCTCTTTCACCATGAAGTGGCACTTTTCCCAATTGAGCACAAGATTGCACTCTTCACACCGTTTTAGTCCTTCAGCCAAATTGTCTAAACAATGACCAAAAGAGTCACCTACTACAGAGAAATCATCCATAAATACCCCAATAGTGTCCTCCACCATATCAAAAAATATCAACATCATACAATGCTGGAAGGTTGTTGGAGCATTACACAACCCAAATGGCGTTCGTTTGAAGGCGAAAGTCCCATAAGGGCAAGTGAAGGTGCTCTTCTCATGGTCTTCCAGAGCTATAGAAATCTGATTGTAGCCCGAATAACCATCAAGAAAATAATACCATCCCTTACTTGCAAGTCGATCCAACATTTGATCTATGAACGGCATAGGGAAGTGGTCCTTTTCTATCCAAGCATTTAATTTCTGGTAGTCCATGCAAACTCTCCATCCGATCACGGGCCACATCAGAACAAGCTCATTTTTCACATTTGAAACCACAGTCATCCCACCTTTCTTGGGCACACACTGAACAGGACAAACCTAACTACTATCTGCAATGGGATAAATAACTCCAGCATCCAACTACTTGATGATTTCCTTGTTCACTACCTCTTGCATAGGAAGATTTCGTCTTCTCTGGTGCTCAATACTAGGCTTGTGATCCAGCATGAGTTGGATTTTATGAGAACAAATGCAAGGAGGGATCCCAATAATGTCCGCAATAGTCCACCCAATTGCCCACTTGAACCTCTTCAACATGGAAACCAATGCCTCAACGTGTGTCACCTTTAAATCTACCGCAATGATGACCGGTAGAGTGCCATTTCTCCCCAAGAATACATACCTCAAATGTGATGGTAGAGCCTTAACCTCTAATTTTAGAGATTCTTCAATAGACGGTCTTTCGGGTGGAGAGTCGTGATTCTTTATGTCTAACTCCAATCTTTTGGGTTATTAACGGAATTCAAACCTATCAAGCATGGAGACCAATTCATCATACTCTTCAATACCATTACCCTCAAAATTCATCATTACTGCTACTAGTGCATCAACACCCAACCTCTCTTCTATAGACATTTCAAAACCACTCTCTACAATATGATTCTCCACTGATACCGACTTGAGCTCACTACTTTGCTTCATGGTCTACAGATCTTGAAAGTTACCTCTTCATTATTCAATCAGAACTTCATTTGCCCTTTCTCCATATCAACTAAGGTACACCCAGTGGCCAG
The DNA here is from genome assembly GCA_035578085.1 of Solanum pinnatisectum. NCBI lineage: Eukaryota > Viridiplantae > Streptophyta > Magnoliopsida > Solanales > Solanaceae > Solanum > Solanum pinnatisectum. The sequence continues at coordinate 22,209,790 of CM069085.1, forward strand.
GAATGGTCTCCCAAGGATAATGGGAACCTCAAAATCAACCTCACAATCAAGGATCACAAAATCTATCGGAAAGATAAAAGACTCCACTTTTACTAGTACATCGTGGAGCACACCAATGGGCCTCTTCACAGTTCTATCAGCCATGAGCAATCGCATCGCTGTTGATTTTAGATCCTCTAAACCCAACTTCTTTTAAATAGATAATGGCATCAAATTAATACTAGCACCCAAATCACACAGCACCTTAGCAAAATGTAACAACCCGATGGTACAAGGAATAGTGAAGGCACCAGGATCCTCCTTCTTCTGCACAAAGGACCTTGTAGCAATAGCACTACAATGTTGCAACCTACCGTCATCTTCAAAACTCACGGCCCGCTTTTTAGTCACCAAATCTTTCACAAACTTTGCATACCCAAGCATTTGCTCCAAGGATTCTATCAACGGAGCATTGATGGAAAGCTATTTTAACATACCAATAAACCTACAATATTTGCCTTTTTCAGTCATCTTCACTAACCTCTATGGGAATGGAGGTGGAGGTCTAGGCATGGGAATAACTTTCTGGGTTATCTCCACTTTCTTCTCTGTAGCATTCTCGGACTCTCCAGTAACCTCGATCTTATCATCATCTTTACTAACCTCAACTTCAACCTCAGATGGTATGGGTGGATCAGTGGTCTTCTTACCCCCTCAAGTAGTGACTGTCATACATTGCCTATCATTCTTTGAATTTTGGATGGTGTTGCTAGGAAGTGTGCCAGGTTGAAATGGATTGATTGTAGTGGACAACTGATTCATCTGCTTCTCAAGTTGCTTGATCGACACTACATGGGCATCAACTTTTTCATCGATTCCAGACAAGTCATTTCGCATCTCCTTCACATTCTCATCAGTTGAATCAAACCTCTTCATCATCTTCTGCATCATATCCTCAATACGTGACATATTACCCCAGCTTCTCTATTACCAAATTCCTGATTTTGAGGGGGAATATATATCCCACCCCTATCATTTATGTTGCCATAGTTGTTCCAATTGTAGTTGTTGTCGCGATTGTAGTTCCCATCCCGGACATAATGACCCTCTTGATTGTAGTTGCCATAGTTTTGACCTTGGTTTCCTTGACCTCGGCGCTAATTATTTGAATTGGAACCATGGGCTTTGTCTTGGAAACCCCCCGACTGATCATTCACTCCATAAGTATCCTCTTTATAGTAGCACTCCTCAATCGGATGTGGATTTTTAGTCAAATAATTCACAGCATTTATCTTCTCGGTACCTCTGCTCACATACTTCAACACCAACCCAAGTTTTGTCCTTATCTGGGCCATCTCCTCATGAATGTCATCAACAGATTGACTAGGTGCAGATTGAACTGGAAAGTGCTTCTTCCAATGTCTGACTTTTGAGTGCTGCATGCTTTATTGTTTTGGGAAATCTTTTCCAATTTCTCAGCAAGCTCCTCAAAAGTGCACTCACCATATGATCCTTCTGCGATAGTATCAAACACAACCTTACCATTGTCATCATGTCCTCTGTAGAAATACTCCTTCAGTGACTCATCATCAATATGGTGGTTTGGAACACTTCTTATGAAAGCAGTGAACCTGTCCCACGAACTACTCAGAGACTCTCCAGGCATCGCGATGAAGTTGTTGAGTTTATCTTTATGGTTCAGCTTCTTTGACACTTGGAAGTATTTTGCCATGAACACTTTATACAATTGATCCCATGTATGAATTGAGTTATAAGGAAGCTCAGTAAATCATACAGCAGCATCTCCGGTCAATGATAGAGGGAAGACTCTCAACCCAATGATGTCCATGTCTAAATCCGGTCAACCCACACAACTCTTGCAAACACTCTTCAACTTGACCATGTGCCCATGTGGATCCTCCGATGCCATACTAGAGTACAAACCCCTCGTTGTAAGCATCTGCATCAGACTACTCATCACCACAAATGTATGCCCCGGAGGTAGAGGAGGTAAAACAATAGGTCCTTCAGATGTAGTGGCATTGAAGTCCACCCTAAAAAATGAGGTTTACATGCCCTATATTTAGAAAAACATGTCCCAAATAAAAAGGAAAAGAAATAAGGAAATAAAGTTTCTGGATGCAGTTTCGATCTACAACACTGACCTACGGATCGTGGACTAACCTACGATCCATAGGTCCCTTCCATAGTTTGGGACTTAGGTAATTTTCCACAACTCAAAATCTACCCCTCTTAGTGACATTTGACAGAGCATCAATACGGGCTGTGACTTGAGCCACGGTCCGCGAATCCTCATTCTTAGTTTCATACTTAGACTTTTGAAATCAAGTACTGGAATCCCCTTCTCTGAAGCATTTGACGGAGCTGCAAGACGGCCCGTAGGTTGACCTACACTCCATCTGTCGTAACCGTGGTTCCAAATTTAGTCAAGAATTCCCTAATTTTCCTTCAAGCACGGCCTGCCCATCTATGTCTACTACATACGGACCGTGATTGGACCTACGGTCCGTAGGTCACATCCGTAAGTGCCTTTTCTGCAACAATCTTCTATTGTGTCTTTCTACTTCCACATCCAAACTTATTTCCTGCAATCATGATAATAACACATTAATACTAATACAAAATGTCTCTAGATACACGCAACTCTTATGTGAAATGTATTAAAAATACTGTAAAGTCACGGTATATCATTAATCTAGTCTTCATAATATTTATGCATGTCGAGGTCTTGTTATGGTTGTGGGGATCTATATAATTGAACAATGTCTTTTAAAGACTAACTCAGGACCCCCAAAGTACATATTCAGTTGTTCTAACTAAAGATTCAGCACCTCCGATCAAGGGTCGAGGTAGAGGTTAGTCCAGTAGATATGGCATGTCTTTTAGTAGGAGTGTTATAACTTAGCATGGTAGAGGTTAGTGTACTGCTGAGATTGGTGGTGGTTAAAAGGGACAATGTTATGCTTTTCAAAGAAAGCCTCAGGTTGAGACCTTTTATGTTATGATTACAGGTATAGTTCCAGTTTTCCATCGACATGCGTTTGTATTTTTTATCCATGGTCTACTTTATTGTATGATTCTACCTATTTTGCATCTAGATTAGATATGAAGCATGATAGAATACCTATGCTTATTCATGTTTCCACAAAAATGGATAAGTCCTCAGTGGTGGATCGACTGCATCATTCATGTATTATTTATTTTTTTGGGTATGATACTTAGGTAGACTTGACCATTTTGGGGATGGTATACTTTGATAGTATTTTGGGTATGGATTGGCTCTCCCCGCATCATGCTATTCTTGATTGTTATCCTAAGACTATAACCTTAGTGATGCCGGGTGTCCTAAGAGACAAGATGATGAGTGCTAGTAGTTCTTACTCTGGAAAAGTTATCTCCTTCATTCAAGCTCAGAGATTAGTTGATCGAGGGTGTTTTTCCTATTTGGCCTTTATTTGGGATACTATTGTTGAGACACCTCCCATGGATTTTATGCCCGTGGTTCAAGAGTTTTTGTATGTGTTTACTAGTAAACTTCCAGGCGTTTCTCTGGATAGGGACATGATTTTGCTATTGACTTGAATCCAAACACCAAGGCCATATCTATCTTTCTTTATCAGATGGCTCCAACATAGTTAATGGAATTGAAGGATCAGTTCTAGGACTTGTTGAGTAAGGGGTTCATTCACCCTAGTGTTTCCATATGGTAATTCTGTTCTATTTATGTGAAAGAAAGATGGAGCCATGAGAAAGTTTATTGACTACCAACATTTGAACAAAGAGACAGTGAAGAACAAGTACCCTCCTCATCATATTAATGACTTATTTGATCAATATTAGGGAGAATCTTCATTTTCTAGGATTGATTTGAAGTTTGGTTATCATCAGCTGAAGATTAGGGCATCAAAAATCTCTAAGACAGGTTTCAGGACTCGATGTGGGCACTATGACTTTCTTGTGATGTCGTTCGGTTGGACTAATGCACCAACAACATTTATAGAGTTGATGAATGGGGTGTTCCAACCGTATTTGGATTATTTTGTGATAGTGTTCATTGATGACATCTTGGTGTACTTCAAGCATGAGGAGGACCATGTTCGACACTTGAGGATTATTCTCCAAAGGTTAGGGGAAGAGAAACTCTATGTCAAGTTTTGGCTTGATTCTATTGTATTATGGGAGACATGATGTCCAAAGAGGGTATTTAGGTGGATCTAGCCATGATTGAAGCAGTTAGAGGTTGGACCAGTCCCATTAGGTAACGAGATTTGGAGTTTTCTAGACTTCCATGCTATTACAAGTGATTTGTTCAGAGCTTCTCCACTATTGGATCTCTTTTTACCAGATTGACTCAATAAAGTGTGAGTTTCTAGTGGTCTTATGAGTGTGAGGAGAGCATCTAAAATCTAAAGACCTTGTTTACTTCAACTCATAATTTACCTAAGGAGGGTGTGTATTTTACCATTTATTTTGATACTTCTAGATTCGGGTTGGCTGGAGTTATGATGCAAAAGAGGAAGGTGATCGCCTATGCCTCTATATAGTAGAAAAGCCAAGAGAGGAACTATGGTACTCATGATTTAGAGTTTCTTGTTTTAGTTTTTGTGCTTAAGCTATGGAGGCATTATCTATATGGGTACATTGTGAGAATATCGTTGACCATCAGAGTCTTAAGTACATCTTCAGTCAAAGGGATCTGAACTTGAGGCAGTACAGATGGCTTGAGCTACTGATGGACTATGATATCACCATTTTGTGTCATCCAGGAAAGGCCAATGTGGTGGCCGATGCTTTAAGTGGGAAAAAACTTTTAGTATGGGGAGTCTTGCCACTATCAATGTTGAGGAGAGACTATTGGCTCAGGATGCTTAGAGGCTAGACAACAGTCTCATCTGGTTGTAAATTTCTAAGAAGAGTGGTGGTTTAATTTCTTTCATATAGGCCAATTCTTTCTTAGTTGAGAAGATCCGCTTGCACAAGTTTGATGATGAAAAGTTGTGTCTTATTCGAGAAAAAGTGTTTAAAGGGGAAGCCAAAGAGGTTATCTTTGTTTAAAGGTGTCTTTAGGATCGAAGATAGTATTTGTATGCCCAAGATAGGTGATTTCAATAGATTAATTCTTGAGGAGTCCCATTATTCATGATATTCCATTCACCCGAGAGCGGCGAAGATATATCATGATCTGAGTTAGAATTTCTATTGGTGTGGCATGAAGAGGGATATTATAGATTTTGTGTCTAGAGGTTTGACTTGCTAAAAAGTCAAGTGTGAGCACAAGCGGCCCGAACGTATATCATAGAGGATGCATGTTCCTACTAAGAACTAGGAACGGATCACTATGGATTTTGTTTTGGGTTTGCCTTCCACCGTGGATGGTTATGACTCCATTTGGGTAATTGTTTTTAGGCTGATCAAGTCCACCCATTTCATCCCAATTCGGGTGAAGTATTTGGTGGAGAGGTTAGCCAAGCTTTATATTAGACAGTTTGTGCGACTACATGGCGTCCCTATTTCTAGTGTTTATGATCAAGGTTCTTTGTTCACTTCTCATTTCTGGAAGTCCTTAGAACATGGGTTGGGTACTCAGTTAGATATGAGTACAACTTCTCACCTTCAGATCGATGGATAGTCCGAGCGAATGATTTAAGTGTTGGAAAATATGCTCCGAGCTTGTGTGATTGATTTTAGTGCTAGATGGGATCAGAATTTTCCCTTATTAGAGTTTTCCTACAACTACAGTTATCACTTTAGTACTCAGATGGCCCCATTTAAGGCGTTGTATGACAGATGGTGTAGATCTCAAATCAATTCATTTAATTCGGCTGAGATGGATTCTTTAGATACAAACTTTCTTAGAGAAGCTATTGTAGCATCCCACCTTAGAAAGAGCTAAATTTAGAAAGTGTTAATTTAGAAATAGCTAAATTGAGAATTTTGCAAGTTATGCTTAAATTATGAGTTTTATGTCAAATTCAAACGACCATGACTTTCAGTATAGAATGAGTTAGGTGACCCATAAGATATCAAATGAAAGGCCATTGAATCCTCTTTCCAACGCTACTGAGTTTGCTAAATTTTGAGTTCGTATGAGGGAGATATGCCCGTTTGAAGTCAGCATGTCGAGTTAAGGAAATTTACCCGAATTAATGAGGGGTATTTTGGTCATTTCCTTACGCCGTCAGCTTTAAACATTTTTAGTAATATTTTACGGGTCTAAACTGATTTGGGTCAATTTTCAGAATCCTCAAATATGCTTAGGGTTTTGAGAGGAGTTCAAGAGAAGAAAAGAGGAGAGGTTCAAGGCGTTCCTCAAGGTTCTTGAGAATTGTCGAGGAATTTCATCAAGGGGTTGATCCCTAAGAGGTATGTAAGCTCTCATAGTGTTGGGTTCGTTCACCCACATGCCAATCATGTGATTTTAAATCTGTAATTTCATTCTTGGGATCGAATAATTGAGTTCTTATTGAGTTTCTTGAAGTTTCGTTACATAAATCTTGAATAATGAGGTTTGATAAATTCTTGAGATGAGTGTTAAGAGTTTGACGGTTGTTTATGAGTGGAGTTCCATTTACTAAGGTTGAGTATTCGAATATAGGAGAGTTTGGAAGAAACCATTCAATTCTAGGCTAATTAGAATCAGAAAATGAGAAACAAAATTCGTTGGGTTTTCAGGGCAGGGGGCTGGTGCATGCGCTAGAAAGTTGCCTCTGAAGTTAAGGGGTTGGCGCCCCATGCCACTCAGTGCGCCTCCAGTCCTTTTTTCCTTTGTTTGTCCCGTCTGAGTTCTTTCAAAGAATACCTTCACTCCTTTCTGATTCTAACTACTCTAAACTACATCTAAACATCGAGAGATCCTTCATAACATGAATCATAACCCTTGAATTCATAATTCAAATTCAAGGTAGAGTTAAGAGTAAAGTCTTGAGAGTTCTTTTGACACATTTTGAGAAGTTTTTTTACAATCTTTTAAAACTTGTTTTAAGACTTGAGTACTTGAGTATGAGGATGAGGAGAGTTGAGTTTCATTTTTCAATATGAATATATGGAAACTAAGTATTCCCAATAGTAAATGTTTTTATATTTAAAATGAGAGGACACATCGATTTCCAAATGAGTTCATGAGGAGTTTTGAGTATTATCTTTTTTAAAGAGAACCCTTTTGAGTAATAATCTCAAAGTTTTAGGATGAGGAAATATTTTTTAAAATATGAGCTGAGTTATATTATTAGGAGTAGTATTAAGCACCAATATGGGGACGAGTTCAAACAACTCAGAGTCCTCATAAACCATGTAGCCAACATGGGTAAAAAGGGTCATACTTTTTAGATGATTCCGTATTGCTTTTTAAGCAAGCTTAGTGGATCCAGTTAGTTGAGGTTGTCCTATACTCCGACAAGGTATAGGACAGTTCTGGCGGTGTTGGTGAGACGTTGTATCATCACATAGCTCATAGTGAAGGTTGTTGGTTAGAAAATCTTTGAATTAAGAGTAAAAGAGTTTTATTATATTTTTAAATACATTGAGTTACAAATTATTGTTTTAATAGCTTTCCTTATAATGCATATTAGTATTGCTTTAATATTAAACTGACGTTAGTATTTATGAGTTTTTGAGTATCTTTGAGTCTCTTGAGTATCCTTTAATCGAGTTGAGTTGAGGTAAGTATGATTTCCTTTTATCAGTTCAAGTTTGCAGGTTATGTTCATTGTTCCCCTACATGCTCGTACATTCAATGTACTGATGTCATTTGTCCTGCATCGTTTCATGATGCAGATACAGATAACCAGGGTCATCAGCAGGTGCTTTGTTGAAACCACAATATTTCGAGTTAGCTTTGGTGAGCCTCTTTGCTTCCGGAGGATCCCTCATTTATTTCTATTATTTCAATTTTGTTAGGATGATCGGGGGTCTTGTCCCAACATCCCTCATAGTATTAGAGGCTTCATAGATGGTAGTAGTTAAGGTGTCTTTTCCATTTCTTTGTTAAATGTTTTAAAGACTTGAGTTGCCTATTTATGGATAGTTGATTATTCTTATATATTCTGAGTTATTTTACTTGAGACTTTTGAGTTAAATCTTTACATTTGAGTTCATCTTGTATTGAGTAAGTATTCCGCTGAGAGTTGAGCCAGACCAAGGGTTCGTTTAGGGCCAGCAATGGTTCTCGAGTGTCGGCCAAGTCCAAGGTGTAGGCTCAGGGCATGACAAACTTGGTATTAGAACATAGAGTTCAAGAGACCTAGGGTGTCTATGAATTCATGTCTGTAGATTTATTGTTATTGGTGTGAAGTGTGACACATCTATAATTAGGAGGCTTTAACATTTAGGAACTCTCTCACTTCTTTCGTACTCATTTCGTGTGATAGAGTTTAACTCTATAAAGTTTCTTTCTAATTTTTGCTTGCGCGTATCTTTCAGATCAAACCTCCACGAAGAGTTGTTCCAAGTAGTCCTGAGAGGAGGATTGTTTATCTTCAGGATCAAGGGGTCTCCAATGCACCAAAAGTGCAACCCCAAGAGAGGTCACTAATGCTGAGTTCCGAGATGCTATTTGGATGTTGAGTCAAGTTGTGACCAACCAAGCTTGGCAATAATGAGGGAATCGACAAGATCTGGCTGATACATCCAGATTTCATGAGTTCTTAAGGATGAATCCACCAGACTTCACCTGTTCAAGTGTCACTAAGGATCCAAAAAACTTTGTAGAGGAGTTGCAGAAAGTATTTGAGGTGATGCATGTTACAGATATTGAGCATGTGGAACTAGATGCATACCAATTGAAGGGTGTTCTTAGAGTATGGTACGACCAATAGAAGGTAGTAGAGTTGAAGGGGCACCAATTGTTAGTTGGGCTATGTTCGAAGAGGCCTTCATGGGGCATTTCTTTCCCCCGTGAACTGAGAGAAGCAAAGGTAAGAGAATTTCTCACTCTTAAGCATGAATCCATGAGTGTGCATGAGTACAGCCTTAAGTTCACTCAACTGTCCCATTATGCTTCGAAGATAGTTTTTGATATGAGAAGCAAGATGAGCTTGTTTGTGTCTGGGTTATCTCATCTGTCAAGCAAGGAGAGTAAGGCTGCGATGTTTATAGGGGACATGGACATAGCAAGGCTAATGATCCATGTGCAATAGGTTGAGGAAGATAAGTTAAGAGATAGGGAGGAGTTCTGGAACAAGAAAGCTAAGACAATAGGAAATGAGTCCGGGCAGCAGAAAAGTAATGTGAACTGGTAATCCTTTCAACATAAACCAAATGGACATGGTTCATTATTTGCTAGTGCACCTTCATCAAAGAACAGAGGTGAGTTTAAGAATCAAAATTCTCAGAACTTCAGAGCTAGACCTGCACAGTCTCAAGGTAGTGTACCACAAGGATGTAATTGGACTCTTGAATGAGCTAAGTATGGTAGAAACGACCCAAGAGCGTGTCATAATGGCTCCACTAGTTGCTTCAAGTCTGATCGGAATGGTCACTTCATGAGAGAGTGCACTAAGAATAGACAGGGTAGTGGTAATGGGGGCAATACAGCCCAATCTTCTTTAGTGGCTCCGCCAGACAGAGTTGCACCTAGAGGAGCTACTTCAGGGACCGGCGGAGGGGAAAACCATCTGTATGCTATCACTGATCGCCAAGAGCAAGAGAATTCACCTGATGTTGTCACTGGTATGATCAAAGTCTTTACTTTTGATGTATATGAATTTCTAGATCCAGGTGCGAGTCTATATTTTGTGACTCCATACATTGCTATGGATTTTGATATTTTTCCTGAGCAACTTTTTGATCACTTCAGTGTTTCTACACCTATTGGTGAGTCTATTCTAGTTGAGAGAGCTTATGATGATTGTACTATTTCTATCAATCACAAGGACACCATAGCTGATTTAGTTGACCTAGATATAGTGGACTTTGATGTTATTCTAGGTATGGATTGGCTTTATGCCTGTTATTCCTCAGTTGATTGTAGAACTCCAGTAGTTAAGTTCCAATTTCCTAATGAGTCAGTTAATGAGTGGAAGAGTAGTTCAACAGTGCCTAAGGGTCATTTTATTTCGTACCTTAAGGCTTGAAAGTTAGTTTCCAAGGGGTGCAACAATCACTTAGTCTGATTTAATGACTCTAGTGTTGAGACACCACCTATTCAGTTAGTTCTAGTTATGAGTGAGTGTCCAAAGGTTTTTCGAGATGATCTTCCTCGAGTCCCTTTTGAGAGAGAAATAGACTATAATATAGATATTCTTCTTAATACTCGTCTTATCTCTATTCCGCTATATAGGATGTCTCCTACTGAGTTAAAAGAGTTAAAATTCAACCAAATGCCTCACCTTGGGGCGCTCCGATCTTATTCGTGAGGAAGAAAGATGGTTCTCTTAGGATGTGTATTGATTACCGCCAATTGAATAAGGTTACCATAAAGAATAAGTATCCCCTTTCGAGAATTGATGATCTTTTCAATCAACTTTAGGGTACCACTTTGATTTCTAAGATAAAACTCTGATATGGCTACCATCAGTTGAGAGTAAGAGAGAGTGATATTCCAAAGGCATGTTTTAGGACCCGCTATGGTCATTATGAGTTTTTAGTCATGTCTTTTAGTTTGATTAATGCTCCTGCAGCATTCATAGGCCTTATGAACAGAGTGTTTAAGCCTTATATTGATATGTTTGTTATTGTATTCATTGATGAAATTCTAATTTATTCAAGGAATGAGTAGGATCATGCTAGTCATCCCAAAGTAGTTCATCAAACTCTCAAAGATATAGAGTTGTATGCCCATTTTTCCAAGTGTTAATTTTGGCTTGAGTTAGTGGCGTCCTTAGGCCACATTGTTTCTGGTAATGGGTTCAAGTTGACACTTAGAAGATTGAGGCAGTACAAAACTATCGTAGACCCACATCTCCAACTGATATTAGGAGTTTCTTGGGATTGGCTGGCTATTATAGAAGGTTTGTCAAGAGGTGTTCATTTATTTAATCCCCTTTGACAAAGTTGACTCAAAAGATAACAAAGTTTAAATGGCCTGAATCTTGTGGAAAAACTTTCAGGAATTGAAAACACGATTGACTATTGCGCCAGTGTTGACCTTACCAAAAGGTACACAAGCTTTTATGGTGTAGTGTGATGTGTCCAGAGTTGGACTGGTTTGTGTATTGATGTAGAATGACAAAGTTATAGCTTATGCCTCTAGACATCTTAAGATTCACGTGCATAATTACCCAACCCATGATCTAGAGTAGTTGTTGTAGTGTTTGCTTTGAAAATATGGTGTCACTATCTCCATGGTGTTCATGTTGATGTATTCACCGATCACAAGAGTCTTTAGTATTATTTCAATCAAAAAAGAGCTTAATCTCAGACCGAGAATGTTGTTGGAGTTACTCAAGGATTATGACATCATTATACTTTATCACCCAGGTAAGGCTTATCTTTTTGCTGATGCTTTAAGGAGGTTGTCTATGGGAAGTACTGCTCATTCTAACGAGGGAAAGAAAGAGTTAGCCAAAGATGTGCACAGACTTGCACGATTGGGAGTCTGGTTAGTGGATTCCAATAAAGGATGAGTAGTAGTGATGAATGGGGTTAAATCATCACTAGTGTTCCAAGTGAAAGATAAACAAGACCAAGACCCTATTTTGCTTGAATTGAAGGCAAATGTTCATAAGTTGAAAGTTATGGCTTTTTAACAAGGGGAGATGGTGTACTGAGGTATCAAGGTAGATTGTCTGTACCAAAGGTGGATGAACTCCAAGAGAGGATCATGGAGGAAGCTCATAGCTCCAGCTACTCTATCCATCTAGGTTCAACAAAGATGTATCGTGACTTAAGAGAAGTCTATTGGTGGAGTAGTATGCAGAGATGTATTGCAGAGTTCGTTGCTAAGTGCTCGCATTGCGAACAAGTTAAGGTAGAACACTAGAGGCTCGGTGGTATGGCTCAGAACATAGAACTTTCAAAATAAAAGTGGAGATGATCAATATGGATTTTATTACTGGATTGTTGTGGTCTCGTAGACAGCATGATTCTATTTGGGTGATTGTAGATCGGATGAAAAAATAAGCCCATTTCTTACTGATAAAGATTTCTTTTTAAGCAGAATATTATACCAGACTGTATATCTAAGAGATAGTCAGATGATGAGTCCACAAATTGGACTCATTTAGGGATTTATTTTAATAGAAATAGTGTCCTCAAATGCTTATTTAGTCTATATATCTGATGAAAACACTTAAGTTTCAGGTATTTGAAGTTTGAAGGAAAACATGGACACTACTTCGCAAAAAGGAATGAAAAGGCCGAAAAGAACGAGAAAATGAAGGCCTGAGGATCGCCGAGTCCACTTGGTGAATCGCCGAAGGGTCTCACTTCGCCTTTTTTTCGAGTGTGCTGAGCCTGAAGGAAAGGATCAAGTCGCGGAACAAGTGAGCAGTCGGTGCATCACCGAGAAGTTTCGCGAAGAGTATTATATTGCCCAATGTCCCAAAGCACGACGATGCTGAAGGATGGTGCAAGACAGCGATGAACTACACCAAAAGGAGAATCGCTGAGTTGATTGGTGATTCAAACTAATGTCGTCGAATGATCCGCCGCAGCACAGATTTTTGAAAACTATAAATACTTGTTGAGAGTTATACCTTAGTATCAGATTTTAGTATTATAATATTTTTAGTGTGAAACAATTAATATAATTTTAGTACTTTTTCTCTGAGTTTGAGAGGGTTTTGAAACTTAAAGAAGAAGAGGGTTTCATCTCCAAGGATTTAGACTTGGGTCTCTAGGATTCTTCACTCTTGGCCTGTAACAAGACTTAAATATTCATACCAATTTAAATGCAAGCTCATTTAGGTATAAATTTCTATCTCTTGATGTGTGGCTAAAAACCCCAATTCTTGGGGTGTGATTTAGCAAGTATGTGTTAATATTATTGTTGGGTCTTGTTGGCTGATAGTTTAGATGTATTTTAATGGTGATTTCACCTAGTGGTTGTGGTTTAATTTAATGGGTTTGTAGTTGTAAATACAAAACCACCCATGTGTTTTCGCCTTGCGAGAGAGAGAGAGGTCACAAAACAAATATCGCTAGACTGATGGCCTAAAAAGTGGGTCGACATGAGGTTCAGCCGAGAAGGTGAGCCGTAGTCCCATATCCTAACACTCAATTCGAGAGAGTGAGTGGGATAAGACGTAGGCTGGCCTTCATGCGGCAAATGGGTGTCCGAGAGTAACCCATTTGAAACGGGGTAAGTTGCCCGAAAGGGAACTTATTTCTATCTAAAGCTTAGCCTAGTCACTTATCTTGCAAATTTCCTATCGAAAGAATGTACCCAACGATTTAAATCAATATATATTGCGGTCATATCCCAAGAACCCCCTCTCATTAATAGATTTCTTTGTTATTTTTACTGTTTTTGCTATATTTGTGACAAAACCCCCATTTGATATTTGACAGTCTTGTGTCCCCCCTTTAATTTACAATGTTTTTAATTGTTAATGTCTTTAGCTACAACTAGTTAGAACTAAATTTTATTTTCCTATTAATTCTCGAAACCACTCCCTTGGGACTCAATCCCAACCCTTGGCTGGGTTATTATACTATTGCACAATCGTAGACACTTGCATTGGAAGATGTGTCATTGATTACGCAAACAACAAAATGGTGCTGCTGCTGGGGAATGGTGTTATTTAGGAATTCTTAGTTTAATAGAATTTTTTATTATTTTTAGTTTTAGTTTTGCTAATCTAAATTGTAGTTTTGTTTTGCTAGTTTGAATATCAAAGTAGGGAACTAAAGATGGAAAATCATTATGGATATCACATGGATCATCCCCTTCCGAAACTATTGAACCTCAAGGACAACCTCCTGACCTTTAAGCAAGTAGGTGATCAGACTCATGAGAAAATGTGGTTGAAATTTCAAACAGTTCTAAGTCCATGCCCGTCTCATGGGATGACTGACAAAGCATTACTAGAATGCTTCTATAGAAGTCTGGGACTTGAGAATAAAAGTAATGCAAATCAACTGTTCGCAGGTGGTATGCTGTGTCAGCCCTATGAGGTCGTAAAAAAAACTCTTGATGGCATGATTAAAGCCAACAAGGAAGCAAAGAAAGAAAAGGAGTGGAATGCACTTGTTACTACGTTGGATACTTTGTCCAACCGAGTCATGGCATTAGAAGCACATGTCATGGAAAGGGAGAAACACGTCGTCCTCTAAGAGTGCAGACATGGGAAGAAGCATGGAGTGCGCAAGATGATGAGGTCCTTGCTCTCATTCAACGAAAGATTAATGAACAAAACAAGAGGTTGAATGAGATGAAAGATAACATGGAAATGCTGAGTGAGGTGTCCATTTCAAACTCCATGACTATCCAGTTGCAAGACGCTCAAATCTCACATTTGATGATAGGTCGCTATCCACCTTTCGCCGAGGACTCGTCCAACTACACCATGGGCGACTCCGAGGATGAAGAATAGAGGACTGGCTTGCGTCATGCCATGACGTTAACTAAGGCGTTGTTTGGGAGGCAACCCAAAATCATTTATCACTTTTTTTAGTTTAATAAAATAATGGTGTGTTGATTGTGCAGATGGAAGTGTGGAGAGTGAATGCAAAGTGTAGATTGGCGAGTAGTAGATCCAGTCAGTGGTTCACCGACAGGTTCGGCGGACCCAATCTATCCCGCCATTATACTCAAGACATCCTCATGGTTGAGTCTGTAAAACTCGGTAGAGTGAGGAATTTTATCGACGTATTGCCAACCTAGTTGGTGATCTCAACGGAGACTGCTGATGAGATCCCCACATGGACTGAAGGCCTTGCTACATTCGGCGAGGAAACCAGACAGTCAGCGTACCGCCGATTGATTAGGCGAACTCGACTAATATTGCTAAATGGGAGAAAATCGAATGGTTTTTGCAAGCCACAGGTTTAAAAGTTATATTTCATTTACCTTCCCTCACTTTTTCATCCTCTCAAACTCACACCTGCACTCTAGTAGTATATTTCTTGCACTTTTAGAGTATTTTAGTAGTTGAACTGTGCTCAGACTCGGATTACACTGCTGCCTAGCACTTCATTAGTAGCTGTTCAGCATCAAAGGTTGGTAGTCCGAATCCCACATTTAATTTATTAAAATTATACTCATTTGCATAATGTTAATATTGTTAAACCTTTGTTGAGTCTCTGAATTGATGGGATTACATATATTATCGATTACGATTCAACACTTTTTGCGTAACTGGTAGAATCCCACTCGATTGTATATTGAGTCAACTTATTCAGCTATGGGTGTGTAAAAATTGCTATGGGTCTTCGTTCAATTTATGCCTTAAAGGCCTAAACTGCGTTATCAGGGGTTGCGGGGTTGAATTTGAATGAAATGGGTCAAAAATAGACACGTTGGGTTGTTTGGCGAGCCGAGTAGAGCTCATCGAACTACTCTGTGGTTCACCTAACGTCCCCATTTCGCATTTAACTGCATGTATTGATTGATCTGTTACTTTCGATGGTAAGTCTGATGTCACTAAGCACACTCGGCGACTCGCCAAAAGCCTCCTTATCTTCCCTTTTGTCTGCACGATTGTACCATCTATACATATTTTCAGCAATCTGCCTAATTGGATGCGCACTTCACCAACTGTTTTGGTGAAGCAATTCTGCACCCAGGACTCTCCTGCCCCTGTATAAATATTGTCTAACTTTGTCTCAAAGTCTTTTACAGAAATGACTAGACCTAAGGTCGCAGGGAGAGATATGCCACCCACACATGTAAGAACACGAGATTTCAAAAGAGACAAAAAGATAGCAGAACTGGCAAAAGAGATAAGAGAAAGTAAGAAAGCGAGCTCCAGTAGAAGGGTCCCCATTGATCCCACTATTCCTTCATGGAAATGTGGAGTCTACACGGCTATAAACTCTTTTTTGGCAAACCATGACATGGAAAGAATGGTTGCTACTAACATTGTTGTAGAAGCTAGGGCAAATGAACACAATGAGAACCAGAATGACAATCCAGGGACCATTGTTGAATTTCAGGCTAATGCATCATGCAACAATGCCTCGACAGATGGAGTAAGTGTGTAGACAGGATCCCCTCTTTACCTCTTTCTCTGTTCTTTCTTTACTTTAACTGTTGGATACTTATTACTTGCACTTTGAGGACAAGCACATTTTATTGTGGTAGGGTGAGTCTCACCTTGTTTGCTTGATATGGATATTTGTGTTTTTGTGTATAGTTGGGTTGTCTGTTTTTTAATTATATTAAATACTACTTTTTGTGGATGTTTGAGCTCATGGCTTCCTTTTGTTTTAAATTACAAAAATGATCTTGATCCTTCTGAAAAGTTGCCACCTCTCGTGTGTTGAAAGTGGTTGTTCTTTTGCAAAATTTAAGTATCAGTTCCAATCAATACTGATGACTTGAATAGTGCTATCAATCGAATGACATGAATGCGCGGCTATAACGGGCCAAATGAAGTTGCATAGATAATATATGAACACTGTGCATCTTGTTATGATTAGCCATTTATCGAATTGATTCTCTTGTAATGACCATTGCACACTAGCGAAATTGTGTAGTCTTGTTTGACTTAAGTGTCTATTCCTTGTGTGATTAGCTTACTTTGAACCATGCATGAATAAACCTAGAATTTGCCCTGTTAGTCTAATTGATTTAGAAAGGTGTGCTCTTGAAATGATCTTAGGCAACTTTAAAGAGTGTGAGCCAAATTCGACATATACCTCTTTTGTGGCCTACCCGTGAGCATGTGAAACTATCTTCAACACCCCTTGAGCCTTACCTTTCTTTGGAAGAACCTTGATGAACCCGAGACCTTACTTGACCCACTACCTATAATCCTCTTGATTTGTGGTTTAGTAAATAGCCAACTTAGGCTAAAAGCCTAAGTTGGGGGTGTGGTGAAAAGGAAAAGGAAAAGGAAAAGTCAAGAAGTGCAAGAAAAGTCTCCCTTAAACCTTGGTGTTGCGGAACAATGGAAGCCCTTCACAGAAAAAAAAGAGAAGAAAATATTTTTTTTGGAATAAAAGTACGAAAGAAATTTGAGTTTCCAAGCAAACCTTGGAGGTGAATAAAAAGATGACTTAGAAGCACTAAGCAAAAGAATTGATAAAGGAAAACAAGGGAATGCCTTGAGAATACCACATCTCGTGAGGACAAAGTCACTGAGCCTAAATGACCATACCTTTGCACTCAACCCCATTACAAACCTTAGAAAGACCTTTTTGATCTCGAGTGAGCCGAACCGAAGATCGATTGGAAAATAAAGGCAAGCCTATGGGTGAAAACATGCATTGTGTTCCTCTTTTTGAGTGTGAGCGTTGCATCTGATTCCTGATCTTGAATTGATTAACCTTGGTGTGTGAATATGGAATCATTCTTTATGTGAGGGAATTTAGATACTTTTTGTTGAGCTTGAACTTGCACAAGTAGCAAATATTGCGAGCATGAGAATCTTTGGTAATGGTGTGTCACAACTTGAATCTTTTAGTACACAATTGATCTTTACATGAGTAATTTAAGCCTTGTTGTGTACATTCATGATTGAGTCTTGTGTAGCACTGTTTGAGACACCCTTTGTGATCAGCTGAACTCGAGTTTGCTTGAGGACAAGCAAAATTTTAAGTTGGGGGTGTTGATGAGTCCACAAATTGGACTCATTTAGGGCTTTATTTTAATAGAAATGGCATCCTCAAATGCTTGTTCAGTCTAAATATCTGATGAAAACACTTAAGTTTTAGGTATTTGAAGTTTGAAAGAAAGCATAGACACTACTTCGCAAAAAGGAACGGAGAAAATGAAGGCCTGAGAATCGCCGAGTCCACTTGGTGAATCGCCAAAGGGTTTCACTTTGCCTTTTGTTCCAATGTGCTGAGCCTGAAGGAAAGGATCAAGTCGGCAAAATAAGGGAGTAGTCGGCGCATAGCCGAGAAGTTTCGCGAAGCAGTACTATATCGTCCAATGACCCAGAGCACGACGATGCCGAAGGATGGTGCAAGACGGCGATGAACTACACCAAACGGTGAATCGCCGAGCTGATCAGTAATTCTGACTAATGTCGATGAATGATCCGCCGCAGCATAAATTTTTGAAAACTATAAATACTCGTTAAGAGTTATACCTTAGTATCAGATTTTAGTATTATAATATTTTCAGTGTGAAACACTTAATATAATTTTAGTACTTTTTCTTTGAGTTTGAGAGGGTTTTGAAACATGAAGAAGAAGAGGGTTTCATCTCCAAGGATTTGGACTTGGGTCTCTCGAATTCTTCACTCTTGGCCTGTAACAAGACTTAAATCTTCATAACCATTTGAATACAATCTCATTTAGTTTTAAATTTCTATCTCTTGATATGTGGCTAAAAACCCCAATTCTTGGGGTGTGATTTAGCAAATATGTGTTGATATTATTATTGGGTCTTGTTGGCTGATAGGTTAGATGTATTTTAATGGTGATTTCACCTAGCGGTTATGGTTTAATTTAATGGGTTAGTAGTTGAAAATACAAAACCACCCATGTGTTTTCGGCTTGCTAGAGAGAGAGGTCGTGAAACCAAGACCGCTAGACTGATGGCCTAAGGAGTGGGTCGACATGAGGTTCAGCCCGAGAAGGTGAGCCCTAGTCCAATCTCCTAACACTCAGCTCGAGAGAGTGAGTAGGGTAAGGTGTAGGCTGGCCTTCATGCGGCAAATGGGTGTCCTAGAGGAACCCATTTGAAACGGGGTAAGTTGCCCGAAAGGGAACTTATTTCTATCTAAAGCTTTGCCTAGTCACTATTATCTTGCAAATTTCCTATCGAAAGTATGTACCCAACGATTTAAATCAATATATATTGTGGTCACTTCCCAAGAACCCCCTCTCATTCATAGATTTCTTTGTTATTTTTACTGTTTTTGCTATATTTATGACAAAAACCCCAATTTGATATTTGACACTCTTGTGTCCCCCCTTTAATTTACAATGTTTTTAACCGTTAATGTCTTTAGCTACCACTTGTTAGAACTAAATTTATTTTTCTATTAATTCTCAAAACCACTGCGTTGGGACTCGACCCCAACCCTTGGTTGGGTTATTATATTATTACACGACTGTAGACACTTGGATTGGAAGATGCGTCGTTGATTACACAAACATCATCAGACTTCATGGAATTCCATTGTCCGTCATTTCGGATAGAGGTGTGCAATTCACTACACAATTTTGGAAGTCTTTCCAGAAAGGTTTGGGTTCGAAGGTGAAACTTAGTACTGCTTTCCATCCCCAGACTAATGGTCAAGCAGAGTGCACAATTCAGACTTTAGAGGATATGTTGAGAGTTTGTGTTATCGATTTCAAGGGTAATTGGGATGATCACTTACCTCTCATTGAGTTTTCTTACAACAACAGTTATCATTCTAGTGTCTGGATGGCTCCTTGTGAGGCTCTTTATGGGGGAAGATGTAAATCTCCTATTGCATGGTTTGAGGTTGGTGAGGCTGGGTTGATAGAACCAGACTTGGTTCATCAAGCTATGGAGAAATTGAAGACTATTCAAGAAAGATTGAAAACAGCGTAGAGTCGTTAGAATCCTATACTGATGTTAGGAAAAGAGACTTGGAGTTTGGGGTGGACGATTGGGTTTATTTGAAGGTTTCACCCATGAAAAGTGTTATGTGTTTTGGCAAGAAGGGGTAGCTTAGTCCCGGTATATTAGTCCTTATAGGATATCAGAGAGGATTGGCAATGTACCCACGAGTTGGATCTTCCGTTAGAGTTAGTAGCAGTCCATCCGGTGTTTCACATATCAATGTTAAGGAAGTGTATGGGAGATACTTCACTTATTATACCGACTGAAAAATATTGGTATTAAGGACAACCTATCTTATGAGGAGATCCCTGTTAAGATACTTGACCATCAGGTTCGCAAGTTGAGAACCAATGATATAGCATCAGTCAAGGTCTTATAGAGGAATCAGTTTGTTGAGGAAGCTACTCGGGAGGCTGAGGAGGATATGAAGAATAGATACCAACATCTCTTTGAGTCCGGAGAAATTCCAAATCAAGGTACTAATTCTTTTCTTAGTACTATTTAACTTGAGATGCTCAGTATGTTAACTTGCATATTGGGTGTTTGAGTTGGGTGTTAGATGTTGCTAACCTTAGTTCTACCTAGGTTAATCTCATTTGACGACAAATGTTCCCAAGGGGGAGATATTGTAACATCCCACCTTAGAAAGAGCTAAATTTAGAAAGAGCTAATTTGGAAATAGCTAAATTGAGAATTTTGCAAGTTATGCTTAAGTTGTAAGTTTTGGATCAACTTCAAACAACCAAAACTTTCGGTACAATATGATTTAGGTGTCGCATAAGATATCAAATGAATGGTCGTTGAATCCTCTTTCAAAAGCCACTGAGTTTGCTAAATTTCGAGTTCGGATGAGGGAGATATGCCAGTTTGAAGTCAACCTGTCCAGTTAAGGAAATTTACCCGAATTAATGAGGGGTATTTTGGTCTTTCCCATATCCCATCAGGTTTAAACGTTTTTAGTAATATTTTAAGGGTCTAAAATGATTCAGGTAAGTTTTCACAATCCTAAAATACGCTTAGAGTTTTGAGAGGAGTTCAAGAGAAGAAAATAGGAGAGGTGCAAGGCGTTCGTCAAGGTTCTTGAGATTTGTCAAGGAATTTCGCCAAGGATTTGATCCCTAAGAGGTATGTAAGCTCTCATAGTGTTGGTTTCGTTCACCTAAATGACAATCATGTGATTTAAATCCCTAAGTTTGTTCTTGGGATCGAATAATTGAGTTCTTGATGAGTTTCTTGAAGTTTCATTTCATAAATCTTGAATAATGAGGTTTGATAAATTATTGAGATGAATGTTAGGAGTTTGAGGGTATTTATGAGTAGAGTTTGGTTTACTAAGGTTGGGTATCCGAAACTAAGAGAGGTTGGAAAAAACCATTCGATTCTAGGCGAATTAGGGTCCGAAAATGAGAAATAAAATTCGTCTTATTTTCTGGGCAAGGGGCTGGCGCGCCGTGCCAGCAATGCGCCAGAAAGTTTCCTTTGAAATTAACGGGCACCCCGCACCACTCAATGCACCAGGGCTGCCTGCCCCCGTCCTTTTTCTATCATTTGTCCTGTCTAAGTTCTTTTAAAGTATACCTTCACTCCTTTCTAATTCTAACTACTCTAAACAACATCTAAACATCGAGAGATCCTTCATAACATGAATCATAACCCTTGAATTCATAATTCAAATTCAAGGTAGAGTTAAGAGTAAGGTCTTGAGAGTTCTTTGGAGTCATTTTGAGAAATCTGTTTACAATCTTTCAAAAGTTGTTTTAAGACTTGAGTACTTGAGTATGAGGATGAGGAGAGTTGAGTTTCATTTTTCAAAATGAATATATGGGAACTAAGTATTCCCAATAGTAAATGTTTTTACATTTAAAATGAGAGGAAACATCGATTTCCAAATGAGTTCATTAGGAGTTTTGAGTACTATCTCTTTTAAAGAGAACTCTTTTGAGTAATAATCTCAAAGTTTAAGGATGAGGAAATGTTTTTAAATATATGAGCTGAGTTATATTATTGGGAGTAGTATTGAGCACCGATATGGGGACGAGGTCAAACAACTCAAAGTCCTCATAAACCATGTAGCGAACGTGGGTAGAAAGGGTCAAACTTTTTAGATGATACTTTATTGCTTTTTAAGGATATCTTAGTGGATCCACTTAGTTGAGGAGGTCTTATACTCCGAGAAGGTATAGGACATTTTGACAGCGTGGGCGAGACGTTGTATCATCACATAGCTCATACTGATGGTTGTCATTTAGAGAATCTCCTAATTAACAGTAAAAGAGTTTTATTGCATTTTTAAATACATTGAGTTACAAATTACTATTTGAACAGCTTAACTTATAATGCATCTTATTATTGCTTTTATATTGAACTGAGTTGAGTATTTCTGAGTTCTTGAGTATCTTTGAGTCTCTTAAGTATCCTTCAGTCAAGTTGAGTTGAGGTAAGTATGGTTTCCTTTTATCACTTCAAGCTTGCAGGTTATCTTCAGTGTTCCCCTTACACGCTCGTACATTTAATGTATTGATTTCATTTGGCCTGTATCATGAAGGTAACTAGAGTCATCAGTCGGCGCTTCATTGATACCACAACATTTCGAGTTAGCTTAGGTGAGCCTCCTTGCTTTCGGAGGATCCCTCAATTGTTTCTATTATTTCTATTTTGTTAGAATGATCGGGGGTCTTGTCCCGACATCCCTCATAGTATTAGAGGCTTCATAGACGGTAGTAGTTGAGGCTTCTTTTTCATTTCTTTGTTAAATGTCATAAAGACTTGAGTTGCCTATTTCTGGCTAGTTGAATATTCTTATATATTCTGAGTTATTTTACTTGAGAATTTTGAGTTAAAGATTTACATTTGAATTCATCTTGTATTGAGTAAGTCTTCCGCTGAGATTTGAGCAGGCAAAGGGTTCGCTTCGAGCAAGCAATGGTTCTCGAGTACCAGCTGAGTCCAGGGTGTAGGCTCGGGGAGTGAAAACTATAGAGTAGGTCTTTATGATTCAAGTAGAGTTCTAACACCCCCAGAGCCAACAAAAGAGTTATGCATGTTGGTGAGTTTGAGCCCTAGTATTTATGGAGGGGGTCATGTTTGGCTCTGATTGTCACCCATGAAGGGTGTGATGATGTTTGGAAAGAAGGGTAAGCTTAGCCCTAGATTCATTGACCCTTTTGAGATTTTGAGCCAAGTGGGAGAGGTGACCTATAAGTTGGTCTTTCCACCAAGCATCTCCGTTGTACATCCTATGTATCATGTCTCCATGCTTCAGAATTACATGTCTTATGAGTGTAATATACTTTCACTTGATTCACTAGTATTGGGTCTAGATTCATTCTTTAAGGAGGAGCTTATAGCCATCTCTGATGGCATGTGTGAAAGCTTAGGACCAAGGAGATTGCTTTAGTGAAGGTGTAGTGGAAGCACCATTTAGTTGGTGAGGCAACTTTGGAGATAGAGTTTGATATGCTTTCCAGATATCCTAGGCTTTTCAAGACATCAGGTACTTTCTTTTAATTTATGTTAGTGGACAAACATGGTTTTTATTGGTGGATAATGCAATAACCCAGTAGATCATTGTTGAAAAAAATCATAAGATTACCATTTTATGTCTCCCAATATTGGCTTTGAGACATTTTTGAATAAGTTTTAAATTTTTTTTTCGAATTTTGAGTTAAAATTTGTGACTTATGTAAGTTCTTGAACCTGAAACACTAAAGTCGTTAAGTTTTAGTGCCTTTTTGAGTTTTAAGTGACTGAATGGAATTCTGTCGACTCCATCGAACCCGAAATGTGGGAATTGGTCTAATAGAGTTGTCAGTTTTAGATTCAAAGTATTTTTAAGAAATTGAGGTACTAAGTTTGAAATTGTTGAGATTGTAGCCTTTAGGTCGACTTTGGTCAACATTTAGGATTCGGATGCTCTAATTAGAATTCCTAGAGTTTTATTGGATTCGAGGTATGATTTTATGCCTGAGTGAGTGTAACACCCCAGAAACTAGTAGACTAAACTAGAGCCATGAGCTAGGTTCTAGAGTGTGATGTTGAGGATTAGAGTCGTAGATGAGACTTTACATGCTTAGAATGAGGGGTTTAGAGGTTGAACGTCAAGGCACGTGTTGCACCCCGTAATCTTTAAGACTAACCTAAGTCTTATCCTGTGGGGTTGTCAAGCCTAGGGAGTGGGCAAGGGCATAAACTATCAAGGAAGAGTGATGGAGAACTTGTTCTTCTTTGGGCCTTGTTGGCTATTGGGCAGCATGATCGCCCAAGTGACTTGGCGAGGCGTCAAAGTGCACTTGGGGTCGCCTAGTGGGCTGTCCCCTTGGCCTAGGTTCTGGAAATTTGTGTGAGCTAAGTCATGGCTCGCCAGTTGGATTGGTGATTCACCCAAGAGACCCCTCCATCACCTAGTGAGCTGCCCTTTTTGGGAACCTGCTGGAAATTTAGGCGAGCCAAGGGGTGCAAAGGGCAAGGTAAGTCGTGAAGGGTAGTAAATTATGGGTTGAAACTTAAAGGTCCTTAGTTCGTTTCCAAAGTTGACCCTACATTATTTTATTCCTTTCCTAGCAAGTATATAAGTTTGTTAGACCTAATTTTACCTCAATTAAGTCATTCTCCCTAGAATCCAAAGAAAACAAAACTTCATCCCCTCCAAAGAATATTTCTCTCTCTAGAAAGAACCTCCATTGAAGAAGAAGATAGAGCTTGAAGCTTGGGTCAAGAACAAAGTCCATTGTTGAGAGCTTGTGCTAGGGCTTTGATTAAAGGTATGTTTAGCTTTTCATCTATGGGTTCTTCCACCCATAGAGTCCCCTAGAATTTCCCCTAATTTGTGAAGAAGAACCCCAATCTAAGTTAGGGTTACTTCCAATGTGTGGGTTTTAGATGGGTATGATTCCAATTGGTTGGATATTTCTTATATATGATTAATTTAGTGTTGATTAATGATATTATGAAGAATTTGTGTGAATTCCATGATTAACCCTAGAAATCAAAATATGTGGGTTTATGCCTTTTTATGAGAAATTGATGATTCTTGATAGATCTTCTAGAATTGTTATCATGCATAGAACTTATTCAAGAATGGGAATATGAAATCATGAATTGAACTAGACTTATGCATGCATGATAGACCATGAATTGTAATGATAGAATTTGGGACTTTATGATGAATTATGCATAGAATTGCCTATGATTAAGGCTTGTGACTAATATGTCTTGTGATCTAGTCTAGTATGATGATTGTGGAGTAGAGCTTGAAAGTAGGGCTTGAAGTCATAATGTTGATCACTAGGGCTTATAGAGTAAGTTTAATATGATGAGTAGCTTGGATATGAATGATACATTAGAGGTTAGAGTTGTTGTGGAAGGCTTTTACCCACATGACCTATCTTGTACTAAATGAATGCATGTATGTAGAATGTGAAAGGTCTTCTCACATAGAATGATTCTAGAATGAAAGGTTAATCACCTAAAATGAATCAAAGCATGTTAGAATAGAATAGCTTGAAGTTGTGATAAATGGTCCCTTCATGTATATCTTGTTTACGTAGCATGAGTTAGAAGTTCTCATGGTAGCTTGGGATTGAGGAACCATACTCTCCTAAGATTAGCTTGAGTTAGCATTGCAAGGATGCTTTTTATGGTAGCTTGAATTAGCCTTTATGGGATGCTATTCATGGTAGCGTGCACTAGAGTAGGCATGGTAGCCCAGGATTGAGGACCTATACTCTCCTAAGGGAAGCTTGAAGTAGCATTTCAAGAATGCTTCCATGGTAGCTTGATTTGGTTATGCCAAGAGGATTGAGGATTCATACTCTCCTAAAGATAGTTTAGGGTTGAGGGTTCATACTCCCCTAAGGGTAGCTTGGATCATATTGTATCTTTGCATGGTAGCTAGGTTGGAATAATTGTATTCTTCCTTGGATAGCTTGGATTGCATGTTAGTGTGTATTTCCATGATAGTTAGGTCTAGCCTACTAGAGTGCTATTCTTTGATAATCTAGTATGACAAATAGTAAGCATCGAGTAAGCTAGCCTATAGGAGTACTTAGTATGAGTGGTAGTATGCGATTCCATTCATACATGGCACAAGTATGACTTGAAGCTACTTATGAAATGCCCTCTTATGTGATGTATGCTTAGCTTGGATTGTTGCTATAGTTGCCTTCCATGATATGATTGACTTGAGATGGTAGTTCCTTGTCTTTATGAGGTAGGTCAAGAATGACATCTATGAATAGTAAGCATGAATAGAGTGACTTCAAGATATGCTTAGTATGAGTGGTATTATAGGATGCCCCTCATGCATTGCACAAGTGTGCCTTGAGGTTGCTTAGGAGGGTAGTACTCTTATGACATGAAAAGGTAGGTCTTGACTATGAATGTGGACTATGCCCAAGAATGGCCAAAAAGAGGTACTTCGCTTGGATAGTATTATGGGATGTTATTCTTGCATTGCACAAGTATTCTTTGAGGTGTCTTGTGAAGTAATTCTCTTGTAATATGAAAGACCAAAGGTTGAAGTATGTATATATAAAAGTCTAAGGTAAGACTATGCCATGAATATGATTTATCTCCTATGCTCATTAACTATGTCTTATGATTGACTTGTGATGATATGATTCTTATGTTGAAGGTTGTGCTATGATTATGTTATTATCTCCTATGCTTATGTCTTATGATGACTAACCATTTTGAGATGCTCTTATGATGTTGTGCTAGCTTCATACTTGGTACATGTTGTACTAACCCATATTGCCTACATTCTAATCAAATGTAAGGCTTCGGAGATTGAGTTCCTTTGAAGGCTAGGTTTCTAAGGAGCAAGAAGAGTTGAAGATTGAGTCCTTGTAGCTTCGAGGACAAACCCATCATGTTTCTTTACGTCATTTCTTTATGTTTTAGACATTTATATGGGCTGCATCCCAAGACTTTTATTCTACAGTTTAATAGATGGTTTGAGACAAAGTTATAGTAAAGACTTCCGCTTGCTTTATGAAAATGTTTTTGATTTTATGGTTTTAAAGAAGTTTTAAATTATCCCGTATTTTATATTATCTTATGTTATCATTATGCTAAGGGCTTGTATGAGTCCCCTTCGGGGTCAAGTATGCTATGTTACTTCTAGGGGGTACCCCTGGGTCATGACAATGAGGTCTTGGTTGAATTTTAAAAATTCCCAAGCTTGATTTAGCTCTTTTAGGCGTTATGTTAGTTTCTTGTGACTCTCATGAACTTTTGGCCAAGGATACCTTGAATTCATGTTTTAACGATTTCATTGATTCAGAAACATCGAGTATAGTGAATTTGGATATATCATTTATGTGTTTGGGGGTTCCAAACAATTCTCAAGGGTCCATTGGATGTTTTGAGTGTTGGCTGATTTTCTGGAGCTTGGAGTCAACAGTGTCACGCGATTGCAATAGAGTGTTCACTTTCATAAACCCCTTTCTATCATCTCAGACTGTGGTACCCAATTTACATCCATGTTTTGGAGGAAATTGCATGATGAATTGGGCACACAACTCACTTTTAGTACAGCCTTCCATCCACAGACAGACGGGCAGTCAAAGAGGACTATTCAAGTGTTAGAAGACATGTTGAGGGCATGTGTGATTGATTTTGGAGGGCATTGGGATAAATTCATACCTTTGTGTGAGTTCTCCTATAATAATAGTTTTCACTCCAGCATTGATATGGCACCATTTGAGGCACTCTATGGGAGGGGATGTAGATCACCCATAGGATGGATTGAGGGTGGAGATGTGAAACCATTGGAGGTCGATTTAGTGAAGGATGCTCAAGATAAGGTGAGGAGTATCCAAGCTAAGCTTCTAGCAGCCTAGAGTAAACAGAAGAATTATGTGGATCATAAGGTAAGGGATATGGCATTTCAAATCGGTGAGAATGTTCTTATTAAGGTATCACCCATGAAAAGGGTGATGAGATTTGGCAAGAAAGGCAAGTTAAGTCTGTGATACATTGGTCCCTTTGAGGTTCTTGAATATGTAGGATCGGTAGCGTATAGATTGGTTTTACCTCCTAATCTATCGGGTGTTCATCCGGTATTTTATGTGTCCATATTGAAGAGATATTATGGTGAAGGGGATTACATCATTAAATGGGACACAATTGTGTTAGATAAAGACCTCCAATATGAGAAGGAACCGATTGCAATTCTTGATCGTGATGTCCATAAGTTGAGGACCAACGAGATTAAGTCTGTGAAAGTTCAATGGAAGTATCATCCAGTTGAGTAAGCTACTTGGGAAACCGAGGGGGACATGCGAGACAAGTATCCCCAATTGTTCGTCGAATTAGGTACTACTTTGTTCTTTCCTTAGCCTATTTTTTTCCTAAGTTTGTCACTCGGAGACGAGTGATGGGTAAATTAGTATCTATTGTAACGACCGGGTTCTGTCGTTATAGAAAAGCCAACAGGAAAATATTTTGTATCGAAAAACTTTTTCATAATAGCTTTAGATTTTCCAACCTAGTCCAGATTTGAACGAAATCGTAGTCAGTGAGGTCTAGGGAAATCTAGTAGAAATATGGTAATTTAAATATGATTTTGATTACATGAGTAGATACTCAACACGTTAAGAAACCCATACGACTTTACGGAATTAAATTCGGGTGAGTAGAACTCCCAGAATCGATCTTAGCGTGAACGATATTTTATGGGCGTCATTGGTTGAGGGTGTGTTGTGAAATGGGGATTTTGGAATTATTAAAATAGCTAACTGTTTCGTGCAAGCCGCTTTGGCACTACTTTTGGTCGCTCTAGCGGTGCTGCTGTAGCAAGGTGGTGGCGCTGTGGCGGGCCAGACGCAACTTAAAGTCGTAAATAAACCCCTAAATGACCTTATTCTGCACTTTTTGATTTTTAGAGCTAAAGAACGAACCCCAGGCGATTCTTGACTGTTTTCCACTATTCTTGAGGCTAAAAGTAAGATTTTAACTCCCTAAATCCATTTTTCGATCTGTAGAAGGTAATCTAATGGGTAAATATCGATGGGGGAGGGTTTTGATCTAGAATCTATGGTGGAAACAACCCTAAATTGGATAATTGGGATCATGGGTTGATCTAGGGTTTGTTAGAATTGTTAGTAATCCAGGTAATTAGTAATTGTTGATTGATTCCCGTATTATATTGATTGTTTGTAGACCAAGAACAAGCGGAACGAATCCGAAAAGGGAAGGATAAAGTTTCTTAGGGTTTCAAGCTTGTTTTGAGGTAGATGATGGTTGTAATTCTATGATTGTGTGATGTATGTTTATCTTGCTTCATTAAGATACATGTATGCATAGGAATGTTGCATTATTGATCACACTTGTTGTAAATGAGGATATATGATTGTCGAATGCCATTGAATCATGACTCAATTGTATGATTATGAGAATGTACTTGTGTTTGTGATTGTGGTGTGTTGAAAGGATCGGTTGCCACATTTCGGCATAACTAATTGGGATCGGTTGCCACGTTTCGTCATAAATTTAGGATCGATTGCCACGTTCTAGCATAACTATTGGATCGGGTACCACGTTTTGGTATGCTAATTGTTTGGGTTTGGGTTCCATGAGAGAACCAATGACTTGTTGTAAATGTATATTGTTGAGCATGTGATAATATTGTATATGTTCTATATATGTATGTGATTATATTGTTGTATTGATTTATGTATGTTACACTTAGTGGGATAGTTGCATGATCCTACCAGTACACTGTGGTTGTGTAATGATACTGCACTTGCTCTTATTTTTGTTGAGTACAGGGCATCTTCAGCGGCTATTGACAGACCTCGGTTTGAAGATCTGTGATCGATCAACTTCAAGGGTGAGCTAGTTCTTCTGGACTGCCTTGGAATCTCTTAAGTCTATGTCCACATTTCAGACTTAGACTAGTTCTTCAGATGCTTCTTATGTTAGTTGGGTTGTACCCATTTTCTTGTTTAGACTTAGTTTGTTATTAGTAGTTTTGGTACATTGACTGTCAAGTTCTAAGTTATTTCTTTCGCATTTTTTTAGTTTAGTTGTTAGATCTCTTGTTGAAGTTTATGGGAACTTCATTATTTAGTTATTTAATTTGCTTCCGTAGTTTAAATGCCTTAGTTTTTGGTTTAGTTTCTTGATTTGGGTTGTAGTTATGGTTCTTCCATCGGAGGGTTAGTGTGGGTGCCGATCACAACGTTCTAGGTCGTGACAATCTAGGATGAGAATTGGATATGCCATCAGTACGATTGTAGCACAAGATTATACGTAGTTTATCTTGATTATGGGAATGGTATAGTTTCAACTTATTGTGCTAGTGCATTTTGTATGTATTAAACGGGACCAAGTAGAGATAGTTCCTTTAGACTGACTGACAAAAGCATATTCTCTAAACTATTAAATGTACTCATATTCCTAATCCTGATATAACTATTATGATCTGTATATGTTAATTATCGTTTTGATTTATTAAAATATGAGATTCTAAGATGGGTCAATATGTCTGGTAAATTGGATGGTGATAATATGTATTGCTGAAATAATAAGTTAGTTGAAGAAATTCATGTCTCGATATAGATGTTGATGATATGCCTTTTTCAAAAGCTTATAAGTTTTCATCGTGTCAAACCTTGCAAGTCGATTATGAATCCGACACATAAAATAAGTTAAGCAGTGCTCTAAAGAAAACTGATCATTTAATTAAATTCGTCAGTAATTTAATTTATTTATTATAAGTATCTGTAATTTTAACATCGGGAATTACATATGTGTTTAATGGGGAATTTCAAAATATAAATAGAGGAGTGTAATTACAAATTTCTAGTGAAATGATTCCTAATTTACTATGGTAAGAATAATTCAAATTAATTATTTAGAATTATTTCCATAATAGGAAGCCTCAGTAATTAATTTTGTGGTCCCTACCGTGCCCATATTTAACTAGAACTCGAAATCTATTCTAAAGGGGAAAAGAGAGAAGTATGTGTCTTTCTCTATTCTAAGGAAAGGGAGAAGTATGTGTCTTTCTCTATTCTAAGGAAAGGGAATAGTACATGTCTTTTTCTATTCAAAGGAAAGGGAAAAGTACATGTCTTTTTCTATTCTAAGGAAAGACTGTGTGTTTCTTCTCCTCCTTGGACTGGAAGAAATCTCTATAAATAGGGATTCTTCTAACCCTTGAAGGGAGAATAAGTTTTCTATACGATATTTGTCCACCCAAGTTTTGAGAGTTTGGAAGTGAACTTGGGATCACTGAGAAGACCACAGAACTGCAGTCCAGTTTGTGGACTACCCTTTTGATTCACTTGAATGTTCTAGCTGTTGGACTAGCTTAAAGGTATCTGATCACGCTTCAAGAGGTAAATCTTGAATTAAAATTCATAAAGTTTATGTGTTTTAGCATAAACTAAGTGTTGTCTATTATTCATGTAAGTAGTATGATTCTGGTATGTTTCTGTTGTGCATATAGTTTTCCAACACTTTGGGCAATTTAGCATGGGGTTAATTTATGAGTTAAGGTTGTAAACTTAATCCTAGATTAGATCTTAAATTGATGCTCGAATAAGATTAATTTAAGTGGGTAAATAGCTTAATACTTGAAAATTGAGTTGATTGTTGTAGTTTGCTCGAAAGAGAAATTGTGATTTAATTCTAATTGTTAGATTTGCTCAAAAGAGAGATTTTAGTAAGGAACTGGGTCTATTTGTATTTTACATGGATGAGACCAAAAGGAGATTTTATGATATAATGCATTGAGATCAAAAGAAGATTTGTGTCGTTGACGATTACCCAACCTATCTATGTTTGTCTAGCATTATTGAGCAAGCCCTTGTACCCCTACTTGATGTTAATACAACCTCTTACACCCCTAGATCGTCTCTTACTTGTTTAAATCTTTGGTTTTAATTGAATTGTGACTATTGATTCCAAATCCTTTTATTAAATTCGTGGAATCATCCACCCATTTGTCATAATTGCTGCAATGAATTGGTTTGCACTTTTAATTTCCTTATTTAATTCTTACATTTAGGTCACTCCTTGTGGGATTCGATCCTGACTCTTTTGTTGGGTATTTATATTGCTAGTGATCACTTACTCATTTAATTGTTTTCGTAAGTAATTTGAGTGTTAACAGTGTCTCCTTGACATCATCATGGAAAGGAGCCTGATTTTCTCTTTTTTCCTTTTTACACTCATTTGAGCATTTTACATCTTGCACATTTAACAGAACTGAATGGTTATACAAAACTGCAACGAAAAACATATTGAGTTGCTTACTGCGATTATACTATCATGAGAAGTTTCAGACATTGAAGCATTTTGGGTTGGTAAGAGTTGATTTTTTTTTTGTTTTCCACTCAGTGTTTGGTACCCACATTGGAGTCCGATTAAATCCAGATTCGCGCCGGAGAATTCAGCATTCGGGGTAAAATGCTCCCTTACAAAGATGACTCCATATCCAAGGTAACTCGAACCCGAGACATCTGGTTAAAGATGAAGGACTACTAACCACTCCACAACAAGAACTGGTGACCTAGCAAATATTAGAAGCAATAGATCGAAATAATATCACCAATGTATATTTCCATAGACAACTCAGAAATACATTTCAGAAAAAACATGTGAGTGCAAATGTAGTTAAATTTGTGAAATAGGGGTTAAAGGCAAGTGGATTAAGTTCAATCAAAACTCTTTCATTTTTCATATAAGACCAAGAAACACAAATAAATGAACTGAATATTAAACTAAATAAAGATTAAGAAATATGAGTGGTAAAATGAAAAAATAGTGCAAAACAGAGTGCTATTGAGAATTTTTGGTACTTAAACATGGAAAATGTATTACAAGTGAAAAAATGAGATCCCTTCTACTATCATGCAAAGGTTTATTTATAGGTCAAAACTTATGTTACTATCACAAAAAAGGCTACTATATACCCGAGGGAAAAACCTATTTTTAACCGTACTTGAGTTGAGCCACTTGCCTAAGATTTGGCTCTAGACTCGAGGTAATTTTTTGTCATATCGGAGACTAGTGCAATTATCCCCTGTTGTGATGGAGGGCTTTACCCCAGAAGAAAAGTCAGTGTTAGATGTGTGGGAGTGTACCTTCCTACGTAATCTTTTCTTTTCCCGGCTGATATGCCCCCTCCGCCTCCCCCCCCCGGCTTGATGCCCCTAAAGGGGCTCCAACTAGACTGATGTTTTTACCTGTTGAAACAAAGTTTTACCCATACAATATAGACTTTATTGGAGAGAGACACACCGAGGGGCGAGCAATGTACACTACTAAAACACTGTCAAAAAGAGACAAAAAAAGGGGCGGACTGCGTCGCTTGTTTGGCCAAAAGCGACGCAGTCAAACTCGTCACTTTTTGGCTCGACGCTTTTCCAAAAGCGACGGATTGCGTCGCCAAAAAGCGACAGACTGCATCGCTTTTGATTTAAAAAAAAAAATTTGAAGAATGCGACGTCATCTGTCGCTTTTTTTATTTTTATTTTTTTTAATTTTAAAAATGAGACGAAGTCTGTCGCTTTAATTAATTTTTAATTTTTGTAGAATCTTGAAAAGCGACGGACAATGAGACGCTGTCCGTCGCTTTTTTGGAAATAAAAATTTGAAAAACCCAAAAAAGCAACTAACTAAAGGACCCTGTCTGTCGCTTTTCTGGGTTTTTAAAAAAATAAAATTAAAAAAAGTGACAGACTAAATGACCCTATCCGTCGCTTTTCTGAGTTTTTTAAAAAATAAAATCCAGAAAAGCGACAGATAAAACCACCCTGTCCGTCGCTTTTTCTGCAATTTTTTTTACAGCAAAAACTGGCCTACCCACCTGCAAAAGCAATTCAATTCAGCCCCAATCAAACATAAAACATTATAAAGAAGCTACACAAAATATAAAACAACAAACTTAAATTAACATTCAAAAATATCTAAATCACAATTTAAAGACTTATAAAGTCTTTCAAAATTCGTTTCAAAATTACAAATAGCTCATAAAGACTATATTTATCAAGATTTCTAAAGTTCAACCTAATAATTAGTTCATAAATTTTATAAATCAAGATTCCTAAAGTTCACAATCAAAAGTTTCAAATCCTACAATAATTCAAGATTTCTAAAGTTCACAACTTAAAGTTCTAAAATTCCACAATAATTCAAGGTTTCTAAAGTTCACAACCTAAAGTTCTAAAATCCTACAATAATTCAATATTTCTAAAGTTCACAACCTAAAGCTCTAAAATCCTACAAAATTCAAGCACTCTAAAATTCACAACTTAAAGTTCTAAAATTCTACAATAATTCAAGACTTCTAACGTTTCACAACCTAAAGTTCCTACAAAAATTCAAGTTCTCTAAAGTTCACAACTAAAAGTTCTAAAATCCTACAATAATTCAAGATTTCTAACGCTCACAACCTTATAAAGTTCTAAAATCCTACAAAAATTCAAGTTCTCTAAAGTTCACAAATTTAAGTTCTAAAATCCTACAATAATTCAAGTTCTCTAAATTTTACAACTTAAAGTTCTAAAATCCTACAAAGATTCAAGTTTTCTAAAATTCACAACTTAAAGTTCTAAAATCCTACAAAGATTCAAGTTCTCTAAAATTCATAACTTAAAGTGCTAAAATTCTACAATTATTGAAGATTTCTAACGTTTCATAACCTAAAGTTCCTACAAAAATTCAAGTTCTCTAAAGTTCACAATTTAAAGTTCTAAAATCCTACAAAAATTCAAGTTCTCTAAATTTCACAACTTAAAGTTCTAAAATCCTACAAAAATTCAAGATTTCTAAAGTTCACAACTTAAAGTTCTAAAATCCTACAATAATTCAAGATTTCTAATGCTCACAACCTTATAAAGTCTAAAATCCTACAAAAATTCAAGTTCTCTAAAGTTCTCAACTTTAAGTTCTAAAATCCTACAATAATTCAAGATTTCTAACGTTCACAACCTTATAAAGTTCTAAAATCCTACAAAAATTCAAGTTCTCTAAAGTTCATAACTTTAAGTTCTAAAATCCTACAATAATTCAAGATTTCTTAAGTTCATAACCTAAAGTTCTAAAATCCTACAATAAGTCAAAATTTCTAAAGTTCACAACCTAATTAAAGTTCTAAAATCCTACAAAAATTCAAGTTCTAATTAAATTCAATAATTCATATCCAATTTCTAAAATTAGTTATATATAAACTTCTAATCCAAGAATTAATTAGTTATATTCAAGTTTCAAGTTCAACATCAACTTCAAGTTCTAAATTCAAGCTCATAGCTAGTTATATATAAACTTCTAATCCAACAATTAGTTATATGTTCAAGTTCTAATTCAAAAAAAAAACATCATCAATTAATATATATTCATGACATTCAAGCATTCATCTCTATATAGTCATGACATTCAAACATTCATCATATACACTTCAATTACTAATTTCTAACTCAAAGTAACACTTTACTAACTAACAATATATCAATCAAATTAAAAAAAAAAAAAAAAAAAAAAAAAAAAAAAACTCAATTCACAATCAAATTACATATTCTCAAGTTCAAACTAGTCCTAAAATCAAAAAACCCTAATTCATTCACTAATTACAATACCCAATTTAAAAATGCGCAATTTAAAAGAAATCCGTAAAATAAAAATATCCAATTCTCTACCTAACTAACAATAATCAAATCAAATTAACAATAACACAACCCAACAAACTAAAATAATAATATACTAACTAACAATCAACTATACTCACTAGAGTTGAAAAAAAAAAACCTAAAATTAAACACCAACCTTAACAAAGAGGAGAGGCAGCGATGGGAGGTGACGGACGGCGGCGACTAGCGGCAACTGGCGGCGACAAGCAAGGGCAGCGACGTCGGTGGTGGAGGCGGCAGCCGGTGAAGAGAGATCGATAGAGAGAAGGGAGAGAATAAGAGTGAAGAGAGAAGGAGAGAAAAGAGAGAGTAGAAAATAAGAAAATCCTGATCTGGGTCAAAGATATTTTAAGAAAAGCGATGGACAGCGTCTCTTTGTCTATCGCTTTTTTTCAAAATATTTGACCAAAATTTTGACCAAAAAAGCGACGGACTAAGAGAAGTTGTCCATCGATTTTCTTAAATGCTTGACCAGTCATGTTGACCAAAATCGACGGACTTAGAGATGTTGTACGTCGCTCCTTTAAAAAAATAATTAATCAATTAATTATTAATTATATATATATTTGGAGCAAAAAATCCACGAAAAAAAACAACGGACTAAGAGATGCCTTCCGTCGCTTTTTGAAAAATAATTTAAAAAATAATTATTTTTATTATAAAGCGACGGACAGTGTGGCAAATGGCGTCACTTTTTGGAGCGACGCCGTCCGTCGCTTTTCTGTCTGTTGTATTTTAGCAGTTTTTTAGTAGTGGTATTTGCCGGAAGAGTAGATAGTAGATTAAACAGCGAGGGTGAGCAATGTATCAGAATCACTACTAAGCCATCATATACAATGTGATTTTCTCCTGAGTAGTAATAAGTATTATTGTTTTAGGCTTGTCTCAATCTTCACCTTATGAGCTAACAGTTAGAGTTAAGTTAGGCACAAATTTTATTTTAAAAGGTAGAATTAAATTTTGTAAGAATTATTAATTATTTTTTACTTATGGTCCAAGTTTACTTGTAGCCCAAGTAATGAAGAATAGATCTCGTCCGTACATTGATTATTTGATGGACGTATCAGATTAAGTCTTAACCTCTATAAATTGGTCCTCCCTCCACCTATTAGGGTTACCACATATTCTCTACAATAATTTCATCGCTGACAGTTATGGTAACGTAAGGCTAGGGCAAGGAGGTAGAAACCAATTTACGACTAACGCTTCTGCTTTTCTCTGTGATGATGTCTTCCGCATCAGGTATGTGCCCTAATGATCTCTATGTAAGATTATCGTATTCAAGATCCTAATATTATGTATTAAAGTATTTAATCTTACATGTGGCATTCGAGCCTGGATTATTTGAACGGATAATCTTTGTATATCTTCTACAACTAATTAAAATAAGTAGAAAAAATTATCACGAGCATCAACCTACTATTTGTTGTTTTGTCCAAAGATCGCATCAGATATCCGAAGGTGCAAGCAAAATTGTGATGAAACGGGTCATGTGAAGATGTGCTATTAAGATTGTTTAAATGGTTGGCATGTGCACTCTGTCCAATGATTTTTTCTTTTTTTTGTTTTCCAAAGCTATTTGCAGTATTGTTACAAGGTAATCTTTTATTCATCGCACGGAAAATACTTTAAATTTAATGGAAAATAAATAAATAAATTCTTGTAAGTTTAATTTTGTCCAGTCAAATTATGTTTAAACTTGTAATTGAATTTATGTATTTTTAGTAGTGTAATTTTGTGGTTGACTATTTAAGGTGTTTGGACTCTTAAGTTAACAAATTCTGAAAAATTTTAATCGTCCCATAATGTAATAATTATGTTTTGTTTTAGATTGTGCAATAAATTAAAGTGGTCGTTATACTAAGCAATAAATAATATGTGTATAGTTAGTGCAATATACTTTGTTAGTCACCAAAGTGGTCAAACTAGAGAAATTAACACATATAATATTTATGATCACTTGACATATGTGGATTAGTACAATTCATTATTTATTGGCATATTAAGTATTTGAAGAGAGACTGGGTCTGGTTTTTCAGCTTGATGCATGTATTATATTTCTATAGTTTGTTAGTCACCAAACTGGCCAAACTAAAATGTTTAAAATTATTCACATACACAAAATTTTATGAGATTATGTATGCATTTAAATTCATATAGCTTGTTAGTCACCAAAGTGGCCAAACTAGTATGGTTAAGAAAAATATGCACTTATAAAATTGTCATTTATCTATGAAGACTAATTAAATACCTATATTAAAAATAAATAGATAAATTGACTTTCATTATTGCTAGAACTTAAGAATTCACCCAAAGGTGAATCTATCATTCTACAAATAGTGAAATTATGAGGTAAATTAACATTTTAGCCAAACATATATTGTATATCCAAAGATGTCATATATGTTTGATAAAAATTATTCAATTACCTATTAAAGATAAAAATGGAATTTAAATTATGATAATGTGTCGTAGTATCTACCCAAAGGAGAATTACGATATTTTTATCACTTTACTGAATTCACATTATTTTCTTATTTGTGAGCATGTATATCTATTTTGCAGTTATTCCTCTTCATTCGCATGCTTCGTCTGTTACTGAACAAGTCCAGTTCCACTTAGGTGTGATAGATCTTGACTTGGCTCTGCTGAATGACAAACCTACTGCCATTATTGATAAGAGCAGTGAGGATGAGAAGACTTTTCATAAATCATGGGAGGGCTCTAACAGATTGAGCCTTATGTTCATGCGAATGATTGTTGCTAATAACATTACGAGTACTATTCCACAAACAGAAAGTGCCAGGGAATACCTGAAGTTTGTGGAAGAACATTTTCGTTCTGCTAATAAGTCTCTCGCTGGTACACTAATGGCTGAACTCACGACCATGAAGTTTGATGGGTTGCGTAGTATGCAAAATCATATCATCGAGATGACTAACATTGCAACAAGACTTCGGACCTTGGGGATGAAAGTGGATGACACCTTCTTGGTTCAGTTTATTTTGAACTCATTGTCTCTTGAATATGGACCATTCCAAATTAACTATAACACTATTAAGGATAAGTGGGATATTAGTGAATTGTCCAGTATGCTTACTCAAGAAGAGTCAAGACTTAAGAAACAAAGAAGTCACTCCATTAATCTCATAGGTCAAGGAGCTGATAAAGGATTTAAAGTGAAAGCCAACAAATTTAAGAAAAATGAAGCACCTGCTAAAGTTTCACAGGATGCTCATAAGGAACTCAATGTTGATGTGTGTCGTTTCTGTAAAAAAGGAAGGACACTATTAGAAAGATTTCCTGAAATGTAAAGTTTGGTTTGAAAAGAAAGGTACATTCAGTGCTTTGTATGTTTCAAATCAAATTTAGTAGAAGTTCCTAATAATACTTGGTGGCTTGATTCTGGTGCAACTACTCATGTATCCACTATATTATAGGGATTCACTACGATCCAAACTACAAATCCAAATAAGGATTTCTGGTTCATGGGAAATTGCATGAAGGACAAAATTGAAGGTGTAGGGACTTATCGTTTGATCTTGAAGACTGGACATCACCTTGATCTATTACAGACTCTTTATGTTCCTTTAATTTCTAGGAATTTGATTTCTCTTTCAAGACTTGATATTTCTGGATTTGATTTTAAGTTTGCACATGGATGTTTCAATTTATATAAGAATACTATTTTTTATGGTTCTAGTGTTCTTATTGATTATTTATATAGATTGAAACTCGATAATAATTTTTCTGAATCCCTGCTTACTATTCATCAAAATGTTGGAATTAAACGTAGTTCACTAAATGAAAAATCTTCTTATTTGTGGCATAAACGTTTGGGTCATGTATCCAAAGAACAATTAAAAAGATTAGTAAAGAATAAAAAAATTTTGAATTTGAATTTCGCTAATCTTGATATATGTTTGGATTGCATTAAAGGAAAGCAAACCAAACATACCAAGAAAGGTGCCACAAGGAGAACTCAGCTTCTTGAAATTATACACACTGATATTTGCGGACCCTTTGATGTTCCATCTTTAGGTGGAGAAAAATATTTTATCACCTTTATCGATGATTTTTCATGTTATGGATTTATCTATTTGTTGAAAGAAAAATCTCAAGCAGCAAACGCTCTCAAAGTGTACATTAATAAGGTTGAAAGACAATTAGATAGGAAAGTGAAAATCATTAGGTCAGATAGAGGTGGTGAATATTATGGAAAGTATAACGAATCAAGACAATGTCCAGGTCAATTTGCGAAATTCCTTGAAGAACATGGCATATGTGCACAGTATACTATGCCAAGAACACCTCAACAAAATGGTGTTGCAGAAAGGTGTAATCGAATACTTATGGATATGGTTAGGAGTATGATAAGTAATTCCTCGTTACCCAAACCATCGTGAATGTATGCTCTTAAAACCGATGTATATTTATTAAACAGGAATTCTAGTAAGGCAGTTTCAAAGACCCCTTTTAAACTGTGAACCAGAAGGAAGCCTAGTTTAAGACACCTGCACGTTTGGGGTTGTCAAGCGAAAGCTAGAGTTTATAATCCACATGAAAAGAAATTAAATTCTCGAACGGTAAGTGGTTACTTTATTGATTATCCAGAGAAATTTAAAGGGTATAGATTTTACTGTCCAAATCATAGTTCGAGAATTGTTGAAACTGGTAATGCAAAATTCATTGAGAATGGTGAAGTTAGTGGGAGTGTTGAACGATAAAGTGTGGAAATTAATGAGGTAAGGATAAATATTTCATTGCCCATGAATGTACCTACTTCCACACCAATAACAAATGTTGTTCCTCTTGTTGAAGAACACTTTAACAATGTTGAACAACATTTGGGTGATACACTTCAAGAAGGAACTAACTCACAAGTATCTGACGTAAATGAACCACAAACAGTGTCATTAAGAAAATCTCAAAGAGAAAGAAAATCGGTCATTTTAGATGATTATGTGATTTATTTGCAATAGTCAAATTTTGACATTGGAATTGATAAAGATCCGGTTTAATTTTCACAGGCCATAGAAAGCACTGAGTTTGATAAATGGATTGATGCCATGAATGAAGAGTTAAAATCTATGGAATACAACAAAATCTGGGATCTTGTTCAATTACCAAAAAGTTCTAAAAGAATCGGGTCTTGATGGGTCTTCAAGACCAAACGCGATTCTAATAGTAATATTGAACGATATGAAGCCAGACTTGTTGCCAAGGGATACTCTCAAAAAGGAGGCATTGATTATAAAGAGACCTTTTCACCGGTCTCAAAGAAAGACTCATTAAGAATTGTTTTGGCTTTGGTAGCTATTTATGATTTAGAGTTACATCAAATGGATGTGAAAACTATCTTTCTTAATGGAAACCTCGAGGACGATGTTTATATGGACCAACCAGAGGGTTTCGAAATTAAAGAAAAAAAATCAAATAGTGTGTAAGCTAAAGAAGTCAATATATGGACTCAAACAAGTCTCACAACAATGGTATATAAAGTTTAACGATACCATAACATCTTTTGGTTTTAACGAGATTACCGTTGATCAGTGTATATACCAAAAGATCAGTGGGAGTAAGTTTATATTTTTAGTCCTATATGTTGATGACATTTCACTTGCAGCAAATGATTTAGGCATATTGCGTGAGACGAATGACTTTCTTTCTATGAACTTTGAAATGAAAGATATGGGTAAGACATCCTATTTGATAGGGATAGAAATATTTCGCGATAGATCACACGGATTATTGGGACTGTCTCAAAAGGGCTATATCGAAAGAGTTCTAGAGAGATTTAACATGAACAATTGTTCAGCAAGAATAGTTCATATTCAAAAAAAAAAGGGGGGGGGGGGGGGACAAATTTAATCTCATGCAATGCCCAAAAAATGATGTAGAATGAAAAGAATGGAAACAATTCCTTATCTTCTATTGTTGGAAGTTTGATGTATGTTCAAACTTGCACAAGATCGGATATTAGTTTTGCCGTCGGTATGCTAGGAAGATATCAAAGTAATCCTGGAATTGATCACTGAAAAAACTGCAAAGAAAGTTTGTGGCATTTTATGAAGCCACAATTCATGCATTATGGCTGTAGAAATTTATTTTAGGACTTCGGGTTGTCGACACCATTACCAAGCCGCTGAAAATTTATTGTGATAATACTGCAACAGTATTCTTCTTCAAGAATGATAAGTACTACAAATGTGCCAAACATATAGAATTAAAATACATTACTGTCAAGGAAGAAGTTTAGAAACAACGAGTGTTACTTGAGAATATTAGAACTGATCTCATGATTGCAGATCCGTTAACAAAAGGCTTACAACCAAAGACATTTAAAGAACATGTTCAAAGAATGGGTCTTGGTTGTACTTATGATTGATATATTTATGATGTTTTTACACTCCGAGCTCAATTATGTGTTTATGATATACATTAATTATAATGAATTTCTTGTGTCTCATAATGGAGTATACATTATTGTTTTGAGATATTACAAGATAAGTCTCTATGAGACATTATTGTGGACAGTAATGTTATATGTTTTATAGCTTATGAACCTAGTATGATAAGTTGCTAATGTAGTAATAA
Organism: Solanum pinnatisectum; assembly: GCA_035578085.1. Taxonomy (NCBI): domain Eukaryota; kingdom Viridiplantae; phylum Streptophyta; class Magnoliopsida; order Solanales; family Solanaceae; genus Solanum; species Solanum pinnatisectum. The sequence goes on from CM069085.1 coordinate 22,251,607, forward strand.
ATGGAAGAAAGTATTTACCTTAAAATTATGTACAACCGCCATAACTCGCATTAGTAGTTTGTTATATTGAGGTATGTATGATGGACATTATAGAAGAGATTTATTGTATGTGCAACTAATGTTTATGAAATATTAATGTTATATATGGTCATTGGGCCAAGTGGGAGAATGTAAGAATTATTAATTATTTCTTACTTATGGCCCAAGTTTACTTGTAGCCCAAGTAATACCATAAATAATATTTAATGAATAATAGATCTCATCCGTACATTGGTTATTTGATGGACATACAAGATAAAGTCTTAACCTTTATAAATTGGTCCTCCCCCACCTATTAGGGTTACCACATATTCTCTATGATAATTTTATTGCTGACGGTTGTGGTAACGTAAGGCTAGGGCAAGCAGGTAGAAATCAATTTACGACTAACGCTTCCGCTTTTCTTTGTGATGATGTCTTCCGCATCAGGTATGTGCCCTAACGATCTCTATGTAAGATTATTGTGTTCAAGATCCTGATATTATGTATTAAAGTATTTAATCTTACAAATTTTACCTGGAAAAGGAAAGTAAAAGTGTTAAGGGGGTTCCTGGCCAGTCCTCCTCAGAAAACATAGTTGTGGACCTTTTATAGTGATAATGATCGTGAATATGACAGTCTGTCACATGATTTTGGCCCAATTCTGATAGCATTTGTGTCCACAGACTGCATCAATTTGGTGGCTTTAATTTCCAGTCACTAAGCAGTTAGATGGATATCCTCCAACCCCCAAAGATCGAGTTGGAATTTTTTTTATTCACTCGGGAATCTCAAGAAAACTATAGGACATCGGAAACATTTCCCTTCTGGCTTTATAGTTAATGAACCTAATTATGAACTTATGCCATATACGGATTTGGTTATGGGTATGCATCAGATACAGGTTCGCGCAAGTATGGTATGACAAATACTTTGGAAGATCGGCTTGAGGTATGTGAAAGATGTACATAACATAGTCTAAAACATGTTGACTACAACATATATAGTTTAGTCCCTATGGGGAGTGGAAATGACTTAAAGACTGTCAAAAGTTAAAACAATCTCCATCAGCAAGAGACAAGGATAGACAACCATTTAAGGAATTATGTGCTTTTCATCAATTGTACAATTAGGAAAAAGGCCTATTATGATAGAGATGTGTCCTCTACAAAGCTTAAAATCAATGAAAGAGTTTGTGAAAACTTAAAAGGATTTAGACTATTTTACAGATAGTCACAATCTTCCAACTGATTCTTTAATGTTGAATAGGAAAGCATTTCGAATAAACACTTAATGGACAGAATTACAACCTGTAAACCAAATATATACAAATTGACAAAAAAAAAAAAAAAAAAAATTAAAAGAGGAATAATGTATTATCCATTCTATTCAAAGCATATAGAAAAAGAAGACAAATATCATTGTTTACAAAAAGAAAGTTTCCGAAAGACGCAATTTACAGATTAAGAATAAAACTATACAGCACACACCAGTTTGGTATTAGCATCTCTGCTGATGAAAAATAGCCTATGAAAACTGTCCAAAGGCATCTGGAATTCTCTGAGAGTGCTTATTATATATGTTTGCAGTTTGTAAAGAAGGTTGTTGCTGTTGGTTCTGTAGCCATGTACTCAATGAACCTTGTGTTGTCAATTGTATGATTGATTTTTCACCGTATAAATCTTGAGTTATTTGATTATTGGTGATTGCATTGCCTGGTAAAAGCTGTGTATGGAGATATTCGAACCATTTGATGTCTTCAGGATCAGTTACGGAGGGATGAATACTGGCTTCTTTTACTGATTTATCATAATCTGCAGTTCCCCAGGAGAAGGCATTGCTATCGAAGAAAGAAGAGTTCCTTTGCAATTCAATACTGGTATTGCTTCTATCGCTGTTAAAAGTCCGCATTGAATCATTACTTGCTACTGCTGCTATTGGAGATGTCAGAATTGAGTTTGAAATGGAAGGGAGAGTGTTATCATTTGTGATGCTGGAATTGAACTGATGAGTGAACATTTCTGAATTCTTGGAGTTGAAAAGGAGATTATTGGTGTTTGAATTCATGGACAAACCAATGTTTGAGCCATAATTCAACTGCCGAAAGGAGAGGTAACTTGCCAACTCAAGAGGCTTATTGCAGCTAGCGGTGGAAGTTTCGTGTGTGGTAACAAACCTTTCAAGAAAGAATTCGTGTGTTAGTGGCGCTGCAGAAGTAGTGGTATTACTGGGATAGCGGTCCATAGTCATTGTCACTAAAGATAACTTTGATTTATCTGTTTGAATTCCGTAGTTGGAATTCTCATGTGATTCAATAAAATTCAGTTCACTTGAGCCTTTACTGATTGCTGACACCTTCTCTTCATTCTCAACTACAGATAGAAGCTTATGAGTGTTTGGATCAATCCCTTTTTGCCTTAGTTTCTTCTTAATAGAAGAGTTCCATAAATTCTTGATTTCATTGTCGGTTCTTCCAGGTAATCTAGAAGCAATCTGAGACCACCTAAGAAACGCAAAAAGAGATTTGGTTAGATTGAATAGTCTAAAAGGGTAAAAGAATGAAGAATATTCATTTACTTGTTCCCTAGAAGTGAATGAAGTTGAATGATCAAATTCTCTTCTTGTTGTGAGAATGTTCCTCTTTTAAGATCAGGTCTCAAGTAGTTAATCCACCTAAGCCTGCAGCTCTTTCCACACCTCTGAAGAGCTGTATATCATGAAAACCAAAACTAGTGTTATTTATCTATGTGATGCATTGTTGATGAAAACAGAGAAAGTAGTGTACCTGCTAGTTTAGGGACTGAACTCCAACAACCATGACCATATTTGGTTATATGATTTATAAGTTTCTCATCTTCCTCGGGGGACCAAAGGCCTTTCCTCAGCTTCTGCTTGTAACAGCAAGGTCTCCCCATGTGCAACTGCAATGCTGGCAAAACAAAAGGTCAAAAAAGAAAGCAAAGTTTTTTCACCAAATGTGCAAATGGATTTTAATTAAAGGGAGATGTTAATGATGATAATTAGAGTAGGAATCAAATAAATAGAAGGGAGGAGCCTTAATATTACTAGTACTAATCTCAAGGTCATTTTCACAACATCATGATTTGATTTTTAGCTTTAGAGATAAAGTACTAAAACACCTCTAAATTCGGTGTGAATTAATTATTAGTTTCATTCCAGACTATCGACGACCTTAAAATAGCACTTTACTTTACTAACTGAAATTAAATACACCTTTCATCTTGCAACAATATGAGTGAAATGCACTCCTAAATTCTCGCCAAGTTTAGATGTATTTTCAGTAATTATCTAGGTTTTTTATTAAGAGCCCCATGCTCATACAATTGCTTGAAACCACTTGATATGACATGTGCCAGATCGAGAGTGTATCTAAGTTTAGTTAGTCAAGTAGAAATGTGTTTTAAGACTATTAATAATTTGAGGACAAAACTAATAATTTGCACTAATCAGGGGTATTTTCAACACTTATGTCTTTAGCTTTATTCAATTTGTTAATTTTATATTCTATATACTATAGTGCAAAGAGTATTTTATATTCTATATACTATAGTGCAAAGAGTATTTTTCACTATCATGTAAATTGCAAGTTATGGCTTTCAATAACAAGCGTAGTTTGGTAACCTGCAAATTGTTATAAGTAACCTGTAATTATAGGTAAAATGACAATGATAATGTATATGTCTTTATACATTGTCAATGTATCCAATTTATTTTTTCATAATACATTCTTTTTTAACCTTCCCCATTTTCTACATTTAATTTGTGATGTGAAATTGGAGCTCCAATAATCTTACTTGCTTTTGTCTTATAGCAGGATTTTGAGAAAATTAATGAATTTGACAGCACTTGTGGGGCACTTCAACACAGATATTTTTTTGGTGGAAAACAACAAGGGCATTTTGGCCTACAAGACTAACTGTTTATAGAGTCTCAGTCAGTTCAGCAAATTCAGAATAAAATTATAAACAATTTCTAATAGTTAACATTCCTTAATTGTCTTTCATGTTTGACATAAGATTAAAAAAAAATGTATAGTCTTCATTCATGCAACATTTAGTTATTCTTTTTGCCAGGTGGCGTTTAAATAATTAACTTCTATCTATCATTTCTGGGAACTGATCATAATTAACGAATAATTATTGGAAGAAATTAATTTTTAACTACTTGGAAACATGAAGGGTATCTTCCAATTCCTCTTGAAAATCATTTTTATTCCCAACAACTCCCAATATCAATTATCTTCCTTTCACAGACAGAATCAAACAAGATAAAGAAAATAAAGAAGCCTCCCTTTTCATGATTGGTTTAGAAATTATTTTAATTGTTTTTTCGGATTATTTTTCTTCCTACATATAGCCACCGAAAACTAGAGTTATGCTAGCACCTACCAACAAAGGCGGAGCCAAAATTTTCAATAAGGGGTTCAAAATCTATAGAAACAGACACATGAAGTAGTCGAAGGGGGTTTGACATCTACTAGATATACATATAAAATTATTTTAACCATTTATAAATAGTATAATTTTCCGCCGATAGGGGTTCGGATGAACCCCCATCGTACAAGGTAGCTCCGCCCCTGCCTACCAACACCCATCGATAGATAAGTCAACCTATAGCCTGGAACGATAAGTAACGGGCCTTGTGGGTAGAAAATCAAATTCAATAGAATGAAATAATAACATAAGAAATTAAACAGCGAAAGTGAAGAAATCACATAAATAAAATCAATAATAAAAGATACAATTCCACGATCTGATGGATATATAATTTTACAAAGCTACTAAAACGAATACAAGTTCCAAAATAAGTACAGGCTTATCTCGAATATAAAAACTAGCCAAAACTATATACAGATGGATTGGAGATGAGTCAAACAAGCACGTTGTTTGGTCACCCTCAATCTCCGGATGTCCCTGCTGCAAAGAACAAATTATACTATTAACCATATGTTAAGATATAATATTTGTTAAAGAATAAATATTTTATTCAGTTTTAATAAATCATATATTCGTTTATGGTGTCTGTTTACTTATATAGTAGATAATTTAGCGTGTAGAGTTTTAGTTTATACACAGAGGATTAAATCATCGGTTCTTATAAGTATAAAGTTTTTTGTTCACAATCTAGGATGGAAATTGGATATACCAATGGTACAATTGTAGTACACGATTATATCTAATTTATCTTGATTATGGGAACGGTATAGTTCCAACTTCTTGTGCTAGTGCATTTTGTACGTATTGAACGGGACCGAGTAGAGATAGTTGTTTTAGACTGGCTGACAAAAATATATTATGTAAACTATTAAATGTACTTATATTCTTAATCCTGATATAACTATTATGATTTGTATATATTAATTATCGTTTTGATTTATTAAAAGGTGATATTCTGAAATGGGTCAATATGCTTGGTAGATTGGATGATAATAATATATATTGGTGAAATGATAAGTTAGTTGATGAAATTCATGTCTCGTTATAGAGATTGATTGATATGCCTTTTTGAGAAACTTATAAGTTTTCATTGTGTCAAACCTTACAAGTGGATTTATGAATTCGACACATGAAATAAGTTAAGTAGTGCTCTAAAGGAAATTAATCATTAAATTAAATTCGTCAGTAATTTAATTTATTGATTAGTATATGTAATCTTAACATAAGGAATTACATAAGTGTTTAATGGGGAATTTCGAAATATAAATAGAGGAGTGAAATTACGAATTTCTAGTGGAATGATTTGTAATTTATTACAGTAAGAATAATTCAAATTAATTATTTGAAATTATTTCCATAATAGGGAGCCTTAGTAATTAATTTTGTGGTCCCTCCCATGCCCATATTTAACTAGAACTCAAAATCTTTTTTCTAAAAAAAAAAGGAAAGAAGTAAGTTTATTCTTGCCTTTTCAAGAATAATGCAAATTTTTTTTTTTAAGCGTGGGTTTTTCTTCTCCTTAATAGATTGGGAAGAAATCTCTATAAGTAGGGATTCTCCTAACCTAGAAAAAGAAAATCTAAGGTTTCTATTCATGCTTGCCACCCAAGTATTGAGAGAGTTCGGATGTGAACTTAGGATCACTATAGAAGATCATATCTGATGTCGATCTTGTAGATTCGCTTGAAAGTCTATCTAATTTGTGGATTTGCTTGAAGGTATCATCTCACATTTTAAGAGGTATTTATCGAATTAAATTTTAACAAGTTTATGTGTTCTAGCCTAAACAATTTGGTTATCTATTATTCATGTAAGCAGTCAGATTCTAATATGCTTTCGCTGTGCATATATATTTTCCAATAATTGACACGAAGAGCCACGCTCGCATATTAATTGATAATCTGAAATATGTTTGTATATATGTTCGATTATGTTCAAGAGGAAGTGGAATGTCAAGGTGTTTATATCCGTGACGGTGGTACACGAGTTAATCTCTAATGATTCAAAATAGGTTTTTAGAAAAAAAAATTTAAAAAAAAAAAAAAATATATATATATATATATATATATATATATATATATATGTATCCATGTACCGCTGAATGGCGGCTGAATACTTTCTTTAAAATTTTGTATAAGAAAAATAAAAATATGTAGCCATGTGTTGCTGAAGCCTGAATGGCGGCTGAATATTTTTCTTTAAAATTTTGTATAAGAAAAACAAAATATGGAGCCATGTATTCTTGAAATTTAATGGCGGCTAAACCTGTTTCTTTAAATTTATTTTAAAGATGTTATGGTGTTTCACAGTATTTCCTCTTGTGACTTAGGTTCCTCTCCAAATCTTTTCCTTCTTAATTTAAATCATGATTACATGGATAACTTGATTTCTAAGTTTCTTCATTGTCACGTTTAGAGTAGTGATTCACTAGAAAGAGTTAAAGTGTTGTTGGGTTGATTTTTTGAATAGAAAAGGATTTTATTAATGGGCATAGTCTTTCTTTTTCACACGTGAATATATTAACCTGTATATATTAAGAATTTTATAATTAATAAATTGTTGTCATTAAGTGGTTTGTTTATTTGGAATTATTAGAAATTCTTAATATTCTATATATGTGAGAAGTATGATTAACAAATAAGATTTACGAATGGGGTCTATTTATTTGAGTCATTAAGATATACTCAATGTATTATGTATAAATTGTCCGGCATAAATGTATACTAGTAAAGGTTTGATTACTCAAATGGAGACTTACCTTTAGATATTAGTGACACTTAATTAATTCATGAGAAGAGATATTGAGGTTTTCACTCAAAAAGAGAAAACGTAATATCTTGAATTCTTAGATGTATTAATCGAGAAGACAATTTGATATAAGAAGGTGTTGTGTGTCTTAATAAAAGGAAGAACACAACGTATGCCTTATGCTCATGAGATATTTATTAAAGGAGAGTGAAATCTGAATCAAGTTATTTTAATCTTAAACCTTGCCTAAAACGATCATTTTCAAATTTGGTCATAGTTAAGGTGGTCATGAATTTTATGAAATCTGATGGTTCCAACGAAAATCGTTTAGATGGGTTTTAGGTAGTTTGTCAAATTAAAATTTGATTTGAATATGATATGATCATTCTTTATGTTAATTGTGTTTATGTTAAATTTGGAACATGATTGCACATGGTTATTTAACATGAATTGATATGTGATAAGAATGTAGGTCACATTGTTTTAATTCCTAAAGATACTTAAATTACTTGAGTTTGAATTTGGTCATAGCTTTGGAAATAATTTTTTTTATAGACTCCAATTGACCTGAAATTTGGTAAGTTCATTGGTAACGACCTAGTAAGAAAAGTACTCATTGATATGTGGTTATGTTTTTTTGAGGTCGTTAAAATGATTTTAAAGTTGCTCTTTGGAATTAAAATGTGATTTAGTATGAATGCCATCCTTTATATCTGTTTTATTTATGTTATATGTGGTACATGATTACACACGATGAGTTAACATGAATTGATATTATGATAAGGATATAGATCTGATTATTTTTCCTGAAATCTATTGAATCTGAATTTGATCATAGCTTTGGAGAAAAATATTATTTTTGAACTCTGATTGATCTGAATTTGGTAGGTTCATCAGAAACGATCAAATTAAATATACTCATTGTTATGAAGTGATTTGGCAATTTGAGGTCGTTTAGATAATGCTTTTAGATATTTTTTTATCTTGAAAATTAATTTTAATGAAAATTACTCGATTATGATATAGTGGTGATAGAGATTGTTCTCTATGGCATTCATGACTAAATTTTAGTGAAGTATTAAGTTCATGTGTTGGCTTAGACCTTCCTCCATATCGGATGAAATTAATACAAGTCATTAAAATTTAATCTCTAGTTTTGATTATCTATATTGACTCTCCCTATCTGAATAATATATGATAGGATCAAAGGATTTAGGGATAATGATATTCACTTGACTTAATTTAACATATATTCTCCATCTGAGTTAGCTTTTATTTTAAATTTATTAGAGTGAATATTTGACACCATATATGTATATTGTATGAGTAGCTATTTTTTCATTAAAATTTATTGTTCAAGATGCATGGATATCTATGTGGCGTGTTTTGAATTTTTGTATATAGTGTATACATAAACATGCTGATTTTTGGAAAATAGTATTCAGTTAAAGTAAATAGTTTTTAGAATTTTGTTCTTTGTTCTTGATTTGTGAATCTATTTCACAAATGACGATATGTGTCATGCGATAAGAATTTTTGAACGGGAAAATTTTAAATTCTATTTTGACCATATAACGTTTTCAACCAAATTGATCATAGTTTTGAAATTTGAAAACAAAAGAACTCTGATTGATCTAAAATTTGGTAGATTCATAAGAACGACCTAGTAAGAAACTAGTTTTTTTTTTTTTTTTGGATCGTTATATGAGTTTTTGGTCATATTTGATTAAATAGTAGTGAAGTATTAGTTTTATGTGCTGGCTTAGAACTTCCTCCCTATCAGATGAAATTGATATAAGTCACTATGTATTTAATCGTCTAGTTTTGATAATCTGTATTAACTCTCCTAAACTGAGTAATATAAGATTGGATCAATGTAACTAGAGGATTTTCATTTGACTTAAACTAACAGTAGACTCTCCATCTGAGTTAGGTCTGTATAAGTTTATGGAGTGAATAATCGGTCATTGTACATATGTATTGCATGAGTAGTTCTCCAATCCCATCAATTGACTATCTGCGATGCATGGATATATATGTATAAATGAGCCCTAAATTTTGTTATTTAGGATTATTCGAAATATTATGATCTATTTAATGTATTATATCTCATATTCTCAATAGAGTTTACGCACCCACTTAGTAATACTTAAGCCTTTCTTTTGGTAGAGATAGGATATTAATTCAAAGAATGCATTGTACATGTACCTTATTTTAGAAGAAATTATTTTCAGTTTCTAACTAGATAAGAGATGAGTATTTAATATATTTGTTTGTAACTCTTCTATCATTGAGTTTGATGAATATTTCATTTCTTGTGGTATATTGATGCGTGATTCTTTTATTAGTATTATCTCTCATGAATTGAATTATATTAATCTGTCTCATGAGGGAAAATATCTTTTAAATTGAATGAAACTTATATGTACATTAGTGTCTAAGTCATTTATTCTGAATAAAATTTCGAGGTTGGTTAATGGATGGACATAACAGTTCATTGAAAGTGAAGTCACTACCAACATGTGAGTCTTGTTTAGAAGGAAATATGACTAAGAGACCTTTCCTCTTAAAAAGGAAAAAGAGGTAGTGATAAGTTATAATTAATCTATTTTGATTTGTGTAATAAATGGACATTTGGGCAAGAGGTGAATTTTAGTATTCTGAGTTTTCAAAAAGTTTACTCATGATATGAATATATTTTTTGATGTTTTGTAAGTATAAATGTCTTGATAAACTCAAAATATTTAAGACACATGAAAATATCATATGAAAAATATATAAAGTCACTGCAATCTGATTGTAGTGACGTAAACCTCTATGTAGATCTCATGAGTCACTTATCTTATAGAATAATTGCATTTCGATTTTCTACACCAGACACTCTATAATAGATTGGTGTAGAAGAGAAAAGAAGTAGACTCTTATGAAGATGATAAGATTAATTATTGACTTATTATTAGTTATTTTGTTTCTTTTGGGATAGGTTCTAATAACTACATATCACATTCTGAATTTAATTTCTTTCAAATCAGTACCTTGAACAACTATAGAACTAGTTGGATTTGTGGTAAGTGTCACAACTCGAGCCTACACCCTAGACGTGGGCGACACTCATGAACCATTGTTGGTCCCCAAGCAAACCCTCATCCTGACTAACTATAAGTGGGAGACTAACTCAAGCATACAAAACTTAAAAACAAAATAAAAATTCATGAAACTTAAATACAAAGCTTTAACATCAAAAGAAAACTCTGAATAATATAATATATTCAACTCGCCCCAAAATGGTCAACTTAAGGCTTTAAAACATTTAACAAAATAAATGGACAGACTTTTGAAACTCTAGTATCTATCTATGAAGCCTCTAAATGACAAAGATGGAAGTCGGGACAAGACCCATGACCTCCTGACAAAACTGAAAGTAAATGGAATCCTCCGGAAGCAAGGAGACTCACCATAGCTAACTCGAACTCCATGTGGTATCAACGAATCTCCTGTTCATGACCTTGAATACATGTATCTGCATCATGAAAGGATGCATGCCAAATGGCTCAGTACGTGGAATGTACGAGCATGTAAGGGGAATTCTAAAGCATAACATAAGCTTGAACTTGATGAAAGGAAACATACTTACCTCTTTTCAAACTTACTCAACTCAAGGATACTAAAAACTACTCAAACTTACTCAACTCAGAAGTATTCAAGGATAAGATACTCAACTCAGTAATAAGGTTCTCAACTCAGTGAAACTCAACAATAAGGTACTCTATACAATGACGCACAAATCAACTCAAGATACTCAACTCGAAGGTACTCAACTCAAGATACTCAAGGATAAAGCAATATTAAAAGATGCAATATATATGGAAAGCTATAAAACTGTGGATAGCAACTTAATGTATTGTAAAATACAATAATACTCAATGTGTATATAAAAAATACAATACAACTCTGTGGGAGTTTTTCTAACTGACAACCACCACTATGAGCCTAAGTGATGATACAACTTCTTGCCCACGCTGCTAGAACTATCCTATACTTTGTCTTCATATAGAATGCCTTAACTAAGTGGATCCACTAGTCTATACTAAAAAAGCATTAAGGAATCATCTAAAAATTATGACCCTTTCTACCCACGTTGACTACATGGTTTATGGAGACTTGAGTTATTATGAACTCGCGTCCCCATATCGGTGCTCAATACTACTCCCAAAATATATTCAGCCCATATGTTTAAAAACATAACTCTTTCTCTGGTTTGAGATAATTGATCAAACTACCCTCTTAAAATAGGTAATTGCTCTTGAAAACTCTTTCAAAAAAAATCATATCAAAATAATATGTTAATATGATCATTGATAACTCGGAAAGTCATACTGTATAAACATTGATGATATATCTAGATAGCATACTGCTTAAACATTGATGACATACTCGATTTTCGTACTAATCATGTTTTAGAAACTCTTTTTCAAAACTCATCTTTTTTCTTAAAAGAGATAGTACTCAAACTACTCAAAACTCTTTTGGAAATCGCAACTTCCTCTCATCTTAAATGTAAAAACATTTACTCTTGGGAATACTTAGTTCCCATATATCATTTTTAAAAAAATGAACTCACTCTACTCTTTCTCAACTCAGTGCTCAAGTCTTTAGAACAAGTTTTAAAACAATTTGTAAAAAGACTTCTTCAAATAAGGTTCATGCCAAATTATGAACGTGAAAGACTCAATTTAAGGTTTTCAATAACCATACATAGAACTTAATACTCAGAACTCAAGAACTTCAACGATACTACTTATTCAAGATTTCTCAACTCATAGGGTTCATGTGGAATTATGGGCATGAACAACTCAACTCATGGACTTTAGGATACTACTCATCTCAAGAATGTTCAACTCATAGGGTTCATGCGGAATTATGAGCATGAAACAACTTAACTCGAGGGTCTGCATAACAATATGGAACTCATGTATTCGACTCTTTTCATTATCATACTTACTTCCTCAAAACTCAACTCAAAATTGATAATTAATCTCAAAGGATTCTCGATTGAACTTAAAGGCTCTCTTGAACTCTACTCTTAACACTCTCTTGAATGTGAATTATGAATTCAAGAGTTATGGTTCATGATATGAAGGATCTTGGTTATAGTGTAGACTCATGAATACATTCTCCTCACTCTCGTACTCACTTACTTGAGTCTTGAAAAAAGTTATTACAAACTATAGAAGACTCCTCAAATGGATTCAAAAGGACTTTCTCAAAATGTTCAAAAGAATTCTAAAGACTTTAACTTTACCTTGAATTTGAATTATCAATTCAAGGTTATGATTTGTAATAGGAAATATCTTGTGATGTTTAGAAGTATTTTTAGATAGTTAAACATGAAAAACGATCAAGAAATCACTATCTGGAAGCAAGTTCGCGACGCGGAGATCATTTAAAAATTTGGTCACGAATTTTTGAGGCAGAATGGTCCGTGACCTCTCTGCGATGCGGAGAAAGATTTTGGGCATAGGGAGGGCAGGTTCGCGACGCGAAGCAAGGTGCCAAATTCGCCCGACTTTTTCCTTCTTCGTTTTCTAACCCCAATTTGCCTAGATTCGATTCTTTTTCTCAATTTCTCTTTAGATTCAGATACTCAACCTCTGTACACAAGAATCTAATTGAATACAACTCTAAAATCGATACGATTTCCTCAAGAAACTCATCAATCTCATCTTAACTCAAGAACGTAAGTCAATTTCAAAAACATCTAACCTTCAATTTTCTAGAACGAACTTAATGCTGAAATTAACATGATTGGTGTGTGGGTGAACAAACCCAACACTATGGAAGCTTACATACCTCTTAGGGATCAAACCCATGGCGAAAAACCGCAAGAATCTCGATGAACGCTTGATCCTCTCCTCTTTTCTCCTCTTTTCTCTTCTTTTCTCTTCTTAAACTATCCACTAAAACCCTAGGCGTAGATTAGGATTATAAAACTGAACCTAATCAGATTAGACCCTTAAAATATTACTAAAAATGAATTAAATGATATTGGGCAAGGAAAAGATCAAAATACCCCTTACTATTTTCGGGTAACTTTCCTTAACTGGACAACCTAACTTCAAAATGGAATATCTCACTCATACGAACTCGAAACTTAGAAAACCCGGTGGAGTTGAATAGATAATTCAAAGACCTTTCCTTTTCCATCTTATGGCACACCTAACTCATCATGTACTGAGAGTTATAGTCATTTGAAGTTGACCCAAAACTCATAACTTAAGCATAACTAGCAAAATTTCAGATTTTGCTATTTCCAATTTAGTTCTTTTTGGAACTCAAGGTGATACATCTAGTGACCTTAACACTTAAAAAATCTTAAATTCCTCGGTAAAATCCTACTCACAATGAAGGATGGTTCGAGTCTTAGTTCAAAAAAAATTTATGGGGTGTTACAATATCTCCCCCTTGGGATCATTCATCCTTGAATGACGGCTGGACTGGTACGAGACGGGGTTACTCTTGTCATCTCTATCATACTAACTAGAATTGTCCGCATTACTATTCAAAACCAACTAAGGGCTCCCTTTTAACTATTTCTCATAGAAAACCTCATCTTTTTCTTCCTCCACATTAATAACCTTAGATGAAATAAACACACCATCACTATCACAATAAGATCATTAACCTTCTCTTTTTAACATCACTCCACTACTAAAAGGACCTCTAAAAAGATATCCCCCAAACTCTTTGGAACTCATTACTATCTTACTCTCAAACACTTGACTTGATTTCTTATCTTGTTATCTCCCCCTAAGGTCTAAAGCTAACACTTGAAAGCTATGGACCTATTCCATTAGCTCTAAACTGGTGTACATCTTCTTTTACTATAACACTCGGGAGAAGTTTATTTCATGACTACCGAACTATCAATAGGCAGGTACTAAGACCTCTTTCTAAGGTGTTGCTCTTAACCTCTTCTAATTACATACCCTTTCGGTACCCCTCTTAATGCTCTTGTTACTCTTGTGACTTAGCCACATTTCACTGCCCCTATCTAAAGGCTAGGGTTTCTCACTTGCTCATATTAATTGCAGCTAACATCTCAATTGCTCACCTACTCTATGTTAAGTCTTCTAGATCAAATCTAAAGACTAACATCATCACCCTCATGTTGCCATTTTTTCGATCATGACACTCATCTCAAATTCAAGCTTAATGTTTATTACTAAACCCAAATATCAATATGATTGCTCGCCTACCATACTATACCTCATTACTTGATCAATTCTATAACCTTCTAAACATCATGACCCTCTCAAACAAATCATAAGTCTAGCTTAGATCTATCACTCCATAAATACTTTGCTCTCTTATTCAACACATGAATTTAGTCTCATCTAACACGATGGCACATCGACATCAACTCTATTCTGGTTAATAAATATATATTGTATCTCATCTTGATTATTAGCTCTTACTCTACCCATAAGGGAAAACTCCTCATCAATAACTTGCTGGGTGCATGACTATATAGCATAGCTTGCCTCATCACTATCTCCCTTTCTAGGATTACTAAACCTTTGCATACTTTCCTTTAACTCTGGGCTCTTTCACTACTATTGCTCATGATCTTGTAACTCATGCTACCTTTTCAGGTTAAAATCTTACCCAAGCTCTAAACATACTTCCTCATAAAGATCTCAACTAAAACAAGGCTTAGTGAAAAGAGTAAAACTCGCCTTTAGCTCAAACACACAATTCATATAATTATGGGCTCATTCCTCTGAAACTGAACACTTAACTTACTCTTAGGTTTCTTTCAAGCCCCTCTATAGTATCATGACTTCCTCAAGATTTTGCTAAGAACAACTCATCCATAAGGATCTCGCTTTAATTTCCAACCACCTCAGTATGATGGGTGGTCAAATGAATCTTAGAACATACGAGTATGAATAAATCTCTATGACATAGCTCTATTGCACGATTAAAAGTATGAAAGAAGGGAAACTTTTCTTAAATGTCTGTAGTCCCTCGTTTATAGAATGAGGCCCTTACAACCATAAACAAGACCATACTGACACGGCTTCATAGACACCCTAGGACTCTTGAACTCTGAGCTCTGATACCAAGTTTGTCACGACCCGAGCCTATACCCTGGACGTGGCTGGCACTCAAGAACCATTGCTGGTCCCCAAGCGAACCCTCCTCCTGGCTGACTACAAGCGGAAGACTAACTCAAGCATACAAAGCTTAAAACTAAATAAAAATTCATGAAACCTAAATACAAAGCTTTAGCATCAAAAGAAAACTCTGAATAATATAATATATTCAACTCGCCCCAAAATGGGAAACTTAAGTCTTGGAAACATTTAACAATATAAATGAATAGACTTCTGAAACTCTATTGTCTATCTATAAAGCATCTAAATGACAATGATAGAAGTCGGGACAAGACCCACAACCTCCTAAAAAAACTGAAAGTAAATGGAATCCTTTGGAAGTAAGGAGGCTCACCATAGTTAACTCGAACTCCGTGTGGTATCAACGAAGCTCATGTTGATGACCCTGAATACCTGTATCTGCATCATGAAAAGATGCAGGCCAAATGGCTCAGTACGTGGAATGTACGAGCATGTAAGGGGAATTCTAAAGCTTAACATAAGCTTGAACTTAATAAAAAGGAAACATACATAACTCTTTTCAAACTTACTCAACTCAAGGAATACTCAAACTTACTCAACTCAAAAGTACTCAAGGATAAGATACTAAACTCAGTAATAAGGTACTCAACTAGGTAATAAGGTTCTCAACTCAATGAAACTCAATAATAAGGTACTCGACACGATGAAGTACATATCAATTCAAGATACTCAACTCGAAGGTACTCAACTCAAGATACTCAAGGATAAAGCAATAGTAAAAGATGCAATATATATGGAAAGCTATAAAACTATGGATAGCAACTCAATGTATTGAAAAATACAATTATACTCAATGTGTGTATAAAAATACAATATAACTCTGTGGGAGTTTCTCTAACCGACAACAACCACTATGAGCCTAAGTGATGATACATTGTCTTGCCCATGCTGCTAGAACTGTCCTATACTTTGTCTTCATATAGAATGCCTTAACTAAGTGGATCCACTAGTCTATGCTAAAATGCATTAAAGAAGCATCTAAAAGGTATGACCTTTTCTACCCACATTGGCTACATGGTTTATGGAGACTTGAGTTATTACGAACTCGCGTTCCTGTATCGGTGCTCAATACTACTCCCAAAATATACTCAGCTTATGTTTTTTAAAACATAACTCTTTCTCTAGTTTGAGATAATTGCTCAAACTACCCTCCTAAAAGAGGTAACTGCTCTTGAAAATTCGTTCAAAAAAAACATATCAAAATCATATTTTAATATGATCATTGATGACTCAGGAAGTCATACTGCATAATCATTGATGGTATATCTAGATACCATACTACTTAAATATTGATGACATACTCTATTATCATACTAATCATGTTTTCGAAACTCTTTCTCGAAACTCATCTTTTTTCTTAAAACAGATAGTACTCAACTGCTCAAAACTCTTTTGAAAATCTCAGTTTCCTCTCATCTTAAATGTAAAAACATTTACTATTGGGAATACTTAGTTCTCATATATCATTTTAAAGAAAATGAACTCAACTCTACTCTTTCTCAACTCAGTCCTCAAGTCTTTAAAACAAGTTTTAAAATAATTTGTAAAAAGACTTCTTAAAATAAGGTGCATGCCAAATTATGGACGTGAACGACTTAATTTAAGGTTTTCAATAACCATACACAGAACTCAATATTCGAAACTCAACAACTCTAAACTCAAGAACTTCAATGATACTACTTATTTCAAGAATGCTCAACTCAGAGGGTTCATGTGGAATTATGGGCATGAATAACTCTACTCATGGACTTTAAGATACTACTCATCTCAAGAATGTTCAACTCATAGGGTCCATGTGGAATTATGAACACGAAACAACTCGACTCGAGGGTCTACATAACAATATGTAACTCATGTATACAACTCTTTTCATTCTCATACTTATTTCCTCAAAACTCAATTCAAAATCGATAGTTGATCTCAAAGGATTCTCGATTGAACTTAAAGGCTCTCTTGAACTCTACTATAAACTCGCTCTTGAATGTGAATTATGAATTCAAGAGTTATGGTTCATGATATGAAGGATCTCGGTGATAGTGTAGACTCATGAATACATTTTCCTCACTCTCCTGCTCACTTACTTGAGTCTTAAAACAAGTTATTAGAAAATGTAGAAGACTCCTCAAAAGGACTTTCTCAAAATGTTTGAAAGAATTCTTAAGACTTAACTCTTAACTCTACCTTGAATTTGAATTATGAATTCAAGGTTATGATTTGTGATAGTAAATAGCTCGTGATGTTTAGGAGTGTTTTTAGATGGTTAAACATGAGAAACGATCAAGAAATCATTGTCTGGAAGCAAGTCCGTGACGCGAAGATTCATTTAAAAATTTGGTTGCGAATTAAATTTTGAGGTAGAACGGTCCATGACCTCTCCGCGATGCAAAGAAAGAATCTGGGCATAGGGAGGGTAGGTCCGCGACGTGGAGCAAGGTGCCAGATTCGCACAACTTTTTCCTTCTTCATTTTCTAACCCCAATTCACCTAGATTCGATTCTTTTTCTCAATTTCTCTTTAGAATCAGATACTCAACATATGTACTCAAGAATCTCATCGAATACAACTCTAAGATCAACACGATTTCCTCAATAAACTCATCAATCTCATCTTAACTCAAGAACGAAAGTCAATTTCAAGAACACAATTCAAGAACATCTAACCTTCAACTTTCTAGAATGAACTTAACACTGAAATTAACATGATTGGTGTGTGGTTGAACAAACCCAATACTGTGGAAGCTTACATACCTCTTAGGGATCAAACCCATAGAGAAAAACCACAAGAATCTCGATGAACGCTTGATCCTTTCCTCTTTTCTCTTCTTTTCTCTTCTTGAACTATCCACTAAAACCCTAGGTGTAGATTAGGATTATAAAACTGAACATAATCAGATTAGACCCCTAAAATATTACTAAAAATGAATTAAATCTGATTGGGTAAGGAAAAGACCAAAATACCCCTTACTATTTTTGGGTAACTCTTCTTAACTGGACAACCTAACTTCAAAATGGCATATCTCATTCATACGAACTCGAAACTTAGCAAACTCGGTGGAGTTGAAAAGATAATTCAAATACCTTTCATTTTCGAATTTAGTCCTTTTTGGAACTCAAGGTTCTATATCTACTGACCTTAACACTTAAGAAATCTTTAATTCCTCGGTAAAATCCTACTCACAACGAAGGATGGTTCGAGTCTTAGTTCAAAAAAACTTTCTGGGGTGTCACAGTAAGTATAATCTGTGACATGTTCGCATATAGGATTGTCCATCACATGTGTTGAGTGGGAGAAAGAAAAATGGAATTAAGAATGGAATGTGTGTTAATCGGATATCCTAAAGAATGAAAGAAGGTTTATTATAGTGTCTTAAAGAAAATAAGGCAATTGATAACACAATTGCCTGATTTCTAGAAAAGGATCATTTAGTAAACCATGTTCCTAGAAGTAAATTAGTTTTACAGGAATTGAACAAAGAAATAACAAATACTCCCTCCGTTTCACAAAGAATGGTCTAGTTTGACTTGGTAAGAAAATATAGAAGACTTTTGAATCTTGTGGTCCTGAATTAAAGTTATGTCAAATGTACAAAATTGCCCTTTAATCTTGTGGCCGTAAACAAATTACATGGAAAGTTGAAATTTAAATGTTACCCAAAAAAGAAAGAACTCATTCATTTTGAAACTGACTAAAAAGGAAAGGAGGTCAGTCTTTTTGAAACGAAGGGAGTAAGTCAATTGTAAATTCAGATGCTCAAAAACATCTAATTAGTATGTCAGAAATGACGTTCCATTGCATTTAAGTAGTGGGAGAAACGTTACTAGACATAAGAAAACTACTACATCAAGCAGTGGAAGTGATGTTGAGCAAATTAAAGAACACTACATGAAAAGTTGTTAATATTTCAATATCTAAAGATTTTGAAGAAAATATTAAGACTCAAGATCATGAAAGTGTAATTATGTAGTAGTGCTTAGTCGTAGTGGGAGAATCATAACGAAGATTGATTTGTTTTGTATGCTTGAGAGAACTTTTATGATAGATTTACTGAAAAGAAGTACACTCTTGGAAGGTTTCATGATAAGCTCTCTCAAGATCTAGTATGAAATCGATTTGTTATGACGAAGCACTACTAGACAAAATTGCATTAGAAAATAGCTTGGTAAATTTCTTTCGATAAGAAATTAAGGAATGCTTGTGAAGTTATAAATGCATACTTAAGAGTCTAAGTGGGAGATTGTTAGGGTATATACTATTAATCATGTGTTTAGACATAGTATTCTAACAATTTCAAGATTAAATATCTAAGTGGGAGATTGTTAGTGTATATACTATTAACCATGCGTTTAGATATAGTACATTATAATAATTGTGATGGTTAAAAGTCTAAGTGGGAGATTGTTAGGATATATACTATTAACCATATGTTAAGATATAATATTTATTATAGAATAAATATTTTATTCAGTTTTAATAGATCATATATTCGTTTATGGTGTCTGTTTACTTATATAGTAAATGATTTAGTGTGTAGAGTTTTAGCTTATACACAGAGGATTAAATCATCGGTTCTTATAAGTATAAAGTTTTTTGCTCACAATCTATAGTGGAAATTGGACATACCATCGGTACGATTGTAGCACACGATTATATGTAATTTATCTTGATTATGGGAACGGTATAGTTCCAACTTCTTGTGCTAGTGCATTTTGTATGTATTGAACGGGACCGAGTAGAGATAGTTGTTTTAGACTGGCTGAAAAAAACATATTCTCTAAACTATACAAATGTACTTATATTCTTAATCCTGATATAACTATTATGATCTGTATATATTAATTATCATTTTGATTTATTAAAAGGTGAGATTCTGAGATGGGTCAATATGCCTGATAGATTGGATGATAATAATATATATTGGTGAAATAATAAGTTAGTTGATGGAATTCATGTCTCGTTATAGAGATTGATTGATATGTCTTTTTGAGAAACTTATAAGTTTTCATCGTGTCAAACCTTGCAAGTGGATTTATGAATCCGACACATGAAATAAGTTAAGTAGTGCTCTAAAGGAAATTAATCATTAAATTAAATTTATCAGTAATTTAATTTATTGATTAATATCTGTAATCTTAACATGGGGAATTACATAAGTGTTTAATGGGGAATTTCGAAATATAAATAGAGGAGTGCAATTACGAATTTTTGATTTGTAATTTATTATGGTAGGAATAATTCAAATTAATTATTTGGAATTATTTCCATAATAGGAAGCCTTGGTAATTAAAAATGTGGTCCCTCCAGTTCTCATATTTAACTAGAACTCAGAATCCTTTTTCTAAAAAAAAGGAAAGAAGTAAGTTTATTCTTGCTTTTTCAAGAATAAAACAAGTTTTCTTTTTTTTTTTTTTTGAAAAAAACGTGGGTTTTTCTTCTCCTTATTGGATTGGGAAGAAATCTCTATAAGTAGGGATTTTCCTAACCTAGAAAAAAAAATCGAAAGTTTCTATTCATGGTTGCTCACCCAAGTATTGAGAGAGTTCGGATGTGAACTTGGGATCAGTATAGAAGACTGTAGATATGTCGATCTTGTAGATTCGCTTGAAGATATGTCTAATTTGTGGATTCACTTGAAGGTATCTGCTCACGCTTTAAGAGGTATTTATCGAATTAAATTTCAGCAAGTTTATGTGTTCTAGCATATTATATGTGTTCTAGCCTAAACAATTTGGTAATCTATTATTCATTAAGCACTCAGATTATGGTATGCTTTCGTTGTGCATATAGTTTTCCAACACAAATCAACATTGTCGGCTGGCACTCGGATCTGCATCAGGAAAACAGATGCAGAGTGTAGCATGAGTACTAACACAACAAGTACCCAGTAGACATCATAGGGCAACTGAACTTGGAAAGTAAAAACATAATGTAAAGCGAGAAGTAATACAGTAACTAGCTAGGATTCAGAAGAAAGGAACAATAGCAATAAATCAAACCATGTGAGGCACCCCGAAGAACCCTATAGAACCAAGATGTCAGGACTCAAAATTGAGTAATATAAATGGGCCATACTGGAACCGTGGCTAATAGAAATGTATCTGGACCTCGAATCCTGGCTAGTAGGAATGCGTGTGGACCTCAAACCATGGCTAGTAAAAATGTGCTCGAACCTTGAACCGTGGCTAGTACATTCTGAAAAACCTCATAACAAAATGATCATCATCATAAGGGATAAACTGTGAATCTACACCCACTCTTAAAGTCACAAAGGACTCAATTCAGCTCAAAATCCAAATCCAAACTCAAAGAATCCAACAAGCTGAAAGTCACTCCTAAATCACATCGAGGCCATTTAAAAGAGAGATTATAAATGTAAATTTAATAAGGGGAGAGTTTTCATCGAGATAAGGATTCACATTATCAAACCCAAGTCAGCTATATCAATCTACAATGAGCTAAAGCCATCCAAATCGATGTCAGAAAATTTTCTAAGGCAAACGACTTCAAATAGTAATTCTATGAAAATCATTAGTCTAAGCCTAGACTAAAGCCAAGAGTAACTCACAATAATCAATGCAGTAGGCATAAAGCTGAACATGGGATGTTAGGCATTACAGAAAAGGTAATGAAAGCTATGGTAAGAATTTTATAACCTAAACAGAATAATAACATCCACTGTAAATTAGGTCTTCCGTGTGGAACTAAGTTGTAGTCACCTACATATTTTTTAAAATCTTGACTTGTAGCACATGCAATTTTGAGTTGATCGAAAGAAAAAAAATCTTGTCGTTCTCTTATTTGATTCTTAAATATTTGGGCAACCCTTTTACTTCTATACAAGAAACTCTTTGATATCAACGACACCTCAGAAGCTGCAAAAAAGAGCTCATATTATAGTGCGATATTTATAGCGATATGGTAAGAGAGACATTTGATGCATCTTCATATTAACTCTCTCACCCCCCCCCCCTCCCTACCCCCTAGAACTTTCCCCTGTTGTTGAAGATTTCTTTTTCTTCGATATCTCTGAAAAAGTCAAAATTATTTATCTTTATCAAATCCACCAAATTTGAGTTTGCTCCTTGTTGTCGGACTAAAATGATCACGTTCATTTTATGGGATAACATCATTGAAGTTTCTTGCGATCATCACAACTATTGACTTCAGATTTTGAAGATGTGAGAAAAGAGATGATGGACATATTTGGTCCCACTAGATATGTCAATTTGTTTGCAGTAGATTTTCTCAAATACAGAAAATAAATCAATGTCACAAAATAAATTTTAAAAAATGATTTTATTTATTAAGGTTATTAGTACTATTTTATGTATTCCCTTGATTCTTTACTCCTAAATTTTCTTCGTGATTCAGAAGTTGATAATAGTGTATTTCTTGTTTCTTGAATGCAGAATGACTTGCATCTTAATGGCACTTCTATATCTTGGGTTAATCTTGAGGAAAATCGTAGCTTAATTACTTCGATTTTGAGAAAGACAATATTTGATATCTTAGGGTGTGTTTGGTATGAAGGAAAATATTTTCCGAAAAATGTTTTCCAATTTTTTCATGTTTAGTTGGATTAAATGTTTTGGAAAATGTTTTACAAATCAACTCATTTTCCTCAAATTTATGGGAAAACATTTTCCAAAACTCTCTTCCAATTTCAAATTACAATTTTTTTTGTTGAAAAAATCAATTTACTCTGTCCCTACCCTCAAACCAGCCCCCCAACCCCCCCCCCCCCAAAAAAAAATAATAAATTTAAAGCTTGTTTTTAAAAAATGTTTTTAACTTCAATTTTTTTACCTCACCCTCACTCCTACCACCACCACCCCCCAAAAAAATATTAAAAGTTTTTTTAAAAAGATATTTCTAATTTCAATTTTTAATTTATTTACCCCCCCCCCCCATCAGCCCCCTACCAGCCCCCAACCCTTCAAAAAAAATTTAAGTTTGCTTTTAAAAAATATTTTCTACTTCAATTTTTTATTTTTTCACCCCCACCCTCGACCCTCCCCCACCCTACCAGCCTCCCATCCCCCCAAAAAATAAAATTTAAGTTTGTTTTTAAAAAATATTTTCAACTTCAAAAAATATTGTATATGTTTGATATATGCATGTGATTATAATGTTGTATTGACTTGCTTATATTGCACTTAGTAGGATAGCCGCGTGATCCTACCAGTACACTATGGTTGTGTACTGATACTACAGTTGCTCTTTCTTTGTTAAGTATAGGGAATCTTCAGGCGGCTATTGACAGACCTTGCTTAGAAGATTAGTGATCGTTCGAATTCAAGGGTGAGCCAGTTCTTCCGGGCTGCCATGAGTTCTCTTTCGTCTATGTCCACCATTTCGGACTTAGACTATTGCATTAGGATTTCTTATGTTTAGTATGGGGTTATACCCCTTCATGTTTAGATTTATGGTTGAACTTTAGATGTTTCGGTACATTGACTTTCAGATTCTAGGTGTATTTTTCCGCATTATTTAGTTGTTAAATCATTTGGAAGTTTATGGGAACTTCAGTTTTTAGCTATTTAACTTGCTTCCATAACTTAAATGCTTTAGTTTTTGTTTTAGTTGCTTGGTTTGGATTGTAGTAGTGGTTCTCCCATCGGAGGGTTAGTGTGGGTGTCAATCACGATGGTTTGGGTCGTGACAGGTTGATAGTCCACCCATCATATGTTCAAGACCATCATTTGAGTTGAATGTGTTCACTCAATCGCCTGACAACAAAGTCACTATTATATATAGTATGTTTTTTGGTTTTATTATAATTAATGTATGGTTTTAAATAAAGGTACGCGCATCAACAGAATACCTTCATACAGTTATAGATGGTGCAAAGACGTTTACGGTATGTCACAATACTCAAATGTGTAGTTGTGGCAGATTTCAACATGATGAGATTCCTTGTAGTCATGCAATTGCTGCTATCAGATATAGGAATATACATCGCGATGAATATTGTTCTACTTATTATAGTAATAAGAATTATCAAGATACTTATGCAGTACCAATTGAACCATTGCCTTGCGAAAGCACTTGGAATGTTCCATCGCATGTTTTGGAAGAGGTAATATTACCACCAGTTGCAAGAAAGCAACCAGGCAGGCCACCAAAAAATGATCGCAAAAAGGGATTCAACGAAGGAAAGGGCAAGAAGAGAAAAGTCACTTGTAGTGAATGTGGTACTGCTGGGCATAACAAAAAGACTTGCCCAAAAATATCACATGAGACTTAGCGTTGTGGTATTTTTGTTGTTTTTTTTTATTTTACATAGAAAGCTATGCAATTGAATCTTTATTATTTTTAATAACATGGTATGTTTTTTAATTTTAATTAAATATATTTCAAATTTGATTAATGTTTACTGTCTTGTTCATATTATTGAAGTGGTAATTGCTAGATGATGGTTGTATATAATGGCTATCACATACTCATTTGGTGTACTTGTTATGAAATATGCACAAATATTTATAAAAAAAAAAAATGGGGTATATATTGGTTAGTTATATATCGACATACATGAAAACAACTAGTTAAATTGAGAGCTGGGTTTAAATTGAGAACATAATAAATACACACTATTAACGTAAAAAAATTGGTTTACTTGTTGTGAAATAGGCACAAATATTGATAAAAATGAGGGGTTTATAGTGGTTGATATTCTGGTACTATATACAAAACTAAAACATTGAATCTGAAAAAAATTAGTTAAAGTTAATATCTTGGTTTGAACTGATTCCAGAATTAGTGCACGCTGTTAACATAAAAAAAATTAGTGTACTTTAGCGAAGTTGGCACAAACGTTGGTAAAAGTGGGGGGTAATATAGAGCACGGAATTCTGGTAATTATATACTACCAACCTTAAACATTAAATAACCTTAAACATTAAATATGAAACCTAGTACTCAAAGTAAAGAATTTTGGTATAATATTGAAGTAATGGTAAAAACTAATGTCGTAATAATCGTTGTATCTATTAATAAAAATGTTGGTACTCTGGTATTATATACTACCAACCTGAAACATTAAATTTGAAATCAAGTACTCAAAGTAAAGAATTTTGGTATAATATTGAAGTAATGGTAAAAATTAATATCATAATAATGGTTGTATATATTAATAAAAATGTTGGTATTATCAACAATTGATGTATTAATCAGACATGTAAGACATGTTGGTATTATATACCAATACTACACATTGTTGATTATATCAATGGCACACATTTAAATTAAAATGATATATAAGTATAAACCAAACTCACACCATAAAGTAATCACAAGAAATTAACCAAAATAATGACCAAATAAAAGTAGATAAACTCCGAAATGAAAACAATATCCAACAATGAAATTCAAAACCACCAAAACATATCAAAATGCAACTAACCTACTATCCAAAAGTATAACAGAAGATTAAAATCAAACTGAAATTTCATGAAATTTTGTCGTAATGAACGAAGCTTTTTAAGCCTTCCCCCTCCGAATTAACTAACCACCTTTCATAGATGCTTCATTTTTACTAACAGTATCAATATCAATTTTCCTCTTTCCATAATCACGCAGTAGTGCTTCATATCCCAAACGCAGATTTTCAGCATCAAAAACTGGCATTGAAATGTCCATATCTCCTCGACACACATATTCAGCAAAAGAACAAGTATACAGACCACAATCACTACAAAGATTAAGACCATTATCAGAATTAGAAGATTACATTGTACGAAGCAATCATAAAAAAAAAATACAATATACTTACATTGAAGCGTCACCTTGTTGTAATTTTACAATCTATTACACCAAATATTTTATGTTAGTTACTGTACATATATAAAATTCTAAATTGAAACTTTTTTTTGGTATGTGATCAGGTACATATGTTGGTGTCTAAATTGAATAACTACTATTGAGTTGAGTATTGTGTGATGGTATTTTATCATGTATAATCATTAGTTGAGGTATCAGATCACATACCAAAAAAAAGTTTCAATTTAGAATTTTATATATTTACCGTAACTAACATATAAACTATTTTCCAACTTAAAATCCACACCAACTCAGATAATTAAATAAACCAATAAATGTACCAAAATATTAACTTGAAGTTGTATATACCATCGAACACACTATACCAAGTACATCAATTCAAATACCATACATAATTTGAGCATTATGGTATAATATTCGTTATGTATACCAACTAATACAACTAAAATACACAAATACATATACCTCTGAATTTTAACTTGAAGTTGGTATTTATATAAGGTCTACAATTTAACAATAACAACATAGCAAACACAAAAAGAAACTATTGATATATGATGTTAATAAAAGGCATGCAATATACCAATTAAACCACATAATTATTAATTTTACATTACGTTCGTGCGTTAATCAAGTAAACCTAATAATATTTTAAAAAAAACTAATAATATACCATAAATAATTGCTAAATCTTAATCTCTATTCAACAATTAAATCCAGCCAATCGACGCATCAGACCATCAACCAAATCATACGAATTTATATTCCACCAAAATCGGCAATATAAACCAAACGAATAACTACCAAAAAGATCAAAACATATATGGTATGAAAAATCAAATATAACCACGTAAAAAAACACCATATCAACTGTTTTTTATTCAATTGCCTGATGAGTCCTATTGCCAGTTGTGTTGAATTAAAATTGAAAAATTATTGGTATCCAGTTTTGAATATTCGATCAGAGTAGGCATGGAGTTTTATTTTTGTAAGAAACCTCCCTTCATTGGAGAGAATATATAACAAATTTGAGTAAATCAGGGAAGGTAAAATAATAGGAAAAAATTAAGAGATACGTGATAAGTGTGGCTGACTATTGTATACATATTTTTTTATTTAAATTCTAGTTTTGCAAAAAAAATATTGCTATATAAGTGAAAAAAAAAAAAGTATTGCTATATAGGAGTAATTAAAGTTATTAAGTTGTATACTTAAGTTTTTTGCCCATTTAATATCTTTAACAAAATAAGAAATAACTACTAATAACTCACACATCTTCAACTTATTCTCTTAATAATATTCATAACTCCATTTTTTTTAATATTCATAACCCCCAAAATTTAATTTATAAGTTTATGTCTTATGGTGTTCCTCCTCTTTGTCTATATAAATTCATATTTTGTATCAAGACTATTGTCATTACAAGTTATTCTTTCACTTCTCCATCACCATATCATACATTAGGGTGAGGAAGAAAATGTTAATCATCACATCATATGGTTGCTTTCAACAAAGTCATAAAGAATCTGTGAGTAAGAATGCTTCTATTATGTTTTTAAATTATACGTTTTTTACTTTAATTTATGTGATATTATTTATTTATTTATTTAGAGTCAATTTAACTAATCTTTGAAACTAAATTAAATAAATTCATGGAGTAGCTAACAATTTCATATAAGTATATATATTGATCTTTTGTGTTTATAGGGATGAAGAAGAAAGTCGAGAAAAATACAAATGTAGAGAAAATTATGAATTTCAGAAGAAGATGATGTAGAGTCTTACAATAAAATTATTGTCATAGTAATTTTATCTCTTTAGTTTTTTTTTTCTTTCTTCTTCTCTATTTTCCATTTATATAATTTAAAATTCTTTAATTGTAGCTGGTCACACCCCAAGCCTACACCCTAGGCGGGACTGGCACTCGAGAACCATTGTTGGCTCAAAGCGAACCCTTGGTCTAACTACTACTCAGCGAAAGAATTTACTCAACAAAGATAACTCATGAATAAACTAGAATGTTTACAAAAGAAAACATTCAACTAGCCCATAAAGCAAATCAAGTATTATAATCAACACAACTGAAATAACAAGACTAAAGAACTAATAACTAACTGTCTATGAAGCCTCTAACAACTGAGATGGACGTCGGGACAAGACCCACATATCCAAATAAAGTAGAATAATAAAGTAATAAAAGGGTATCCTCCGAAAGCAAGGAGGCTCACCAACTAAGTCTGAGTGCTCAACTAGATCAACAAAGCGCTGGATGTTGATACTGGTTACCTAGATCTGCATCATAAAACGATGCAGGCTAAATGGCATCAGTACATTGAATGTACGAGCATGCAAGGGGATGTAGTTAACCTCTTTTTCAATAGTTAACCTCTTTTTCAATTCCTAAAAACTTTTCTCACAAGCTTCAGACCATTGAAACTTAACTATTTTCTGAGTCAACTTAGTAAAAGGAGATGAATTAGATGAGAACCCTTGACGAACCTTCTATAATAGTCAGCCAATCCCAAGAAACTCCTAATATTAGTTGGAGACGTGGGTCTAGGACAATTTTGCACTGCCTCTATCTTTTGAGTGTCAACTTGAATCCCATCATCAGAAATAATATGGCCTAAGAATGCCACAGACTCAAGCCAAAATTCACACTTAGAAAACTTAGCATATAACTCCTTATCTTTGAGAGTTTGGAGAACTATTCTGATATGAACAGCATGATCTTCCTTATTCCTTGAATATATTACGATGTCATCAAAGAATACGATAAGAAACATATATAAATAAGGTTTGAATAATCTGTTCATCAAGTCCATGAACGTTGCAGAAGCATTGGTCAAACCAAAGGATATAACTAGGAACTTATAATGACCCTGAAAGCTATCTTAGGGATATCACTTTATCTTACTCTCAACTGATGATAGCCAGATCTGAGATCTATTTTCAAAAAACAAGTGGCACCCTAAAGCTGATCGAAAAGATCATCAATTCTCGGAAGATGATACTTATTCTTTAAAGTAACCTTGTTCAATTGATAGTAATCTATGCACATTCTAAGAGAACCATCTTTCTTTCTCACATATAAGACCGGAGCGCCCCAAGGTAAGACACTTGGTTGAATAAAGCATTTCTCAAGGAGATCTTTCAAATGCTCTTTTAACTCTTTCAACTCTCTTGGTGCCATCCTATATGGCGGATTAGAGATAGGACGAGTATCGGGATGGATATCTATATCGAAGTCTATTTCTCTCTCAGAAGGGACTCTAGGAAGATTGTCTGGAGAGGTCGGTGTCTCAACATTAGAGTCATTAACTCTGACTAAGTGATAGACACAACTCTTGGAAACTAACTTTATCGCCTTAAGGTACGAAATAAAACGACCCTTAAGCACTGTTGAACTACTCCTCCACTCAAAAACTTTCTCATTAGGAAATTGAAATTTGATTACTCGAGTTCTACAATCGACTGAGGCATAACAGGCATGAAGCTAGTCCATACCCAGAATAACATCGAAATCTACCATGTCTAACTCAACTAAGTCAGCCATGATATTCTTGTGATTGACATAAATGTTACAATCACGATAGACTCTCTCAGCTAGAATAGACTCACTAACAGGTGTAGAAACACTAAAGGGCTCAAGAAGTTGCTCAGGAAGAATATCAAAATTCATGGTAATATAAGGAATCACAAAAGATAGACTCATTCTTGGATCTTGCAAAGCATAAACATCATAAGTAAAGACTTTGATCATACCAGTGACAACGTCTGGAGAATTCTGTTGCTCTTGGTGACTAGTGATAGCGTATAGGCAGTTTGCTCCTTCGACAGTCCCTGAAGTAGTTCATCTAGGTGCATCTCTGTCTGGTGGAGCAACTGAAGAAGATTGGGCTCTATTGTCCCTATTTCTACTGCCCTGTCTGCCTGTTCTTGGGACACTCTTTCATGAACTGGCCCTCCTGACCACACTTGAAGCAACCAGTGGAGCCATTACGACACGTTTCAGGGTGATTTCTACTACACTTAGCACATAAATGAGCCCAGTTACCTCCTTGTGTCACACTACCTTGAGACTGTGCATGTCTAGCTCTGAAATTCTGTGAATTTTGACTATTGTACTCACATTTGCTCCTTGATGCAGGTGCACTAGTAGATGATGGAGCAGGTTCCTTTTGATTTTGTTGGAATGATGACCGGTTGGCATTACTCTTCTGCTGCCCTGACTCATTCCCTTACGTCTTAGCTTTCTTATTTCTGAACTCTTCTCTATCCCTCAGTTTATCCTCCTCAACCTGCTGCACATGATTCATCAACCTTGCTATATCCATATCTCCTATCAGCATAGTTGTCTTTCCTTTCTTACTTACAAGACGAGACAACCCAGCAACAAACAAACTCATCCTACTTCTTATATCCGCAACCATCTCCGGAGCATAACGGGAAAATTGGGTGAACTTAAGGTTGTACTTATGAACACTCATAGATTCCTGTTTAAGAGTAACGAATTCTCATACCTTTGCTTCTCTCAGTTTTCGGGGAAAGATACGACCCAAAAAGGCCTCCTCAAACACAGCCTGGCTCACAATTGGTGCACCCTCAACTCTACTCTTCTAACATTGATAGAACCAGATTCTAGCGACACCCTTCAGTTGGTATGCAACTAGTTCCACTCTCTCAGCATCAGTAACATGCATAATCTCAAAAACCTTCTAAAGCTCTTCAATAAAGTTTTCCAAATCCTCAGTGATGCTTGAATCAGTAAAGCTTGGAGGATTCATCCTTAAGAACTCATGGATCTTTGAGGTATCAGCCTCTTCCTGTCGAACTCCTCTTTGTTACCCAACTTGATTGGTCCCAGCTTAACTCAACATTCGGATAGCTTCCCAAAATTCAGCGTTAGTGACCTCTCATTGGGGTTGCACTTCTGGTGCATTAGGTACCCCTTGATCCTCAACGTTCCTCCTAGCAGGACGACCTCTGACAGCTCTTCATGAAGGCATGATCTGATAGACACGCACAAGCACAAGTTAGAAAGAAACTTTTATAGAGATGAACTCTATCGCATGAAATGAGTATGAAAGAAGTGAGATAGTTCCTAAATGTTGCAGCCTCCCAATTATAGATGTGGAGCGCTTCACATCGATAACTAGGACTCTACAGACATGGCTTCATAGACTCCCTATGACTCTTGAACTCTGTGCTCTAATACCAAGTATTTCATGCCTCGAGCCTACACCCTGGGCGGGACTGGCACTCGAGAACCATTGATGGCCCCAAGCGAAGCCTTGTCCTGGCTTACTACTCAGCGGAAGAATTTACTCAACAAAGATAACTCATGAATAAACTAGAATGTTTTTAAAAGAAAACATTTAACTAGCCCATAAGGCAAATCAAGTCTTATAATCAACATAACTGAAATAACAAGACTAAAGAACTAATAATTAACTGTCTATGAACCTTCTAACAATTGAGATGGACGTCGGAACAAGACCCACGACATCCAAATAAAATAGAAAAATAAAGCAATAAAATGGTATCCTTCGGAAGCAATGAGGTTCACCAACTGACTCTGAGTGCTCAACTGGATCAACGTAGCGCTGGATGTTGATCCTGGTTACCTGAATCTGCATCATAAAATAATGTAGGCCAAATGGCATCAGTACATTGAATGTACAAGCATGCGAGGAGAAAACTAAACATGACATAAGCTTGAACTGAATTCTAAAAGAAACACTTACCTCAGCTTTACTCAACTCATGAATACTCAACTCAATGCAGAGATAAACAATAGTAAATATGCAGTTTATATAAAGCATTTAAATAGTAAGTAGTAACTCAATGTATTGGAGAAATGCAATAACAAATGAATTTATATATAATAAAGTAATATAATTCTGTGGGATTTTCTCTAACCAACAACCATCACTATGAGCTATGTGATTATACAACGTCTCGCCCATGCTGCCAGAACTATTCTATAACTTGTCGGAATATAGAACGCCTCAACTAAGTGGATCCATTAGTTTGTGCTAAAAAGAATTAAGGAATCATCTAAAGAGTATGACTCTTTCTACCCACGTTGGCTATATGGTTTATGGAGACATTGGGTTATTATAAACTCGTCCCCATATCGGTACTCAATACTACTCCCAAAATATACTCAGCTCATATATTTAAAAAAATAACTCTTTCTTTGTGATTTGAGATTATTACTCAAAAAATTATCTCTTAAAAGATATGGAACACAAAACTACTCATGAAAACTCTTTTGAAAATCTGTGTTTCCTCTCATCTTAAATGTGAAAACATTTGCTCTTTGGGAATACTCATACTTCATTTTTTAAAAGAAATGAACTCGGCTCTACTCTTTCTCAAACTCAGTGCTTAAGTCTTTAAAACAAGTTCAAAAGATTTGTAAAAGACTTCTTAAAATAAGTCGAAGAATCCTCAAGACTTGACTCTTAACTTTATCTTGAATTTAATTTAGAGTTCCAGGTTGTGATTTCTAATAGGAAAGATCTCGTGATGTGTAGAAGTGTTTTTAGATAGTTAAACACGAGAAACAATTAAGAAATGACTATCTGGGAGCAAGTCTGCGATGCGGAGATGCATTTTAATATTTGGTCGTGAAATACATTTTGAGACAGAGGGGTCTGTGATCTCTGCGCAACTTGGTACCCAGTTTCTGCCCGACTTTTTCCTTCTTCGTTTTCTAACCCCAATTCGCCTAAATTCGATTCTTTTCTCAATTTCTCTTTATATTCAGATACCTTAGTACATGTACACAAGAATCTACTCTTAACTGACTCTAAAATGGACACGATTCCATTAAGAACTCAACAATTCCATCAAATCTCAAGAACAAAAGCCAATTTAAAGAACACAATTCAAGATCATCAAACTTTCAACTTTCTAGAACAGACGAAAGCCAATTTAAAGAACACAATTCAAGATCATCAAACTTCCAACTTTCTAGAACGGATTTCGCTAAACTAAACACGATTGGTGCGTGGGTGAACGAACCCAACACTATAAGAGTCTCACATACCTCTTTAGATATCAACCCTTGGCGAAATAACTTCGATTCCGCAAGAAATCTCCAAGAATAGCTTGACTTTTCTCCTCATATCTGCTCTTTTCTTTTCTTTTCTCTTCTTTTCTCTTCTTTCTAAGACCTAGTGTAATTCTTAATTGCATAAACTGAACTAATTCAGTTTAGACCCCAAATAACTTACTAAAAATGAAATAATTTAATTGGGTAATGAAAAGACTAAAATACCCCTCTAAAATCCAATTGACTTTCCGTATCCAGACAGCCCAACTTCAAATATCTCCCTCATACGAACTCTAAAATTGGCAAACTCGGTGGCGTTGGAAAGATAATTCAAAGACCTTTTATTTAATATCATGTAGCCCACCTAACTCATCCTGTTCTAGGAGTTATGGTCGTTGGGAGTTGTCCCAGAACTCATACTTAACATACTTGCCAAATTTTAGATTTTTATTCTTTCCAAAAATGGTTCTTTCTAATTCTTGCTCTTTCTAATAGCAGAGTGTTACATAGCTCCTTACATTCTCTTTTTTCTTAAAGGTGTATTTTAAAAACGTAATGGGAAGAGTATAAAATGATAAGTAAGGCAAATCAGAAAACTAAAAAAGAGAACTTGATAGTAAAAATATTTTTTTTATATGACTATAGTTGTATGTACATAATTCATTAGGAAAAATTATGATTAGTTCTTGTGAATTTTTATTATGATAGCTTTTTGCAGCATCCTAAAACGAACATTATATACTTGAAGTTACTGTTTATTTGCATGTTGAAGTGCATTCCTAAATCCGACACTACGATTAGAAGTATTTTAAAGAGCGAAAATTTGATAACTCATAAAAAAAAAGTGGTATCCAAGCAATGAATTTAAAAAAAAAAATTGATAACAAACTATAGCATTTATGTAATTCTTAATAAAAACTAAAGAAACTAACAACATGATATAAATACTTTCATTTAAAAAAAAAAAAGAAGAGAAAGAATATATATAAGGTCATACATTTATGTTTATATAAAACTTGAATGAAACAACACCTCTTTTAACTTTATATTAGAATACATCTTTTTACATTTAAAATTTTTTTATTTATTCTCACATTTTAATGCAATATTCAACTTCTCTTTTTAGTTTCCTCCTCTTTTTTGGTTTCTCCCTATTTCTATGTAACTAATGCGAATCAGTTCTTCAATTATCACTAATAATAACTTATCATTTTTCCTGTTTCCTCACCATAGATAAGGTCATCTGGCACCTCTTTTTACCAAAGATCTTTTTTTTTTTTTCATGTTTTTTTGATAAATTTCACTTTATTTTAATTTATTATTATTACTATTATTTAAAAAATGTCAATTACTATTCTCTCCATTCATTTATATTATTTATTGTAAAAACTTAAATGTCTCAAAATTTATTATTCCACTTATTATTATTCTTTGTTGTAAATTTAAAGACCTAAATATTTATCACTCCAACCTTTCATTTCTCCATAAAGAGTGAAAAATCTCTATCTGTTTATATATAATATAAAGCAAGATATTAAAAAGTGATATGACACCTCTCTTTGGCCAATGATCCTATTTATTTATTTTTTTTCTCATTTTTTGTTGTTGTTGTGATTTTCACTATATTTCTATTTATTATTACTATTAAAAAAATGTGTCAATTACCACTCCCTTCATTAATTTCTATTATTTTTTGTAAGAATTTAAATATCTCAAACTTTACTACTCCACTTATTCTATTCTTTATTGTAAATTTAAAGACATAAATATTTATCATTCAAATCTTTCATTTTCTCCCAAAAGAATGAAATTTTATTAAATTAGAGTAGTCTAATGAAATATATTTTCAAATAGCTTGAAAAAAAACTCATCCCTTTAACTCTCTTAATCATGAGATTTCTCTTTTTGTCTTAATTTTCAAAAATCTAAAACATATTTACATAATTAGTCAATTAAAGAATAAAATAATTTCTTACTAAATATTTTTTTAGAAAAAAAAAAGAAGAAGTTGTAACTCCCCAAAAAGAATTCTCAACATTCATTTATATTTGAGAAAAGACTTAAAGACACCATCAAAGCTGTCCCGTATTTGTATAAAGACACCTTAACTTTCAAAGTGTCCTATTACCCCACAGAACTATTTAATATCTTTGTAAATGGGCCATTTTGACCCATTTCCTCGTCTAGGTTGTTACCACACACATGAGGCGCATCAAGCAGTGTTTTCACTGTCATAGACCAGTTTAAAATTGACACGTGTCATTTTCTTTCTTTATTATTAATTATTTAATCAATTTATGTCATCTTCCCCAATTTAAACCCAAAATAATTGTTGGTAGCCCTAATTTTTCGATTTCATGGTTTTTTCCATAGCAAGATCAATGTTGGTGCTCTTTGTTTGACGACTTCATCATCTTCCCCAAGAAAATAAGGTAGGAATTTGTTTTATCTTTTAATTTCTAGTAGAAAGCGTTAATTTGAAGTTTTTTATGGTTTAATTTCTTCTCAATTTTGTGATTAGGTTTTGATTGAAAATGTCAAATGCAATGTTGAATCATATTTGTAATGATGAAAATGATCCGATGTTGCGAGTGAAATTGCGATGCAAACATGGTGACTTACGATCAATGCAAACTTCATGGTTGGAGCATAATCCAGCTCGAAGATTTTGGTCTTGTCCATGCTATCTTGTATGTTTCCTCATTCTTTCATGGAGATCTTTTGTTTATGTATTTTTCTTTAATTTGTTTTTTGCGTATTTTAGGAGGATACGTGCAACTTCTTTAGATGGAGGGATCATGAAGATGTTGATATACGATCCAAGTACGTTATTCCGAGATTAGCAAAGAGAATTAAGGAGTTGGAAGAAGTATTGGCATCTTATGAAAGTCGTGTTGAAAATAACCAAGTCATGATGAAGGAGAAAAAGAAGAGAAAATGTTGTAACTTGAAGCTAATTGTCTTGATCTTTCTAGTTGTAAGTGTGTGTAACTTGAAGGATGGAAGTTGTTGAATGCT
The DNA here is from genome assembly GCA_035578085.1 of Solanum pinnatisectum. NCBI lineage: Eukaryota > Viridiplantae > Streptophyta > Magnoliopsida > Solanales > Solanaceae > Solanum > Solanum pinnatisectum. The sequence continues at coordinate 22,287,885 of CM069085.1, forward strand.
CAAGTTTTTGTTGGTCTTTGTTGTCGAAATAGTTATGATTTGAACAAGTTGTCAATGTATTTGGTTCTCTTGTCTATATTATTGTGGTAACCATTTGAGAAACTTCAAAAATATGTTCAAATACAAATAAAAAGGCAACAACAAAACTGATCAAAAAGAGGACTTCATTGCAGCATAATCATTCAAGTTTTGTTTGGTTACACGCAAAATTGAGTTTGATTCCAACCAAAAAAGCACCAAAATATACATAATTAAATTTTGTTTGTCAAAATGAACAAGAGAACATCAAAATGCCCTACTTCCATGGCTTAAGAGTCTTCCTACTTGAAGTTGTTTGACTTTGGCTATTAGTTGTAGTAGAAGCTGTAGCTGCAGACCTAGTTTGGATAACCTTTTTGGCCCTCATTCTTTCTAGGTTGCTACTGGAAATAGTTGTCTTCCCCTTCCATTTGAATCCACATACTGGTGTGTAGCCAATATCACCAATAACAACATCAGCCCTCTTTGTCACTCTTGTACCAGTATTGATGGCTCTTCTACTTGGCAATTCAGGCTGCTTAGTCAAATAAATATACATTCAAATCAAAAGACATTTAGGCTTGCATTGACAATTGTAAACTTACATTGAAAGTTGTAAACTTACATTGAGAGTTGTAAATCCATCTTCAGCTTGGTATATGCCAACACCTACCATTCTTGGCCTTTTAAAAGGTCTTGTTTGTCCTCCACTAGTGTCCTCATGTTCTACTGGTTTCTTCCCTCTTTCTAGGCCTCTTCCACTGCAGGTTGCTTCAGAACTAGTTTGACTATGTTGAGTCATTCCTCTTTCTCTACCTAGTCCTTCATTCAAATTTCTTTCTTGAGGCATTCCTCTTCCTCTACCTATTCCTGCTCCTCTACCTCTACCTCTACCTCTCCCTCTACCATTTACAGTCTGTACTTTGAAACCGAATTATTAAAGCATATCTATATTGTCTATAAATGATATAATAATTAGATATATTACCTCTGTGTTTGTAGCAGTTCCATGTGATTGAGTTAGAACACCTATAGAACTTGAAGAAGCTTTTCATGTGCCTCTTTCTCTATCATTTTCATTATTTGTGGTGGCCTGTGAAGAAGCTCTAGGTGGTTGAGTTGAACTACTAGCCCTTGCTCTGCCTCCTGTTGCTCTTTCACTAGCATGTATATTAATATATCAATACATATACATGTACATATAACATATATTTGAAAGTAACAACTAAAAGTACCTGTGTCTGAGAAGATGGTTTAGTTGAATGACTTGGACCAGTACCTCTTGCCTGAGAAGATGGTTCAATTGATTGACTTGGACCAACTTGGTTTCTTGTAGGACAACCTCTTTTATTGTGTCCTTGTGTACCACATTTGCTACAAGTCATAACAGCACCTCTTTTGCTAAGCTTTCCAGTTTTTCTGCTTTCATCTGCTTCTTTTCTTCTAACCTTACTTGGTCTTCCAGGCAACTTCTTGATCTTTGGTGGCTTTACAATTGGATTATTTGATGTTGGCCACATTTTCATGTTATTCATTGGCTGAATAAAATGGGCATATGTGCTGAGGTAGGTTTCCTTGCTATAACAACTAGCCACATAATTGATTGGTTCCAACTCCTTGTAATGAAGAGCAGCAACACCATGAGGACAAGGAATGCCCCTGAGCTGCCAGGATCTACAACTACAACTCCTACTAACAATGTCCACCGTATGTGTAAATTCATGATATTTAATCTCAAAACCTCTTTCTCCATTCCAAGTCAACACTACTAGAAATTTGATATACAGCAACAGTTCAGTTACCATTGCAATAGGCTACTATACCGTTGCATTAGCTCTAATGCTACGGTTTAGGCAACCGCTACAACAGATCGCGTAGCATTAGCTCTATAGCCACAGTTTTGTCCGACGGTTTATATAACTGTGGCAATAGGAACCCCTATTGCGTCGGTTTACACCTTAAGTATTACCCCACGGTTAGTACTCTGTTGGGACAGTTGTTAACCGTCGCATTAGACATTTATGCAACGATTATTTACACGCTATGGCTACATTTTTCTCTTTTTAATCAACAACCATTTCAGTCAATTACAATGGTTTTTATTTGATAATGCAATAGTTCTAAGCTACTATGACTATTACTCCATGCTATTGCTACAGTTATTATAGGGTAATGCAACAATTCTTTTCTTATTGCAACAATTACTATTAGGCTTTTGCTACATTTATTATTAGGCTTTTGCAATAGTAACTATTGATCTACTGCCACTAATATTACAAAGTTACTACAACAATACTACCATAGAACATAAAATACACTATATGATCACAAAAATGAACTTTTCATTCCCAAGATTTCAATCCAAGATAGTAATATCAACATATAATAGCAAAATACAAATATTTTTTGACTGTTGTAAAATGGTAAAACACACCACAATTTTCAATCTTCATCAAAATAAAAAGATTTGTAGAACATAGATGATTAAAGTTAATTAACATCAATCCAGTCAGCTCCTATGTCAAGTCTTCAAGATCGCTTTCATCTCCTTCTTCAATTTCATCACCTATAATAAAATACAAAATAATTTAGCAATGTTTACATTAAGGTATGATAGTGAAAGATGTGAAAGTTGAAAGTCATGCATTCACAATGGTTGTGCCATTGTTGATTGTCATTTGAACAACCCAGACTTACTTAACAAACAAGACACATAATTGAGTCAAATTGATCAACAATATTTCAGCCACACACTAAATAAAGCACAACCATACAAGCAAAATTGTACTCAACCATAATAGCAGAATTGTTCTCAACCAATTAAACTATTTCTTGAAGGAAATAGCATGACAAATAGTTTCTACAAGGTGCAGAACTTACAATAGGTAACTGCCAGAAGACATTCTACCATCCGCGGAGAGCACTCCTAGGTGAAGAAGCAGTAAAGAACCACTAAAATAATAAAATACTTAACCAGCAAGAGCCTATATATTTAGGGCTGTCAAACGTAATGATCAATACCACAAATACATAAAAAAAAAATTGAATAATACACTCAAATCATTATTGCATAAATCTCAATTTTCTTCCATCAAGTTTCACAAAGATAAAAATCATAGAATCAGTTCATTATTTCCTTATATCCTACTAAATAGTAATAAATTTCACACCATTTTCTTATAACTCGACATTATAAATCTGAAAGAAGAAGGAGGAGGAGGAGGAGGAGGAGGAGGAGGAAGAGGAAGAGGAAGAGGAAGAGGAAGAAGAAGAAGAGGAGGAAGAGGAGGAAGAAGAGGAAGAAGAGGAAGAAGTTGAAAAAGAAAATTAGTGACACTAACCTTGATCAGCCGCTTGCTGAAGTTGTACAATTACATCCGTAATAACTTCTTGTCGCATAGTTTTCTTTTGTTCCTCCATTTGTTTCTCCATCTTTTGAATTCTTTCTTGCATTCGCTGCACTACATCATTTGTGTCATTTAAAGATTGTTCAGAATTTCCAGCTTTTTTTTTTCAATGTAGTCTTTGTAACCCCCACTCCATATATTCTTAGACGTCCTGGATGTTCAGGACCAACGACAGATGAAAATACGTCAACAGACTGATCATTTGTGTCCATTTGTGTTTCAATTTCCTCCATTTCAGCCTAACAAAGCATATCCAATAAGCAGTCATGTAAATTAAAATCCAGAACACATATTGATCTCAATAAAAACTTGTAAATAGACAACAATCATACAATTTTACTATTTGTGTTTTCATTCGAGGTCTTGTACAAACGCCAATGTTTCCTTGTTCTTGTGACCATGAAGATCTCCTTAGCTGATACAGTTTCCTTTTCCTTTTCCTAGTCAAACAAAAATAAATATCAAAAAATTCTTAAATAATAGGTTAAGAATCATTAATAAACAAGAGAATGCACCAATTTGTTGCGGATTAAAGCAAAACTCTTTTTGCCTGCGGTGTGTGGATTCATCAGCTTTTTTCGATTCTTAGTATTTGTTTCAGACATTTTCTGCAAATAAATAAGTGAATAATGTAAACCAAAAGCTTATGGTGCTACATAATGTACTAGAAAAGGTCAATGCTCCTTATTTTCTAACTACTATCAAAAGGTAAAATTTAGATTTATCCCAATGTAACAAATAGTAGTAAAAATATATAGTCCATGCTTCCATACTGGCCAATTACTCACACTTGTATTAGAATGCTCCTACATACAAACAAGTCATTGTAACTTAATTTAAAGCTACATATTTAGACTCTAACTAAAAGTCTGCACAAATACATTTCTGGTGGTCCTCCATTCAAGTTGCTTCTTGTTTATAGAATGTATCTTATTGAAGACTTAAAATTTAGTCTCTCACTCTTAGTAATTGATAATGAACAAGAAATTTACATAGGTGATACATCTGGTTATTCTTTTTCACTTAACAATGAGCTAGACATATCATCACTACCACTCAATGGAACATCATCTGAGAGTGGAGGATACATACTGATCTATATATATCATCTCCCTACTAATATGTGAATCACTTATGGCTTCAATAAAAGATAAAGTGACTGAGTTATCAGAGTATGTTTCAACCTTGAGTATAGCCTGAAGAACAAGTTGTTTGAAGAAATTTTTAAGACATCAACTAGCAATTTAAAACAAAAAAACATCAGACCAATCACCACCCTGGCAAAAGAAACTACACTACACAGAAGAGAATAGGAAAATAAAAAATTTGTCAACTTGAGACTCTGAAATACATTTTACCTTGAATTTCTCAGACTTCCAATATTTGAGGAACTCTCTAAACTGACATTCTGGAATATGACCAGGCTTTTTGGCCATTCGAATTTCATCATTGTCTTACGGGTCGTAATAATTGATCTTCAAATCAGTTCTATGCCTTCTCCAAGCTTATCGAATTGTTACCAAAGTACAACTTTTCACAGCTTCAGGAATAATGTATTTCTCCTACACTTTCATGTCATTCAGTTAACAAACAGATGCAAAACACTTTTACAAATATTTAAATATTGAAAATTTCATACCTTGGTGTAATCCCATAAATCCTTTTTGGTGTCCATGTTCCTCCAATCAAATATATCAAATGGGCAAAGTGTCGCAGTTCTTGCCAATATGCCTAGGGAGCTACTTAACTCAGTTAAAACTTCATCAGTAGGACCAACAGGTTGATTTAACCTATTTAGTGTGATCAATTTACGCTTGCGCCGGCTATGTACATTATGCATTTGCGTTCTGCCTCTTGTATTTTGAGTGGGAAGGCCTTCAACAATAAGAAATACAAGAAATTAGAAATCATGGATGAATTCAATAAGTTTCTAAGCTTATATGTTACCTTGTTCTTTAGATTGTTCATTTGTTGGAGGAATGGTATAATTTATTTGCACTTGCTCCTCTAGAGGCTGTTCCTCTGGAGGTTGTTCCTCTACAAATTGTCTATTTTCTTCAGATTGTCCATTTGCTTCATATTGTGGTGCTACTAGTTGTTGTTCTTCAATTAATTTTAGAAGATGTCCTTTCTCTAACTCTATAGCTTGAACAATTTCATTTGTTGTCAATAACCGTCGTTTTTTATTTGCCAAGAATGATAACGATCCTGGTTTAGCGAAGTTCTTTTTTGCTTTTTTGTTTCTTTTTGAAGGCTCTTGTTAACTCATGACTATTCAAATCTGAACAAATAATCAAAAAGATCTTACAAATCACATTTTTTATCAGTAAACCTGCATAAATCTAACTTTAAGATGGAACAACAACAAGCATGAGGCACTAAATAGAGGTGGAACATTATTTCTGAACAAGAATCCTAACTTCAGCAAGCTATGGACTTGCAGAAGTTGATATGCCAGCCTTCGGCTACATCTAATACTTCTTTAAAGAAAATCAAGCATCTAGTACTTAACACCAGTTAATCAAGAAAATTTCAGAATATGAGAAATAAAGAAAGATATTAGAACCTGGATTCTTGTTGGTCGACTGTGAAGTTGAAGATTCCTTAGAGAATGTAAAAACACGAATACTGAAAAATGAATAAGAGAGAAAAAAGACTTAACAAACATATTAATCTCAAAAGAAGTATATATCCAGAGACAAACTTATAAAATAAGCACATTAATAGAAATAGAAGAGACAATCAACATTCTTAATTGATATGATGCAACTCAAAGGGAATTTATTACTCACTACAAAAATAGAGTATATATCTGAACTAGTTAAAAAGATCCTTTGTCAATCATCAACTTCCATCCAATCCCAATCAGTATCATCAGCGTCATCCTCCTCTTCTGAAGATTCCATAGTTACATCTTCAAAATGTTGTACAAGGGAAGACACTTCAATGATAACAACAGGGAGATCTTCTCTTGACCATCTAACATCAACATCGAGTAATCTTTCCGATGAACCAATGTCATCATGATTAGTCTCCCTCCAAATGTTTCTTCAATATAAGGACAATTCTCTTCCTCCAAATCATACAAGTCAACAAGAACTTTATTTCTTGCATAATAAACATTTTTCTCAATTGGGTGGAGCTCCATGTAAAAAAAACTTGATGGAATTGAGATGCTAGTACAAAAGGATTATTTGTGCTACATTTTCTGTTGAAGTATACCCGAGTCAATCCATATTCATCAACTTCATTATAAAACCAATCACATCTAAATAGCACAACACTAAAATAACCCCAATTGAAAGGATTTTCTACTGGTAAGTTGTAGATATTTACTGTAGCAAATGATTCATGGATTCAAGTTTTTTAGTATTTTGGTTAAAAAATCAGAATGCTGATTGATTTTCTTAAAATTAGAGCAGTTCAATAGTCATTTCCTAACAAATTCATACTTGGTCACAAGCTGAAAACTTAATGCAACAAGGGAATCAATATTTTTTGGATTTATTAAAACAAATAACGTTATTTCTACTGTCCAGACCTATCTTTATTTTGTCAATGATTGTTCATAATCTTTCCTAATGCTCAACTTCAACAGCTCGTTCTAGTTTCCTCTTTCATAAACTGATCTCACATCAACTACAAAACTCAGTCTACTATATTTATACAACAAAATTTTCCATGTTAATGGACATCTAAATGACATGAGTCACTTGTAGCTGGATAAGGTAAATCAAAATCTATATGCTAAAAATTAATATATCATGAGAACCTGCAAGTGCAAAGTTAGAATTTCCTAATCACTTTACAAAAAAACAGATCTGAAACTCAAAGGTTTAGCATCAAACTCTCAAAAGATCCCTAAATATAAAATGTTAAACAGATAATTTAGAGTATCTCAACAAGAACCATCATTTCAACTATGTTTTTTGCCATCCACCTTTAATTTGACAAAATAGGAAAACTTAAGAGTGAAGTTAGTATATGAATTTGTTGTATTACTGAAGAATCATTTGTGCTTGATCTATAATAAGGTCATTTATGGGCCAAGAAAGTTAACAACTTAAATCATTTTTCAATGACAAAGAGTTCTTTCACAAAGTCAAGGCAAAATCTCTCTAAATTTCCAGCACACACACACACACACACATATATATACTAGTTTAGTCCTTACATAAATATAGAAAGAAGTAAAAGAAAGAATAGAAGTAATAAGAAGCTCTAAGAGGGCTAGAGATTGTCAATAATAGATTCAATAATTTCTTACTTAGAAGTGTCAGGTGCCTTATTTCTAAATTCTGGCAATTTGATGTCTCATCTCTATCAAGGGTGAACTCAGAAATTTAATAAATAAAATTTAGCCACAAATTTCACCATAAAAAATACAATAAAATTGAGTTTTCACCTATTGATTTACTTAGATTGGACATCAGTTAAATGAAATCTTCTACTTACAATCAATAATGATATTTTGGCTAACTATATAAAGAACTTGGCTGCGTTTTCTATAGATATATCACATAATTAGCAAGTCACGCTAGGAAAATTGTAACTATAGACAAGCAACACTTACCCAATTTCTGAATTAGAACAAGAAAGATAGAAAGAGAAGGGAAAATACAATTCAGTCATTTCATGATTACTAGAAAAATCTTCAGGCTTAGTATCGAACTAAGAAACAGTAACAACCAATGGCTATCAAAAGAGGGACTAAAAAGTTACATCTTCTAAGCTTACAGATACAACAACTAGAATAATGAAAATTCTCAAATCTAGTGTTGGGTTTTCAAATCTGAAAAAGGGATACGATATCGACAAATCAAAAGAGAAAAATGATAGAAATCACTATGGAACTCACATACGTAGTTGTTGTAGCAAGACATCAGCAAAAATTGAAGTTCAGAACAACAACTTTAGACTTTCGTCCAACAGGGGATTTCAATTCACATTCAAAGATGTACAAAACCACTTTAAATTGTATTTTGACAACTTTGAAAATCAGTTTATAGTACATTTCAGTTCACTCAAAATGCAAATAAAAATATTACAAGCATTAGAACGAAATAAACTACCAATCGGGTATTGACTAATAAAATTGAAACCAACTTCTTAAAGAAATTTCGCACAGAGTTCATAAATCTTCACCAAATTTAAAATACAAACTATAAACCACAAATAGATTACATCACAGACCTAAATTAGAAAAAATAACATAAATTTCAGACAAACCCATTTGTTATTCTTTAAGACTTTTGAGAAACCCTTCAATGGAGTTTCAGATTATGCAAAATAGTATATGCATAACAAATTAGAGACAGTGGGTACTTAGAAATAATGGAGTAGACAGAGGAAACTTAAAAGTAGTACACCTTTATATGCAAAAGCTTGCAGTCGACGAAGATTCTTGTTGAGAATAAGACCACTAAAGATGAACTGAAGAAGCCCAAATTGAAGAAGACGAAGAACCTCACTCTGAAGAAGAAGACCGAAGCTTGTCAAAGAATACTACTGCCGTTAGCCGCAGCTCATTGTTACACTGAAGAAGAAGACCGATCCTTTTCAGAAACCCTCTTTGGAAAAAGACTGAATATTTCAGCCCAAATGAAATTAATGATTCTTTAGCTAAAGTAGTGGAGGGAAATATGTTTTTTAGGGAATAAAATTCGCGGGTTGGCTAAAAATAATTTTTTTCACTAAAATAACCGTTGCCACAGAGTTCTTAAGTGCGACGATTGTAAAATATGTTGCCTTAGGCACTCTGTAGCGACGGTTTTAAGAATAATGCTACGGTTATCTTTAATTATTATTCTATTAGATGCCATGATATATTGCAACAGTCATAATTGTTGCAATAGATAATATATTGCAACGGTTGTATAAATGTTGCCAAATATCTGTTGCAATAGGTCAAATTTCTAGTATGCAAGTTACATTGCATAGACTTTTCAATATTTTCTTGCAAAATCTTCAAAGACATAGGAGATATATCAGTGATCCAAGTGTTTGAGAACTCTCTCAAATCACCAATTTTTTTCATCATCTTCACCCTTATCTCCTCAAGCATTGTGATGATTGTTTTATACCTTGCAGGTAGTATCCAAGCATTAAAGCTTTCTGCGATATTGTTGTCCATAATATCACATTTGCTATAGTCTTAAAAATACTTCTTGCACTATGTATTCAAGTTGAACCATAAAAGATCATCCAAACATTCTTGTCCTAATTTCTTCATTGCCTGTATATTATCCTTCAACTCAGCTTCAAATGTGGATTTAACAATCCTCCAAAACACTCTTCTTCTTTCAACTCCTTTCCAGTTTTTACACCAATTTGCAAGAACATGTATTCCACATTTTCTGTGTTCAACTAGTGGCAATACATTTTGAACAACAATTTCTAGTCCCTAACAAACCAACATAACAGAAAAGAATAATTAAAATGCAAAACTCAACAACAATAAAACAGTAAGATCATTCTCCAAGGTCAAGAATAATTACCTTTTGCATACAGTAATGATGGATAGTTGATACCTTTCTCCAAGGTCAAGATCATTATTCACTAGTTCAAGAAACCATGTCCAGGTAAACTGATTCTCAACCTCAACAACTGCCCAAGCAATAGGCAGCATTTGCTTGTTTCCATCTCTAAAAACTGCCACTAATAACTGGCCTTCACACACACCTTTGAGAAAACACCCATCAAAACCAATCAACCTCCTAGCACCTCAAAAAAGTTCTTTCTTTAAAGCATTGAAGCAAACATAAAATCTTTCAAAAAATTTCTGCCCAGTTTCATCTTCTTCTCCAACCTTCACTACACAAGTACTACCTGGATTACTACTTAAAATTTCATCTTTATAATCAAAAATCTTACCATACTCCACAATGTGATCACCCATGATCTATTGTAACACTCCAGTCCTAGCTCTTCTCACTATTGTCCTACCAACATTAATATCCAACTCCTTTCTAATAATGTCCTACAACAACACAATGTTGATGTTTGGCTGTTGAGTTATTCATTCTTTGTATTTGGTGGCCAAAAACTTTAAGTTCCAAAGATAGTTATGAGTTGATGTCAAACATTCATGGACAAGGTTGTATCTTTTAACAATGAAATCTCCACTAGTTTTATCCTTACTTGCACACAACAACCAAGGACAAGTCTCTTTACAACATCTCACTCTAAGTCTACCAGGCTCATTCACATATTTTTCAATTTGAATATGTTCTTGGACTGCATATCTTGTCACTGCCACTCTAAATTCTTCAGTAGTTCCAAAAACCAGTCCTAATTCCCAAACAATCTTTTCAGAAGTTACATCAAACACAACTCTATTTGGGGTTTTCTTCCTCCTAACAGGTTTATGCACTACTTGATCAACCTTTTCACCGTCTCCCCAACCTGTTTCATCATCTATTTCAAAGCTAGGAGCTTCATCACTTAGATAGTAAGGTTCATCACCTCCTAGGTTACCAACTAAGCTTTCCCTAATACCAATATGTGTCTCATCATACCTTATATCTGGACCTTTTTCATCAACATTAATCTGATCTGAAGTAGTACCTCTACTTCTCCTTTGTGAACTTTTGAAATGCCTCTTGGTTGCCCTTATAGTTATATACTCTTGATAGACATCACTGTCAACCTCGGTATCTTCATTAGTATCCCCTTCAGAACCTGATTCATCTTCCACTTCATCATCAATTGGATCATTATCTATTATAGGATCAGATGAAGGTTCAAAGGAATTAGGAGGAGGCACAGTAGAAGGAGAGGGTGGAGGCACAGTAGAAGGAGATGGTGGAGGCACAGTACAAGAAGGGGATGGTGGAGGCACAGTAGTAGACTGATCTTCAAATTGAGTGCTGGAAGTTTCTGAAGGACCAGTTATAGGGTTGGAAGGAAAAGTAGAAGTAGAAGGCTGATTATTAGGGTTAGAAGCATTATTAAAAGATTCCTCACCTACTCCACTATCACTCACGTTGGGGACAAACTCCAATTCAAGTGGGGCATGAAAAACATACACCTCCATTGTATCCCCATCATTTATCATATTGAAAAGGTCAAATATAACCTTATCATTATCAACAAGGACCAATAACCCATCCCACTTGATGAAAAATTCACAATCTACTGTATATCCTAGTTCCTTTATGTAGTCCCTCAACTCAAAATAAGACATCCTATCAACATCTACATCTAGGAATTCACATGTCCCCCAATATATTTAGGTGGGGGACCAAATTCTATTACCCCCCGCCCCCCATGATACCATCTTAAAGTTATCAAAGTAAAAGTCATCCTGAAAAAGCATGTAACAAAGACAAACATAATTCAAACACACATTTCAAGAACAAACTCTAACAAGTTGTACACAACAAACATAATCACTAACAAACAACAGTAGCAAAAACACTAACTAACAAGAGTAGAAAAAGCACTAACAGTAGCAGTAGCACTAACATTTAGCCCCATCACTAACAGAACAAAAGACTTGTAAACAAGTCGATAATGTGCAAATTGAAGTCTACAAATGTATAAGAGACAAATAATAAGATTCAAACTAAGTGGATAACATCAAACCCTAACCTAAAACACAATCACTAATAGTTGTACTAAGTCGATAATACAGAACCTTAATCACTAACAGTCGCACTAAGTCGATAACACAACACCCTAACCCTAACAATAGCAATTACTCAATAACACAACGAAAAACTATAATATCCTAACAATGGCAACTATAGTAGGTCAATTCCAACAATTTACACTATAATAATCCCTAAAATCATAATAATTGGAAAAAAGAATATCTATATCATATGATGTAGAGCCCTAACCTGTTAGACCTTCAATCTCCAAGAATCTTCACCAAGACACATCAACAACGAGATTATCAATAGCAACACAACGAGAAAACTTTTCTATTTCTTCAGATTTTAGGAAAAGTTGAGAAATAAGAAAAGAAAAGGAGAAGACGACTTTTCTTCAAAGAATAGGGTCGGGTCAGGTTGAATGCTATCATAGGGAGTGAGCAACACGCGCGACTACATAGACGAGGGAATGGGTCAAAATGGCCCTTTTACAAAGATATTAAATAGTTCTGTGGGGTGATAGGACATTTTAAAAGTTAAGGTGTCTTTATGCAAATACGGGACAACTTTGATGGTGTCTTTATGTCTTTTCTCTTTATATTTATTACATTTCATGATGAACCGTGATTAAAGTTAGAAATAAGAAAATATTGCACTGGCGAAAAAAAAAACATTTTTTCAACTCTTTTTCCCTATTTTCCATTCATTTTATTAGTTTATAAGAATAAAAATCACAATTATTATTATTTATTTTCCTAACTTTTCATATTCTTTACTAAAATTCAAAACTCATCCATGTATTGATTTATGAGATCATTGGTATTCGCTTTTAACTTCTTCATATTCATGTAGTGTTTGGATTATAAAAATTTATTTAGTTTCTATATAAAATTGATATTTGAGCTCTCTTGTGTATTTATTATTTTCAATGTATTTTTTTTTACAAAATATTGATTAATTAGTAGATGTGTGAATTGAATATAACTTCTATTTCCTTTCTTGAATTTAGAATTACACTTTCTACACTTTTCATATGAAAGTTTTGTATGGATATATTAAAAGTTTAGGCTATTAATTTTATTAATTGCACTAATTGATATCTCATATTTTAAAGTAATAATTGTGAAATTAAATTACAATTATGAGAAATTACATGAAATCTAAATTTAAATAGTTAAATAAATTTATAAGCGTAAATAGTATTATATAAAGAAAGTTATTAGTAAAATAGCATAAATAATTTAAAACATCAAAAAATGAGATAGCGACGTAATAAAATTGGCGCATAAAAATGTCTTTGTATTGCTCCAAGGCAAAATTATAATTCTCTTTTTTTTCTTGAAACTAATTTAATTTTATTGTTATAGAAAAATATGATCGCGTGAAGCGCGGTTTAGTTAACTTATGAAGCAAAAATTTGGTACTTCACTCATGGTTAAACTCAATGCAAAAAACATGGCACGTTAATCTTGGGGAACATATAAATGGGAGGAATTTAAGTTGGGGGTCCATTAATTGGAGATGTGATAACGTTAATGATGCTTATTAATAATGAGGACACTTAAGATAGTTAGGAAACATAATCACATGGATATCTTAATCATATTAGTTAAATCACAACAACAAAAAAATGAATTATCTTATGTCATGTCATTTTCTGGGTCATCCAGTGACTATGACAAGAATATAAGGTCTGCTTACGGTATCGTTAACAATGATTATTGGTTAAACTAATATCATTCTTGCCTCTTAATCCCTCAGTTAGTTATTTTTTAATAGTCTTAATGACTCATTGAAAAATGGATAAACAATGGGCTTTTTAACATATACCTTTTTGTCATCAGTTGATTATTATTAGTGTCGATATAATGATGTGTTTCTCCTTTAATTGACTTCCAATAGATGAACTATAAGAGGCTCTAAATGCTTAGAAAGGTGTCAATTTCTCCATGGGGAAACCCTATCAATTTTCCCTAAAGTTGTCATGATAAATTCCTATTAGAAAAGGTAAAAAAGGTTTCTACGAGTAGAGGCAGAGTTAGGTGGGGGTTTGTGGATTCAGACGAATCTACTAACTTTTTTATAGACTATGTATTTTATAAGAAAATTAAATAAATATATATGTATATTAACTTGTGAACACCTAACAAAATTGATTGACAACTCAGTTGTAAGGAAGGAGCGGTGCAAATGTGTTTCACACTAATGTTGTGGGTTAAAACTCTACCATCAATCTCTGTCCTAAAATTTAGAAACCCCAAACTCCTGATTCTGGTTCTGCCTCTGTCTACAAGTATTAGACGCATCTTCTTCAACATATAATCCTATCTCTTATCAAGTTAGAATTCAATTACCAGGGTACCATCTTCCATTATTTTACACATACGTCCCAACCACCCATATATTCATGCTTGTTTGTCTTCTATTTTCTTTTAGGCTCCCTCAATGACTTTTGATGTCATCATAAAAATGTTAAGTGAATCATATTAGTTAAGAGAATGGTTAGTTCTTTTTACATGGCTAATTAGGGATGGCAATGGGGCGGGGCGGGGCGGTTGCGGGGCAAATCCGCTTAAACCCGATTAAACCCACTAAGATTTCCACCCGCCCTGCTCCGCCCCTTCTGGCATGATTTGTTGTTTTCAACCCGCCTCGCCCCACACCGCATACACCCGCCCCGCTCTGCTCCATCCTACATAATTTGTTAAAAAGCTGAATTTTGTCAAGTGTTAACGCTAAATTACATGTTAGCCTAGCATTAAATTGCAAGTTTGCCTTTATAGTACTCTTCTTTTAAGCATGTCAATAACCTTTTTTTTTGGTAGCTTTGAATTAGTACATTCGATGTAATAAACAAAAAATTAAAATGCAAATAGTAACATAATTTTTTCTTCTTTCTAGCTTTCTGGCCATTCAAAAAAATTCATAAATATTCAGTCAGTTGCAAAACTGATACAAAATTTGTGTGACAGCGAATTAAAAGATTTTTTAGCCCTAACCCGCAACCGCCCCACTCCGCAAAATCTCTAACCAGTCCCGCACCGTTCCATTGTCACTCCTATGGCTAATTTTTACATTATGGGTGTGTTTGGTATGAAAAATGTTTTCCTTATTTTCTCATATTTGGTTGGATTGAATGTTTTGAAAAATGTTTTCCAAATCAACTTATTCTCCTCAAATTTAAGGAAAATGACTTCCTTTCAAAACTTAAGAAAAACATTTTCCAAAAGTCTCTTCCAACTTCAAATTACAATTTTTTTTTGTTGAAAAAATCAATTTATTTTTTCCGTACCCTCACCCCCTACCCCCCCAAAAAAAATATATTTAAAGTCGTTTTTAAAAGATATTTCTAATTTCAATTTTTTATTTTTTTTACCCCCCCCCCACAAATCAGCACCCCTACCAGCCCCCCACCCCCTTCAAAAAAAATTTTAAGTTTATTTTTAAAAAATATTTTCTACTTCAAAATTTTTATTTTTTCACCCCTATCCTCGAGCCTCCCCCCACCCCAAAAAAAAACTAAGTTTGTTTTTAAAAAATATTTTCAACTTCAAAAATTTATTTTTTCACCCCAATCGACCCCCCCCCCCCAGCCCCCAACCCCCCAAAAAAAAATTTAAAGTTTGTTTTTAAAAAATATTTTCAATTTCAAAAGTTATTTTCTTCTCTAGTAAAAATAAAAGATATTTCTCAAAAACACTTTTTATTCATAAATCAAACACTAAAAATCTTTTTCGAAAAATATTTTCTACTCACCAACCAAACATGGAAAAATAAGTCAAAAATCTACTTGTTTTCCAGGAAAACAGTTTCCTTCATACCAAATACACCCTATATATGAACTAATTTAAGTTAGGTTCAACATTTTTAACATGACATCGAGCTAGGTTAATTCATTTACATAATATTGTAGAATCATGTTATATATATACCTAGGCGTGCGGTGGAGGGATTAGGGAGAGAGTGTAACGATCCACTTAGTCCTTTTAAGAATTAGTGTTCAATCGTTTGTCATCAATTTCAAAAGATCTGTTATTTTACTATTTATTTGCTTCAAACTCTCAAGGTCAATAAGACGTTATTCAGTTCATTGTTGGTGCATAATTCATTTTTAAAATCTCGGTATTTGTATTATTAGAGATTTTAAGGTTGTATTATTTTTCTATCCTATATTAATTATCTAAATTACTAAAAATAATTATTACTCCCTCCGTCTCATTTTAAGGGGCACTTTTCGGATTTTGAGATTCAAACAAGTCTATCTTTGACCGTAATTTTTTAATAGATCCTTTTAACATTTTGAATTATTAATTATTGTCATATATAATAATTTTTACGTAGTTTACAAATATATAAATTTCATTTCAAAAAATATGAAGATTACATACGCAAATTTCCATCAAAGTTAAATTGTTTGACTATCGAAAAAAGAAAAGTGACACTTAAATTGGGACAGAGGGAGTAAAATTATTCATCAATTAACAAAATTAAACTAAAGAACGTTTAAAAAAGTAAAATAACTAATCCGAAAACTAAAAGGAGTATAAAATTAATTTTTTTCTCTTCACAATAATTTCATAATTTTCTAATTTCGTAAACACTTAAATATATCAAATATACTCCAACAAGAAAATATAATAGAAAGACCATCTATAATCTTGACAAATAATTGCATAAGTTTTGTTTCTATTTTTATATAACTCAAAATCGAAAATCATCCACAAACTCTTACATACATACATACTCTCTCAATTTATATGATATATTTTTATTCTTGAAATTTAAGTTATGTGAAATTTAATGAATATTTTAAAAATATTTTTTTATTATTATATTAACATGATAAGAATTGCAACTTATAGCGTTTGTTCAAAAATATAACATTCTCACTAAGTTGCAATTCCGCCGAAAATATTATTAGTTGCAATTATTAGTTGAAAATAATAGTAATATCTCTATTTATAAAAGCAAAAACCAAATTAAACTAGGATTAGAAACAAGTCTGGTTAAATTTTATGTTACTTAAATTAATTAACAAACGTCCCATTCGTAATTATGTCCGACCCAAATCATATACACCCACCAAAAAATTAACTTAACCCAACCGATTAAATTAAATACACCTTTCATTACTTCGCCTTCCAATCGGAATGGTAGATGTGTTAACAGGCATTTCCCGAGCCTCAGATCCTAAATTGGAAGTTTCTTTACGAACAACGCAATGAGTCTTAGAATGTATATGATTCGAAGATATTTGAATAATCAACATGGATTCATTGCTGATTTCGACGTTGATGGATCGATTTTACGGCCGACCAAAACTATTTACCTCGATTTGTGCTAACCGATCAATTAATCGATCAAACCCAGATTCCATCAAAAACTCCAACATCATCGTCAACAACGGCCGAAGACCTGAAACTTCACCATCATCATAGTAAACCTTCAAATCATTATCTACCATTCCGATTGGAAGATGACGTGAAATGTTGGGAAGGCTTATTTCACTTCTTTTTTTCTTTTTAGTGTATTTGATTTAATCGGTTGGGTTCATTTAATTTGAGTTAGGTATAATTATGTATGGATGGGTTTGCTAATTAATTTAAGTAAATTAAATGTAGCAATAGATGGTTGCCACATATTTAAAAAAATTAATAAAAAACCCAAATGTGAATGGTAGGGATATTTGGGAGTCAATCCGTTTAAAAAAAGATACTCCCTTTGTCCCTAATTACTTGTCCATATTTTCTTTTTTAGTTGTCCCTAATTACTTGTTCATTTTGACAAATCAAGAAAGGACAATTTTTTTAACCTATTATACCCTTAATTAATTACTTTAAAAAAGGTAGAACTTCTTGAAAATATTAAGTATTTAATCTATCTACTTCATAATTAATAGGGGTAAAATAGTAAATTCATTATGTCAATTGTTGATTTTTTAATAGGTGTGTCAATTCAAAATCTGGGCAATCAATTAGGGACGGAGGAGTATTGGGTAAAGCCAGCTTTCGAGGGAAATGTGGATTGCCTATTTAAGTTTGGTCAATTCTAACTTCTTGATGAATTTGTAATAGAATGAAAGAGGTGAATTCGCTAAGCCTAAAAGTAGATTTATTTCCTATCTTTAAGGCTGGAAAGGTGATTTCAAAAGGATGTGTGTATTACTTAAGGGTGTCAAATGGACGGGTTGAGTTAAAATTTGAGATATTAAAATGGTTGAAATAGAAGTCGGGTTGGGTCTTGACCCGCCCAAATTTACTTTGGGCTCAAATGGATTGGGCTCAAATGAGCTAAAAAACAGGTTGGGTCTTGACCCGATTAATCTCAATAATTTAACATATTGATATTAACTTTTATAATCATAATTTGAATTTCAGCTCAAGAATTTCTTTTAAAAAAAGTAACAAATTGATAGATAAATCCTAAAAGATGTTAAATAGATAATAATTCATACCTTCATTATAGGAACATAACTTAATAAAAAAATTTAAAACGGGTTAAAATTGGAGATTACATTGGGCTCAATTGAGAATTCTCTTCAAATGAATTAGGCTTGAATGAGTTGAGATTGAACCCAATTCAAATTATTTTAAGTCCAACCCTTAAAATTTTGGACGGATTGGACAGATTACCTATGTTTGGGTTCATTTTTGGCACCTGTAGACTATCACTTAATTGTTATGAATGATACACGGGGTGTAGTTCCCAAATTATTTCGAGTTAGTTGAATATTGACCCAAAAATTAATTTAATCCATTTTAATCTTTCTAATTTTGACACAATCTGGCCATTATTACCCCTTGGTTTTATAAAACGTAATCCAGAGCATAGAGGAGGACATAAAATTCAAACACAAAATATATTTTCTATGAAATGAACCTCACCATCAATACATCAGTTATTTCCCATTCCAAAAAGAGAACAAAATGTGAAACCAGTACAAGTTCTTTGTCCCTTTAGTATCCATAAATACTCTAAATTAATGGAGTAATTAATTCCATAGTTAAATATGTTTAATTAATTGGAGTAAGTAGGGTTGAAATTGCGTTACTTTGAAAACTAACTGCTCTGACAAAGGGAATTATTAAGTAGTATAAATAGGAATAATAAGAGGTAATTAGAAGAGAGTATAACAATGTCTACTGTCATTTACCCCGAAAACACTTCTCCTGTAGCTGATGCAGAGGCCATTAGGAAGGCTTGTCAAGGTTATTACTTATTAATTTGACTTGACACGAAAAATTCAAACTGATAATTCTAAATTAAAGTTATATCAAATATACCAAAATGTTCTTCAATCACGTGGTTCTAAATTGTTTTTTTTTTTTTTGTCTAATACTATTCCTTTTGATTTCATTTAGTTGTGTAATTGATTATTTTAATTGAGTTTTCTGGTTTTTAGAAATTTTATTTACTTGATTAGTCATCACATTTTTGTGATCAAGTGAAATTTAGGTTGGGGAACAGATGAGAAGGCCATAATTTCAATAATTGGGCATAGAAATGCAACTCAAAAGAAACTGATTAGACAAGCTTATGAGGAGTTATACTGTGAAGATATTGTGAAGCGCCTTGAATCTGAATTGTCCGGACAATTTGAGGTTTCGTTTTGGAACTAATTCTTACATGTTTGTACTTGATTTTCATGATTTATGTGTCATATAATAAGTATAATATGTAATTAGTTGAAGTGTTTTGTTTACAGAAAGCAGTATACAGATGGATTCTAAATCCAAGAGACAGAGATGCAGTAATATTGCATGTTGCAATAAAAGAAAGAGCAATACCAAATTATCGCGTGGTTATCGAGTACTCATGTATCTATTCTCCTGAAGAGTTGTTGGCTGTGAAGCGTGCCTATCAAGCTCGCTACAAGACATCTGTCGAAGAGGACATAGCTCAGTATTCTACTGGCCATCTTCACAAGGCATCTTTCTTTTTTAATTTCCATTTCAACCCACTTTTATTTTTATTGCTTGGTCGCGATGTTTGTGTTTACTTCCTTTTTGCAACATATATATATATATATACAGTTTTTGGTTGGGCTAGTTGGCACATACAGGTATGTTGGTGATGAGATAAATGCAAGAGTAGCCAACTCTGAGGCTGACATTCTTCACAATGCCATAAGTAATAAAGAATTCAATAATGAAGAAATTGTTAGAGTCATTTCTACAAGGAGCACCACTCAACTCGTAGCAACTCTTAATCGCTACAAGGATTATTATGGCTCTTCAATCACCAAGGTACTTACATAAATTCGTCATTTCGCTATGTTTATGGTTTCTTACTTTTTTTTCCTTTTCAGCACTTGATAGATGATACGCATGAAGATAATAAAGAGTACCTACTAGCACTGCGTACAACAATCCGATGCATTAGTGACCCCCAAAAATACTATGAAAAGGTACATAATTATCGAAACTATTTGTTTTATACAAGGCGTCTTTGAATCAAAATACTTTATATATAGGACACCCACTGGTCCATTTTTAAAAAAATAAGTGATGAAGATTGTTATTTCTTCAAAATTTATCTTAGTGGTTCTAACAACCTCCGGGAAAAAAAGAAGTTGTAATTGTCTGAACTACTATCAAATTCATCTTCAGGTAATTCGCTATGCCATTAACGAGTCTAGGACTGATGAAGAATCACTCACGAGAGTGATAGTTACGCGGGCTGAAAAGGACTTGAAGGAGATTAAAGAACTTTACTACAAGAGGAACAGTGTCACTCTTGATCATGCAATCACCAACCACACTTCTGGAAATTACAAGGCTTTCCTCCTAACTCTTTTGGGAAATGAAAATTAGTAGTAGTAATTTATAAGAATAACTCTTGTTAAGAAACTTTCATTCTATTTTCTAAGTTTAAGGTAGGGTTTGAGTTGATCTTTCTAAAGAACAACAAAAACTTCGTTGTTGCTATTTTCTTTTCTCTTAATATTGTTTTGTTTTATCAATTAAGTACCTTAGGATTTTAAAAATATCTTTCCATCAAGATTGAGCTGATTTTTTTATGAATTCATCATTGAGTTTAACTTTAATTAGAAAATCAATTAGTAGTACTTATTGAAGACAATTGTGTTTTTTTTGTGAAAAAAGCAACCTATGAATGTTCTAATTAAGAAGATTTGGTTACAACACAAAAGCCTATGAGATGAGATTAAATTCAATAAAATGAAGCTCAATAACAGGCAACATTATTTACCAAACTAATATGTTCTTGATGTACTCTTATTATTTGTTGAATGCTTGAAACTCAAAAACTCTCTATTTCTCATAACATGCTTAAGAGACTCTAAGTATAATGTGTGTATCTGTATCAGAACTCAAATTATTTTAAAGAAACAACGATGCCAAGATATTATAACAAGGTAAAGTATAACAAAACAATATAAATGAGGTATTTCCAAGTCAAATACAACACGAAACTACACACTATAATTCCCAAGAACTGGTGTTATAAGTCATGAGCTACAACGTAACGGATGGAAAATACAACTCTAAATAAGAAAGATACAAAATATTTTGGAATATAATAGGAGTAAATGATTTTGAACCATTGTTGGTATCACAAAAGCAGAATGCTGGTATGATAACCATTGTTCCCTCCACCAACATGGCAACAGTTCAACTCACACGAGAGTGCGACAAGTACAACACTAATGCATACTAATTAAGTATTATTGATGAATTGCTATTTTATCAATTCATTGGACTCAAATTTATGAATTATTAGTGTTACATTAATAATTATGAATTATTAGGTCTCATTGTAGCTCTATATCCCGATACAAAATTTTGGGATAGGCTATAGCTAGTTTCTACTTATGCTAAACTAATGTAAGATTCCGAGAGAGGCTTCCTCTTATTGTGACTATCGGATGTCACATTTTGAGAGAGGCTAGACTTCATATGGCTATCCTGATGTCAGATTCTGTACCTACTTTGTGACTCCCCGATGTTAGGTTCTCGGAGAATCCTCGATTGAGTTCCATCTCTGTTTCATAGTTGTTATTCCTTGTATTGATCATTACTCATGTTAGTTCTTGTGTGCACTCCTCGAGCTTATAGGGGTCTGGTCAGGTTATTCTCTCTATCTTGTCTCTTGTATGCAGATTTTGGACTTATTGGGGTCCAGTTAGGTTATAGTTGGCTTTGTCTTACTTGGGTACTCGCTTTAGATTCTCCTTATGTGGTATATGAATTGCTTTACTGTAATTGTAAGTTCCTATATTGATAGTGATTCATACCTTCAATATAGGAACATGCATAACATCAATACAAATAAATAATCTTAAAATGGGTTGAAATTAAAGATTAAATTGAACTCAATTGAGGATTCTATTAGAATGAGTTGACGTTGAATCTAATTCAAATTATCTTAAGCCCGACCTTTAAAATTTTGGACGGGTTACCTATAGTTTGATCTCATTTTGACACCCTAATTGGTACTTTTACTAATTTAATTATTAAGTACTTTCAAGAGTTGACTTTTGGATCAAAGCATGGTTGAAAAATAACCCACTTATTTTATGTTAAAATAAAATAAATTATTAGAATAAATCTTAGTGTGGAGACCCGTATAGAGTGGAAACTATTCTACTTTTATTCTTAAATCCATTATAATAATAATAATTCTAGGTGTCAAAACGGCTCTAATCACTAAAGAAAGATTGATAGGGCAAAGAAAGTCCCACATGGCTCACTAGAATTTAAGGCCAAACCTGTTGTTATGGCCTATCAACCATCGAAAAGCCACAACCAAAAGAATAGGAAGAACGACAAAGTCAAATTCTTATAGAATAAATCAGATAGTAACAAAGAGAGAAATCAACACTTAAAATTCAAATCGTCGAAAATGAGTGTAGTTGTTGTTGATGGTCCAATGATGGAGGAATTTGTTGATGACACCGAGGCGTTTGGCAAGTGGACGGACAAACATTTTGATATGCTAGACACAGATGGAAACGGGGAATTGTCTCGAGACGAGCTCCAAAACAGGAAAGGTAAATTCTCGTCGTGTGAATTTGAGTTGCAGAGCAAGGAAGAAATTTCAAGTTTGTATGACATCCTTATTGAAAGATTTGATATTGACAAAAGTGGAACTATTGATAGACAAGAATTCAAGGCTCTTACAAAAGAAATCATGTTGGCTAAGGCTAGAGGGATTGGAAATTCCCCTGTTTTAGTCATTCTTCAAGGGGATAGCCTTGTTATGAGGGTTGTTCAACGTTTTTCAGCAAAATAACTCATATTTATTTATCTTCCTAATTCATTTCTCATTACTTATTACTCTTTCTATTATAGTTTGTTTGTCTTAGTTTGAAGGAACATGAAGTTTAATATAGTTATCATTTTTTTTTTAATCTGTACTTTTTTTGTTTCAATTTGTTTTTCTGATTTTCACTCGACTTGGTGTTTAAGAAAATAAAAAAGAATATTTATGTTTTACCCGAAAAAATAAAAATAAAAATGGACTTCTCTTGAAAAATCGACTAAACTTATGTTTTGAACAGAAATCGATTTTCCAAAAGAAACAGAGCCACCACTTAATTTTCTTAGTAAAAATCAAGAAAAAACTTAAGGTTTTAAAAGACTTAAACAAATAAAATCAACTGAAATAAAAAGAGTTCGAGTTCAATGTACATTCCGAGAAGGTGTTAGGCCCTCGGAATGTCTGCTAACTTGCGGTTGACCAACGATTTGACTAAAATGACTTTTCAACTAACTTTTAAAAAGTTAACTAAGTTTTAAAAAGAAAGAAAATTTTAAGTTGCTACTTTCAAGAAAAAAAATTCGGCATAATTTCAATTAGGGCAAAATAATCATGTGCAGCTAAATATATAAATAAGTAAATAATAGATACTTCAAAAATAAGAAAGGCTATCTTGGAAGAACTTAATTAAATTAAACCATAAAAAAAAAGGAAGTTAACCAATAACATAAATAATAATAAGGAAAGAAGAAACAATTGAACTTGGGTCTTTTGCCCAAACCCAATTTAGTTGGGCTTTGGCCCACTTGTCCTAAAATCTAAAAACATAAAAATCATGGATTTTGGCCCATTTCTATTCTTCCTGCTGTGCAAATTTTGGGCTTTGGCCCACTTATCTGCCATCTGAACTTGTGCTTCAATTTTGAGCATTGTATTTTCTGCATTTTACCCTGTATGTCAATGTTTTCACTATGTATATCAGTGTATACAACATGTATACTACCCATTTTGGAATTGTTATTCTGCTTTCCAGAACCGTTCATCAGTCTTTCTCGAAATAGGAGAAATAGAATGCAAAGCCGACTCAAAGAAGATGTGATTGGACCTTCATGGCCCACTCAAAATGAAAAGAGGAAGGTAATGGAGTTTGATGAACTCGGTCGAAATCACATGAAACAAAAGAAAGAGAAATAAGGATTAACATTCATGTTCATAATGATGAAACTTGCAAATAAATTTAAATTAATCGATAATGGAAACGAGCACACTGATGGCTTAATAATAATGCATTTTAACACTCATTCATTAATCATATAATACCCCTCATGCTTCCAAGTAAATGCTAACGAATCTACTTTCCCTTCCCCTCTCAAAGGCACGATTTCCGGGAAAACTAAGCACAAACAAGTTGGATGGTTAAGCACAACAAGTTTTAACAATTTAAGAGAGAGGAGGGATATTTTAAGAGAGATGAACACTCAAAAGCACAACATGCTATCAATATTCATTAAAGGGAACATCTAAAGGCAAAAGGCTATCATCAGAATCTTATAGTCATAGACAATAGAAGACTAACACTTGATAAAACATAACCAAACAAGGTAAGAAAGCCTTCTATTGATCAGCCCATTGGAAAGACATATAAGGTCATAACCTTACTAAAACAAAATTTAAACAAAGAGGGAGGTGACACTAGTAACACAACATAATAATCAATCGATTTAAACCTTAAACAAAATATGCTAAGGAACAGGACAATCATGAAAACTAGAAAAGAGAAGAACGAGTTGTTGCCTCTAATGGACAGTAGATACAACAACATTCAATCTTCGTTTTAACTAGCTTCAGGATTCTGAATGAACATTGCAGTAGCAAGATGAAAGAAACTCTTAATGCTAAGAGACAACTAAAATAAGAAAAATGCAAATTCGACAGCATCAAAACAAGTGTACCCGAAGCAAAATAGCAACAACAATTCCAACAAATGAGTAGAGGAGCAACAATGATACATATATAACACAAAATTAATTCGACATTAAGACTGAATCATTGAAACCAATTAAGAACAATACACCATATTAAAATATCACTAACGTGGCACCTAACGACGAACCAGCCGTACAATAGCAAGATCAAAATAAGAAAAGAGATGAAGAGGGTGTTATCGAGGGAAGAGTGTTACCTCCTTCTGAGCAGCGAATGGGAGAACGAGCTAGCAGGAAGACGATTCTTCCATCAAAATGAGACTGCAAAAATAGAGAAAGAGCGCCGAGTTTCAAAATGAAATCGAAACTTAAGTATACTCTATATCACTTGTCTGCATCGGGTCTGTTTTTTACCTCAAAACCTTTGTATCTTCTCAATAGTATTTTAGCTAATTTTGGAATATCGACTAAAATTTCTAACCCCTCTCTCAGTAAATAACGACCAACCTCACAATGAATGGAAAAAGGGTATTTATAGGGGATTTCTAGGGTTCGAAAAAGGGGGGAAATCGGGAGGAAAATGGGATCAACTTCGAAATTCAAAATTCAAAATTTGAAATCTCTTGAGGATAAGGCTGCCAGCTCGAATTGGTACAAATCTCCAACGAATTTGTAATGGAGGCCGCTTGGTTTGAGCGAAGGACAAACGAGCTACAAGATTGTAACACCTGGAAGATTCTTTGTACGGAGAGGATAAGGGGAAAGAGGATCGGGTCGCATTTTTTCTGGGCTAAGTCACTGGAAATTCTGGGTTTCTGGACGCGATGAAGAAGACACGGGTACAGGGGGTCATTTTGCTACTGTTGTGCGAGAAAAAGAAAAAGAATTAAGTGGGGTCGCTTGGTACTGCACACTGCTGATGTTGTTGTTGTATGTATTGAGTCTTTTGGTGGGTTACTGAATTGTTTTGTTAATGGGCTGCTGGGATTGAATTGGAATGGGTTTGGGCCGGCTATTTACTGGAATTGGGAATAAGAGTTGGGTGGGCTGTTGATGTAGTTTTAGAAATTTAGGAATTGGCCTGGGTTTTGAAAATGGAGTGGAATTTGGGTCAATGGATTAAAGTTATAGCCAATTGAACTTAAGAATATAACCAAATTGAGCTTAATTGATGATTTGGCTAAAAATTAAGGAAGACGATTTAATATAAATTAATTAATGAGGTTCTTAATCTTAGCAAAATAAAATAATTAACTTAATTATAAACTAATAACTCAAAATAAGTATTAACTAACTAAACCAATTAACCAACTAATTAAGTAAAAAAATAAAATCTTTTTGAGACGACTTTCTAATATTTATAAAATATACTAATTATATACATAATTATGTAAAACATATACATTATCTAAAGTTTATAAAAAGTGACAAAACTATTTAAAATAACTTGTAATTTTTTTATTTTTTTTATAAAAATAATTATTTTAACTCATTTGAAATTGAAGAAACTCGCTGATTAATCTTTATTATGGAGGTCCAAAATTGGGTGTCAACAACTGTTCCTCGTTTGACTTGGATTGATGAAAGAAATCCGAGGCAAATGAAATTGACAAATCAAATTTTGACCGACCACATCTTTATCCTTTAGAAAAGAGTTTTTGGTGCGAACATTAGGAATTATGGCCAAACCTGGGAAATGGGTTTCCTACATATCTCAAGCTATATGAGAATTCAGGCCACTTGTAGTTCGACACGCTTGATTTGAAACACGATTTTGAAAAAATTCAAAAGCCATCCCGATATCAAACTATGAAGAGACCGGAACACTTGGGAATAAGATTTAAGAGCAAACGTCAAAGTACAACCGAGTTTTCAACATTGGTCCCGCCTACATCTCCCCCAACTTAGGGAATCAAGTTGCTTACAGTTCGACTCTATCGGTTGAAAATAAAATCTATTATGCAAGATAACATTTGGTTCTTGAGGAGTGACAAATAGGTCGAGTATGAAAAAGAGGCTTGCAACCTTATCCATGAATGTGGTGCACTTCACACCCATAAGTAAGAACTTACACAGACATAATTTCCAAAGCTCTTGGTGCATTGTCACTCAAATTAGAAAGTTACCTCTGGTGAAAACCAAATTTTCTGGGTGCGAAACTGAAACAGATAAACCCAAAGAAAAACCCATATTCCTTGTAATAGGGGTCTGGTTTGATTGTGGTGGAAGTTGCTCCTTGGCTCACGTCCTAAGAGTTTGATACTCCTCTTCACACTATGTCCCAGTTCGCTGCTAAGATAAAGTTTCACGTTATGCTGCATCCTTATCAATGTCATCCACACCTATAGTTTGATTTGATAATTCATCCTCTTAGATGCTCTCGACAAATATTGAAATAAACTTGTTAGTAGAAACTGTAATTGATGAAAGTGGTAACATCTCTTACGACACTTTTTCAGTTATGTTCTTGCACCTTTTCGTGGATACGTCATTGCCTTGGTATTTTGAATTCAGTTTTTGTTTGAAAGATGTCATACAGGTATGTTCAATATATGTCTGCACACTCAAAGTAAATAATTAGTAGATACGGTGCCGCTTTAGCTAGCGGCTTGAGTCAAAAAATAAAGAAAGATCATTTATATAATAAATGAGTATATCTTCATTAATAGGCATAAACATCATTTTAAAGTAGATGAGAAAATAAAGGAGTATTGAGAGTAAAAGATAATGGATACCACTTTCAAACTCCATGTGTCCATTACAACTCATGATTTGCTGAGGATTTGGAGATGACATTGCTTGTTTTGTGCATGGCGAACTCTTATGATCTCAACAACGAGTCAGATGGCTTGATAATGATCCAACTGTAACGAGGTGGATGGATCAATAATAATCCAACTATAACGAGGTGGATGCTCGATAATAGTCCAACTGTAACGAGGTGAATGCTCAATAATATTTCAATTGTAACGAGGTGGATCCTCGATAATATCCCAACTATAACGAGGTAGATGACTCGATAATATTTCAACCGTAACGAGGTGGATGGATCGATAATATTCCAACTGTAACAAGGTGGAGGGCTCGATAATATTCCAATTGTAACGAGTGGATGATCGATAGTATTCCAACTATAACGAGGTGGATGACTTGATAATATTCCAACTGTAATAAGGTGGATGGCTCGATAATATTCCAACTGTAACGAGGTGGATGACTCGATAATATTCCAACTGTAACGAGGTGGATGCCTGATAATATTCCAATTGTAACGAGGTGGATGCTCGATAATATTCCAACTGTAACGAGGTGGATGACTCGATAATATTTCAACTGTAACGAGGTGGATGACTCGATAATATTCCAACTGTAATGAGGTGGATGCTTGATAATATTCCAACATAGTTCAAAAAAGGAACCTGAATTGGACAAACAAATATACGAACCACTTATGGGGTGGATCGTCCAACAAAACTATATACTAAAGTCTTTAATTAATCAATCAAAACACATAATCCACTTATTGGGTGGATACCTAACAATTTTTGAAATCTTGACCCTGACATTGTCAAGAAACACGTATGCCTGAATTGCTACGTGACAATCATGCTAAAAAAAAACTATATCATTGTATATGCACGTTGCGACTACGATTCTCTCTTTAAAAGACAGAATTATCGAGGTGAATGACTTAATTCTTTCACACGAAGATTAAAGTCAATCTCGTCTTATTTGAAAAACTCAACAAAATTTGAGTTTGTTGCTGACATCTTCAATCGTTATCGAAAACTTGTAACGATTTAATAACTTCGACTGTCATGAGGATATTGTGATCACCAACATCATTTTTGATGTGATGGAATTGATGATTTTCCCTTGCAACACTTCTAAAATAATGTTACTTTTGATCATCTTCAGATTTGATGTCGATTTCACAAATGATCCTGACTTTACCAATACTATCACCTGCAAAGCTTGACACCAAACATTAGTATCGACGATGAAGCGAAGAATATAAGTAAAGATAAAGCGTAAGATTAAGTCATTTGGCTTATCAAGATTAGGCTATGATGAGCCTAATGTTGACTTTGATCGTAACTCGTCACTAGCGATCCTCCAACACGTTGCTTCTTAAAACCTTGAAAGAATCTATTAGAGTTTATCTTCAATATTCCTGCAAACTAAAAAGATGATGTTTATAAATCACTTGAGGCAACATAATGAAATGAAGATAAAATGAGATGGAAAGTTTTCTAAGTTCTGTTGATGAGGCCACGATGGGTGTAAATGACGCCTTTTGTCACACTTGACAACTTTACATTGCCATTTTTGTGACTTTGATGTTCCTGTATCCAAAGAAAAATTCTTAGTTGAAAGACTGATTTGTGTTGGTCTTGTCTCCATGCTCTTTCATGCAGTTGGCTTACACGTTCGTCCGTCCTTTGAAATGTAATCTTGATGGAATTTTTGAGGACCTTCCTCAAAAATTTTATCCCAGTCTAAAATATGGAAGTACTCTGGTAACTTGCTTTGTTATTCTTGAGGTTGCTTATTCTGGAATTTTGAGATTCCTCCTCAAAATTCTGTCCCAGTTTGCTTCAATAATCATAGGTATAAGTCCTTTAGCCAATGACATTTTTTGTGGAATTTTTGAGATCATCTCAAAAATTATGTCCCAATTGCAAACTTGATTCTCTAAAAAAAATTCATCTTAATTTCTCGAGATCTACTCAAAACTAACACCATAGAATTTTAATCCTCAGTTTTGACTTGTTGAAGAAGCCCATCTTCAAATGAATTTTTGAGATCCTCTCAAAAATTCTGTCCCAGTTTCCATTATAAAGAGAAATGGAAATCTTATGGGGAATTTGACCGAGCCGTTGTGGCACCTACTATCTCGTTGAAGCAGGAATCAGGTCCAATATAGTTCTAAGTAAAAAAGAAGGAAATATTAAAAGTTGATGAAGGGGTGACCGAGGCCGACACAGGATGCCTACGTATCTCATTCTTGAGAATTTAGGTCAGACATAGTTCATTACAAAGAAATATCCCAAAAGATTGGCTGATCTTCCTTCTATAGGATAGAGCATACCCATTACTTTCAACCTTTCATAAAGTTGAGTTTGAGATTCCCTTAGTGGTGTAAATACTTTAGGAGCTTTCCTAAAGTTTGGACGAGGGAATCATTTCTGATTGACATTGTGGTGTCGATATTTCCTTTGTGGAGCTGACTATATATGGGAAGCCGTCACCACATATACCTTTTCTACTTTTCCCTTTGACATATCCATATCACTAATTCTGGTAGTTTTGTCATTAGCTCACAATGCAATAAGGTTTGTAGCCTTTCCAGTCTAGAAACCATCTTCCAAAGCTTCTCCCACCTAGACAATCTCAATAAATTTTTGTCCCATCATGCATAACATTCTTTCATAGTACTCAGGATTTTGAGTTCGAATAAACATTTCAGTAATTTCACGCTCAGTCATAGAAGGTTGAACTCTTGCAGCCTCTTTTCTCCAATGAAGAGCATACTCTCGATAGTTTTCTGCAGACTTCTATTTGTTCTTCTCCAAATAGTAGCAATCAGGGGCAGCTTCTACATTATGTCCAAATCTTTCATTGAAATCCTTTGCGAGTGCATTCCAACTCATCCACTATTTTAATTATTGCGATGTAAACCACTCTAGAGCTTCTCCATTTAGATTTCGACTAAAGAGGCGCATCAACAATGCTTCGTTTCTGCCAACTCCCACGAGTTGATCACAATAAGCTTTAAGATGTGCTAGAGGATTTTCAGTTCCATTAAAACTGACGAACTTTGGCACTTTGAACCCTTCCGAAAGGTCTAAATCTGGATGAATGCATAAATTTTCGTAGTTCAGCCCCACCTATTCTGAAGAGTAATCAAGTTATTTTATCACTTTCACAATCTCTTCCTTCATGATTTGCTTAGTATCTTCCTCTTTGGCCCTCCACTCCTTCTCCTTCTCTTCGTAGTGGTCAAGTTCGGAATAGGCAGTATAGTGAAGGTGTGGTTCGGTCTGGACTGGGATATTAAAAGTGACTTTTGGAGGTAAAGGTTGAGCGTTACGTGGATTTTGAGTGCCTTTTGCATGGGTCTGGTACATGAAAGTGGATGTTTGAGGATTGTTGACATTTAAGCTTTGAAATGGAGGAAAACTTGAGGGTTGGGATTCAGGCTTTGAAGAGGAGGTGGTGTTAGGTATGAAGCGCTGGTGTGATGATGATTTGGGATAGTTAAGTCGATGGTGGAGGGATTTTGAATAGGGTTAGAGGGTGGTTTGTTTAGGACATATTCCGAGTTTGAATTCAGAGGAGGAAAATGGAGTGGAAGCCTTCCATTGCTTGGATTGTTGATATTTACAATCGGAATTGACAAACCTTGGTTTTTCTGGAACTCAACCCTTAACTCAGCAATCTTTTGCATCAACTATGCAATTAACTCATTTTGTTCAATGGTAGTGGGCTAGACTATAGCAACTTCGGTCAGGCCAATATTCTCACTATTCTGAGTCATTTTTTGTTTTCCTTTCAACAAAATTCGATTAGGGAAGGAATAATTGAGAACTTTGAATGTTCAACCAATTCCTCAACACAAATCAATTTTGAGTACCTGAAAAAGAAAAATAACTCAAAAGGCAAATGTGTTAGTTTGTGTAGGTAATAGGTAATACAAGATATCATACACAAAGTTGTAAGCACACAAGAGTCACTTCATTCGAAGATAAACTAGCTCACGGATATTGGAGATGACTAAATAGACAGAAATTTGTCTATTTAATTTTGGAATTAGTGAATCATAAAAGTCGACTTGAGTTGAGACAAAGTTGATTGTATCGTACGAGACTAGCTCTAATTTCTTTGTAAGAGTTGGAAAAGATAAAATTTCTCAAAAATGGGGACTAAGCCTTGGAAGGCTACCTACGTATTTCATGAGGAGAATTCAGGTCCTACATAGTTCGACTCTTGTATCCCTTTTTGTTTTGAGATAAATGGTTGACCTTTTTTCTGAAATGAGAAAGTAAGGTTTTGAGAGTGAAATTCAGGTTTTGTTGGGAAACTAAAGACTTGAGGAGTATTTGGACACACTTTTGATAGTGACTTGATATTTATGCTTAAGGGTTCTAAAAACAATTCGAAGAGAAGTGAGCTAAAATATCTCCAAATAAAACAACATATTCACATAAGCAGTTATAACATATAAATAGATATTGCGCGTTCTAAACGGATATGTGACCCTTT
The DNA here is from genome assembly GCA_035578085.1 of Solanum pinnatisectum. Classification (NCBI taxonomy): domain Eukaryota; kingdom Viridiplantae; phylum Streptophyta; class Magnoliopsida; order Solanales; family Solanaceae; genus Solanum; species Solanum pinnatisectum. The sequence goes on from CM069085.1 coordinate 22,320,318, forward strand.
TGTGCCAAAGGTAGGCCTAACGATTTGAAGGATGTATAACATCATTTGAAACATTCCATTGCCCCAAAACCCAAATTTATACAAGTTTACGAATAAACTAAATGAGGATACATAACAGAAAAAATGAGATACAAAATCATCAGTCCCGCGCAGGGGTACAATCCTAAACTATGCTTCCATGAAAGGATCTTCGTTCTTGAACTTCTTGTCGTCTTTGGGTGCCAATCTCTCTTGAATGGGCTAGTAGCTTGTAAAACTCTTTCTTCAACTAGAATAAACTATAATCTACTCCTTACCCTAAGGGACAATGGTTTTTTCAAAAAACGTATACATCATTCAAATTAAAACACATAAGTATGATTGTCTTTTTATTGACCAATAGGCCAAATAGACACAAGGTGGGCTTCTAATGGGCCCAACACGCCTTGGGTGATGGGTCAACTTAGTTCAAAATACGCTAAATTTAGGGTTTGGGTTCGCTCTACGCTAGTTGACTAAGAGTGACTTATGAGAGACTGGGAACCCAAGCAGACAACTTAGGCTGAAACTCACGACAACCATTAGACGCATGACGAACCAATAAATTGTTGATCATTTCAGAAAAGGGTCGAGTATGAAAATTCCGGCTGCGATTATGCATAAACCGTTCTTAATATACTATACATACAACAGAAAATGTCATGAATGCAATGATAGTTATAGCAATTTAAACACATTAAGCACAAATAAACAATTCATAAATTAATAACAATTAGTCAAATAGTCAAATCTTATGGTTAGAACTTAATTAAGTCCACAGCGGAGTTGCCATTTCTGTGTTACCAGAAAAAATAAAATAAAAATGGACTTGTCTTGAAAAATCGACTAAACTTATGTTTTGAAGAGAAAATGATTTTCCAAAAGAAATAGAGTCACAACTTAATTTTTCTAGTAAAAATCAAGAAAAAACTTAAGCTTTTCAAAAGACTTAAACAGATAAAATCAATTGAAATAAAAAGAGTTCGAGTTCAATGTACATTTCGAGAAGGTGTTAGGCCCTCGAAATGTCCGCTAACTTGCGGTTGACCGGCGATTTGACTAAAATGACCTTTCAACTAACTTTTAAAAATTTAACTAAGTTTTAAAAAGAAAGAAAATTTTAAGTTGCTACTTTCAAGAAAAAAAAATTCGGCATAATTTCAATTAGGGCAAAATAATCATGTGCAGCTAAATATATAAATAAGTAAATAATAGATACTTCAAAAATAAAAAAGCCTATCTTGGGGGAACTTAATTAAATTAAACCATAAAAAAAAAGGTAGTTAACCAATAACATAAATAATAATAAGGAAAGAAGAAACAATTGAACTTGGGTCGTTTGCCCAAATACAATTTAGTTGGGCTTTGACCCACCTGTCATAAAATCTAAAATCATCAAAATCATGGGTTTTTGTCCATTTCTATTCCTCCTGCTGTGCAAATATTGGGCTTTGGCCCACTTTTCTGCCATCTGGACCTGTGCTTCAATTTTGGGCCTTGTATTTTCTGCATTTTACCCTGTATATCAATGTTTTCACTATGTATATCAGTGTACACAGTTGTATACAGCATGTATACTGCCCGTTTTGGAACTGTTATTCTACTTTCCAGAACCCGTTCATCAATCTTTCTCGAAATAGGAGAAATAGAATGCAAAGCCGACTCAAAGAAGATGCGATGGGCCTTCATGGCCCACTCGAAATGAAAAGAGGAAGGTAATGGAGTTTGATGAACTCGGTTGAAATCACATGAAACAAAAGAAAGAGAAATAAGGATTAACATTCATGTTCATAATGATGAAACTTACAAATAAATTTAAATTAATCGATAATGGAAACGAGCACACTGATGGCTTAATAATAATGCATTTTAATACTCATTCATTAATCATATAATACCCCTCATGCTTCCAAGTAAATGCTAACGAACCTACTTTCCCTTCCCCTCTCAAAGGCACGATTTCCGGGAAAACTAAGCACAAACAAGTTGGATGGTTAAGCACAACAAGTTTTAACAATTTAAGAGAGAGGAGGGATATTTTAAGAGAGATGAACACTCAAAAGCACAATATGCTATCAATATTCATTAAAGGGAACATCTAAAGGCAAAAGGCTATCATCATAATCTTATAGTCATAGGCAACAGACTAACACTTGATAAAACATAACCAAACAAGGTAAGAAAGCCTTCTATTGGTCAGCTCATTGGACAGACATATAAGGTCATAACCTTACTAAAACAAAATTTAAACAAAGAGGGAGGTGACACTAGCAACACAACATAACAATCAATCGATTTAAACCTTAAACAAAATATACTAAGGAACAGGACAATCATGAAAACTAGAAAAGAGAAGAACGAGTTGTCGCCTCTAATGGACAGTAGATACAACAACATTCAATCTTTGTATTAACTAGCTTCAAGATTCTGAATGAACATTGCAGTAGCAAGATGAAAGAAACTCTTAATGCTAAGAGACAACTAAAACAAGAAAAATACGAATTCGACAGCATAAAAACAAGTGTACCCGAAGCAAAATAGCAACAACAATTCCAAGAAATGAGTAGAAGAGCAACAATGATACTTACATAACACAAAATTAATTCGACATTAAGACTGAATCATTGAAACCAATTAAGAACAATACACCATATTAAAATATCACTAACGTGGCACCTAACGATGAACCAGCCACACAATAGAAAGATCGAAATAAGAAAAGAGATGAAGAGAGTGTTATCGAGGGAAGAGTGCTACCTCCTTCCGAGCAGCGAACGAGAGAACGAGCTAGCAGGAAGATGATTCTTCCACCAAAATGAGACTGCAAAAATAGAGAAAGAGCGTCGAGTTCCAAAATGAAATCGAAACTTAAGTATACTCTGTATCACTTGTCTGCTTCGGGTCTTTTTTTTTACCTCAAAAACTTTGTATCTTCGCAGTAGTATTATAACTAATTTCAAAACATCAACTAAAATTTCTAACCCCTCTCTCAGTGAAGAACGACCAACCTCACAATGAATGGAAAAAGGGTATTTATAGGAGATTTCTAGGGTTTGAAAAAGGGGGGAAATCGGGAGGAAAATGGGATCAAATTTGAAATTTGAAATTCAAAATTCAAAATCTCTTGAGGATAAGGCTGCCAGCTCAATTTGGTACAAATCTCCAACAGATTTGTAATGGAGGCTACTTGATTTGAGCGATGGACAAACGAGCTACAAGATTATAACACCTGGAAGATTCTTCGTACAGAGAGGATAAGGGGAGAGAGAGGAAGAAGACGACACAACAAGAGTGGGATCGGGCCACATTTTTTTTGGGCTGAGTCACTGGAAATTCTGGGTTTCTGGACGCGATGAAGAAGACACAGGTACAAGGGGTCGTTTTGCTACTATTGTGCGTGAAAAAGAAGAAGAATGAAGTGGGGTCGCTTGGTACTTCACGCTGCTGGTGATGTTGTTGTATGTATTGGGTCTTTTGGTGGGTTACTGATTTTTTTTGTTAATGGGCTGCCGGGATTAAATTGGAATGAGTTTGGGTCGGCTATTTGCTGGAATTGGAATAAGCGTTGGGTGGGCTGCTGATGTAGTTTTAGAAATTTAGGAATAGGCCTGGGTTTTGAGAATGGAGTGGAATTTTGGCCAATGGATTAAAGTTATAGCCAATTGAACTTAAGAATATAACCAAATTGAGCTTAGTTGGTGATTCAGCTAAAAACTAAATAAGACGAATTAATATTAATTAATTAATGAGCTTCTTAATCTTAGCGAAATAAAATAATTAACTTAATTGTAAACTAATAACTCAAAATAAGTATTAATTAACTAAACCAATTAACCAACTAATTAAGTAAAAAATAAAATATTTTTAGAGGACTTTCTAATATTTATAAAATATACTAATTATATACATAATTATGTAAAACATATACATTATCTAAAAATTATAAAAAGTGAAAAAACTATTTGAAATAACTTGCAATTTTTTTTTTATAAAACTAATTATTTTAACTCGTTTGAAATTGAAGAAGCTTGCAGATTAATCTTTATTGTGGAGGTCCAAAATTGGGTGTCTACAATTGAATCTCATGGTCTTAAACTAATGAAATGTGGAATATGTGAAAATGGTCTTAAATGTGTTAGGATATACTATTAACCATGTGTTTTGATATAGTATTATTTATTGAAAATTGTTTATTATTTATACAATTTAATAAAGTGTTGCATTAAATAGATCAATTTATCATATATGTATCCTCAGCTTATATAGTAGATGATTTGTATAGAGTTTAATCTTATACACAGAAGATTAAATCATTGGTTCTTATAAGTTAAAAGTTATAGTTCACAATCGTAGATGAAAATTTGGACAAACCATCTAAAAGATTGTAGCACGAGATTAAATGTAATTTATCTTGATTATGAGAATGGTATATTCTAACTTCTCGTGCTAGTGCATTTTGTATGTATTGAACAAGACCGAGTAGAGATATATGTTTTAGACTGACTGATAAAAACATATTCTCTAAACTATTAAATGTACTTATATTCTTAATCTTGATATAACAATTATGATATGTATATATTAATAATTGTTTTGATTTATTAAAAGGTGAGATTCTAAATGGATCAATATTCCTGGTAGATTGGATGATAATAATATGTATTGGTGAAATAATTAGCTAGTTGATGGAATCTATGTCTCAATATAGAGATTGATGATATACCTTTTTATGAGAAACTTATAAGTTTTCATGTGTAAACCCAGCTGATAAATTTATGAATCTGACACATGAAATAAGTTAGGTATTGATCTCAAGGTAATTAATCGGCATTGAATTAAATTCGTAAGTAATTTAATTTATTGATTAGTATCTGTAATCTTAACATGGGGAATTACATAAGTGTTTATGGAGAATTTCAAAATATAAATAGAGGAGTGCAATTACAAATTTCCTCAGAATCCTATTTTCTAGTAGAAGAAGGAAAAGTAGCATGCAATTTTTTCTTCAAGAAAGAAAAGAAATGTGTGTTTCTCTTCTTAAAGAAAAAAGATTTGTATTTTCTTATCCTTTTTGAACTGAGAAGAAATCTCTATAAATAGGGATTCTTCAAACCTAGAAAGTCATTCAGTTTTCTATACGATACTTTTCCACCCAAGTATTGAGAGAGTTCAATTGTTAATTTGGGATCACTGTAGAAGATTGTGGAACTGGAGTCAAATTTTCTTCAAGATATTTGCATACGCTTTAAGAGGTAATCCTTGAGTTAATTTTCAACATACTTTGTATGTGATATGTATTTGTGGTTGTTCTCTATATTCATGTAAGATATATGATTTTGTAATGCTTTCGATGTGTATGTTATTTTCTAACAATTCATCTCCCACTTCGATTCATAATCATGCACTTTCAACTCTAACACTCATTCCTTCAACATGCCTATCAAAAGACATTCTGGTAAAGCTTTTGTGAAAGGGACGGGGCACACAGAGTATGTGTTAGCTTAAAAACATTATTTGATGCATTTAATTGAGTAGACTAGTGTGAGAGATGGAAATTTTATTATCATCACACATAAAGACATATTTGTTACCGTGGTATGCTGTAGGTTATGTGGCTCCATTATGATGTAATGGGTGACACCTAAGTTGACTATCCAAGGGTTGTGGCAGCAGTAAATCCGGCAGCATAGTTGGCTTTGACTTCAAGGTGATTGTGAGACTTTTAGTGGCAGACATTAGCGGTGTGGCCAGCCCTATTACATAGTTGACATCAAATAACAGAGTTTCGATTTGAGTTGGACTGCCACTATGGTGGAGTATTTCGACATGAATTCTGGCGCCATTGTTGAGAATTATTGTTTTGCCTACAAATGTTTCGATTATTGGTGTTGGATTTAGCGACAACGACACTTATGGGGCCGGACAATTTCTTAGCATCCTCGTGATGAATAAAGAGTTCATGATACAATTCCTCATAGGAGAACCGTATCACGTGCACGTATGGCAACAGAGATTTGTCAAAACTTAAGACGTAGATCACTGAGTATTTTGAACTTGAGTTTAGGGTTGGATACATGAGAACTAGCAGTGGCTAACTCATTCGAAAGAGACCAAACAGTGAAGTTATTCGGTGATGGAGCAAGAGTCCTTAGTGACATGAGCATGTTGATCACGCAAACTAAAGACTTGATTTGGGATATGTTTGCGTAAGTGGTATGCAAAGCATCCCGAGCTGATTTAGAGGAGTTGGCGGCAACAACAGTGGAGGCAATAGTGGGTTTGACAGAAGCCATGAGGGCATTATTGATGAGCTAGTCTTGACGGAACCAAGTTAAGAAAACAGGATTGGAAGATATGTTTGTGCCAATGGTGATCGTGTGAGTGGGAGCCGAAGTGGTCCTATCGAGATGGCCAAAGAGGTTGTAGTCATACATAAGCATGAAGAATTGGGGTTTCTATGTAGCGAAGTTTTGGCCACCACAGAGTTTGATGGGTAATCAGGATGCAGGATTAAATTGAATAATGATGTTGGTAGCGGTTGTGTTGTCAGCATTAACAACTCTAGGATTGTTGTTGCCGTTGTGATGGGTCATTATTACTGATCTTTCTGATCTGCGTGAGAGACACATAGAAGAAAAAAATGATCGTTCTCGTTAGATCTTAGAGAGCCCTAATACCATAAAAACACTGAGTAAGTGTTGAAAGAAGATACTTTATTAATGAGCATAAAAGAGTATTAAATAGAATTATGGAGAGAACAAGAAGACTCCTAAACAAACACTAATAACGTAATTTAAATAAACAATGATTGTTGAACTAATTAATGCAGTATCCTAACTAAATTAAATTAACAGTAGCTAACAGGGCTGAGTCGTTCAGTGCCAATAAGTCAAACATAATCACTTGTGGTCATTTGGTAGCATGCTAAGATAATGACTATTGAATCAAGATTTGAACCACTGATTAGAGTCGTAAGGATAAATTCAGCAAGATCTCACACAACAATAAGTTGAGATAAACTTGTGTTAACCTTTTTGGTCAAAATTTGTGCACATGGTATGAAATATGTGCTACAACATATTCTCCATTATTCATGGAGTGTATGTTTTAATCTCTTAAGATAATGTTGTATAAATAATATTCAAACATTATATGCATTTGAATTGAGTTCCTTGATCTACTCAATAAACATGAACTCACATTTTTCCTTTATTAGTGGACTAGGTGAACCCTATTTCTACCATCAAAACGTTGCAATGAAATATTGTCATTACTTGTGTGAAGATAAGGATCTTTAATTCACCTACTCAAAAATTATCCTTGTGATAATTTGCTTAAGATCTCATCTCACCTACCATCATCACATAGATGTGATCACATGTGTGAGTAGGTTGACCTTTATACCTGACATACTTTTCAATTACATCAAGGTACCAAAGGCTTTCATAATATAAATATAGAATAATCATTCAAACTAAGTATACACACAAACATTCATATAATAAGTGCATCCAAATCTGATGGAAAGCATAAGGTCAAGTTTCATGAAATTTTGATGATGGACAAATATGATGAAAAATTAGGTAGAGAGAACTAGGTTCATGTAGTAACCCATATAACAAAGGACGTATTGAATAAAAGGAAAGTATCACCCTGAAGTTATAGTGTGCAAAGGATTCTATGTATGGAATGCCTAATTGAATAGGAACCAGTTAGGGTTTTGCAGTCTAAACTAGTCCAACTATAAAAGGATATCAATTGGACATAAAGGAAAACATGATATGCATGACCAAGCTAAAGCATAGTAAAACCTTTTAAAGAGAATCATGAATCATGAACATGGTCAATCCATCTTAAAATCGTAATAAAAGCTCATTAGTCATTTAAAGTAACTTTAGTTTATTTTGTGGGATATTTACTATTAATCGACATAGACCACGTAAGCTATAACGTGGAATCTGGTATTTTTCTCCCATGCTAAAAAAAAAAGTCATTGCTTGACAAGGCAACAACCTTAAACTTCTAGCTTATGTGGATCCACTAGCTATGTCACTTAAGACAATCCTACTGGAGCACGTAGTTAGGGACAAGGAAATTGCTACTAGAGATTCGGCTTCTACTAACGAGAGAGTCTCCATATCAATATCCTCTCGGTGCTAAGTAAAAATTCCGACAAAATAATCATATTCGTAAACCTATCATCATACATAAAAAAATACAAATAAGTTACTAATCTACGCTTAAATCATCGTAGAGTAGCTCCTTAAACCATGTGTGAGAAAAACTTTCACCAATCATGACTTCTTAATGTGAGGAAACCTTTCACAATTTCATTGATTCTTATCTTAATGAAACCAAGATCATAAAACATTCTTTTTTCATAAATTATGCATAACTTTGATGAAAACATCATTCATGGAATCATAGTTTCTTCATAATTTCATGTATGTAAGAGTTTATAGTCAAAATCATGGAAAATAGATAGGTTCTTGTGAAATCAATGGGAAATATGTAATTTAATCAAAACAATCATGATAAGATCAAAATCAAATAATTGAACCAACACAATAAGAACCCATGAAGAATTGAATGAAAACATAATCAAATTGATGAATTTGAACTTAGAGAAATCTTTAGGGCTCAATGGGTGAATGAAACTCGTTGATGAAACCCTACGTATCTTGAGTATCAAAGCCCAAAATCAATGGTGAAAAGGAGACTAAGGCCTCATTTGCTTTCATTAAGATTTAGACATTTGAATCTGAATGCACTTCTGAATAATTAAGATGCTATCTCTATATCTGAACATTGAATGACTAAGATTGTTTGTTTTTAACATCTGAATGAATATTATTTTATTTTTAAATTATTAATAAATGTAACAAAAAAAGAGCTTTGAAATGTATTCACCATTGATAATGTCGAAACTTTGTCACTATCGTAATACCTCGAGAATCCATCACAAACTTTCAGGTCTCACTAAATTTTTTTATAAACTCAATTTTCAAAGACAAAAAAGAAGAAATTGATTTAATGTTAATGTAACATCTCGCAAATTGAAAGAACTAGAAAGAGCTAGAATTAGAAAGAGTGATTTTTGGAAATAATAAAAATCTGAAAAATTGGTCAAGTTAAGTTTGAGTTTTTGGTCAACTTCAAACGACCATAACTCCTAGCTCAGGATGAATTAGGTGTGTTTCTAGATATCGTAGGATAGATCTTGGAATGATCTTCCAACGCCACTGAGATTGCGCGAATCCAAGTTCATATGAGTGAGATACGCCCAATGGAAGTTGGGCCATTCAAATAAGGAAATGTCCAATTCGGATTTTTGAAGGGTATTTTAGTCTTTTTCTTATCCAATTAATAAATTCATTTTAGTAAATTAATTAAGGGTCTAAACTGAACTTGGTCAGTTTTACACTTTTGGAAAAGAGTTAGGGTTTTAGAGAAGAGGAAAGAAGAGGAGAAAAGAGAAGGAGAAGCAAGGAAATCGTCAAGTTCGTCGAGTTTAGCTTATGGATTTCGTCGGGGGTAATCCCTACAAGGTATGTGAGTCTTTCATAGCGTTGGGTTCGTTCACCCACGCGCCAAGCATGTTTATTTCAGTGAAATTCGTCCTAAAAGAGTTTGAAAGTTGATGTTCTTGATAGGTATTCTTGAATTTGAATGTCGTTCTTGAATTGGGCTGAATTGAGGAGTTTTTGAGATTTTTATGCTGAGTTTTAGAGTTGTTTTGAGTTAGGTTCTTGAGTGCATATGCTGGGCATTTGAATCTAAAATAAATTTGAGAAAAATAGTCGAGTTTAGGTGAATTGGGGATGGAAAACGAAGAAGGATCAGCATCCAGTGCATCATTGATCCAGTTGGCTTGCATCTTATTATGATGCAGACGCAAGTAGCCAGGATCAGCATCCAGTGCATCATTGATCCAGTTGAGCTTCAGAGTTATTGGTGAGCCTCCTTACATTTCGGAGGATCCCCCTTTTTCATTACTTTATCATTTTAGCTCATTAAGATGTCGTGGGCTTGTCCCGACATCCATCTCAATTGTTTTAGAGGCTTCATAGACAGTCAGTCAGATATTAGTTCACTCGTCATCATTTTATTATTGGCTTATGTTCAGATTTGAGTTGCCATTTTGGCTAACTTAAATGTTTATTTTTAAAACATTATGAGTTCAGTTTGAGACATGTTGAGTTATCTTGTTTTTGAATTCTCTTTCTTATGTCTAAGTCTTCCGTTGAGTAAGTAAGTCAGGCCAAGGATTCGCTTGGGGCCAGCAATGGTTCTCGAGTGTCAGCCACGTCTGGGGTGTAAGCTCGGAACGTGACAATTATTATTTTCTCAATTACCTAATTTCATTAATAGACTCATAATTTTTTCCGTCGTAATAGGATAAAAGGTCACCACAGTCAAAGTGGTAGTGATTGAATTTTTCAGATCTTGTTCATGGTTACTTTTTAATATTGATCTTTGGTTTTTTTTTTTTTTTTTTTTTTTGTATTTGATATGATTTTTTTGGTCATAAATTTCAATTATATTTTCTTAGGCCAATAGAAGAGAGATGAATGGGAAGAAATAACTTCCTCAGTTTTAGAGATTGAATGGCAGATTCAAAAATAAAATTTAGATGATCTGATTTCTATGAAAAAATAGAAGTTGGAGAAACATAACATGAAGTGGCAGGTTAAGAAATTCTTAACAATGGATGATTTGGGTTTCTATAGGGAAATAAAAGTCTGAGAAGAAAGAGAATTTTTTAATGAAGAATTTAATATTAAGTAAATGAAAGAGCGAGAAAATAGTCCGAATGATATTCAGATTTAGTTAAGGATCTGACCGATTTAGATGTGTTCAGAGGTATTAAGTGGCTAGTTCTTAATAAAAATAAATGTACTTAATGAATTGAGACCTGAACCATTCAATTTCTGACCTCTATTAGGTGCAAACAAATGAGGCCTTAATTTGAAAACCCTAAGTTCTTCTTCCTTGAACTTGAGAGAGAATTAGAGAAGTTGACGGTAGATGGGTTTTGGGAATTTGAGTGAACGTGAGGGTTTGGGTGGGATTAGGAATAGAAGGGTAGCTATAGGACTTAAAATTAGGGTCAAAACGATACAGTATAGGTATTAATGCATAGGAAAAGACTCAAATTCCCTTAAGAAATAACTGTCAAACAGAACCCTACGGTCCATAGAACTTTCTACGACCCGTTCTAGTCAAACGTAGAACCAACTTCAGAAACCTAAATTCAATCATTTCCCACGAGACCTATTTACGGTCCGTCATTCCTTCTAATGTCCGTAGACCTCTTCCGTAGAACTCACATTCAAGTCCAAAATTTCACTAAGTCTGGTTCCTTTCTACAAGATTCATTCTACGACCCGTATAACAACCAACGACCAATCAAAACCTTCTGTAGGCCTGAGGTCCTAAATCAAATCTCTGAATCCCTTCTATGAAAGCCATCTACGACTCGTCCAAGTTCCTACGGTTCATCCTGTCAAGTCGTATGTCCAATCTTCAGAAAACTTGAAATTTCCAAACTCAACTGAAGTTCTACGACTCACCTTCTATGGCCTGTACAAATTTCTGTGTTCTATAGATGGGACTTGTAAATCACCGTATCAACGAAATTTCTGCATTTTTCCTTTTCGACTTGACTTTCCAATTTTTGAGGTGTTCCAAAAATGGCTGATGAGAGAGAAAAAATTGGTATTCACCATTAATTTAGATATTTAAATGTAAATATCATTAATCAATTCCATTTTAAAGAAATTTGTGTATCTGATTATATATTTTAAAATATACGGTATAAAATATTAAAAGTGGTAATATAAGTAATTGCTTGAAACTAGAGGTAAAGTTAGTATACTTGGTAGTGAAGTATGTATAGTAAGGTAGTTTTTCCATTTTAATTTGGGTCATGGGTGAGTAAATTATGAAAGATGGGTTGGTTTTAAATTTTGGGTAAAAATATAGAAAAAATCGGGTAAGTTGTTGAGATGAAGCCACATGTTCGTCAATTAGTTTTGAGGTTATTCACAACTCAAGATTGATGGTAAGGATATAGACAACTTTAAAGTATAATAGATGATATCTATGTACCATTTGTGATAGTTAGAAGGTATATTTGTCCATTTTCCCTATATTATTTATTGAATATTTAAGGAAAAAGTGTCAAAATTATCCCTCAACTTTCATTTTATAGTTAGTTTTACCCTTTATTATACTATGTGGTATGGAAAACCTCATATCAATTAAAATTATCTGATTTCCTTTTCTTATTTGAACCCGGCCCACTAAATCAAATAAATTCATATCAAATTAAATCTCCAAACCCATCTCTCTAATCTTCTTCATCACCTTCCTCCATTTAAACATGCTACTTCCACCATTAACACATTTTTGAATCTTCATCATCTCCTTATGTCCATCTCTGCATAAATTATGAATTAACAAAGAATAAGTAACATTGTTTGGGGAAAAAAGAACACCATTATTGTAGTCAATTTGCCCACATGGCAACCGTAATTGCTTAGTGTAATTTTCCAAAAATTCTAAAGGTAGAAAGATGGAAACACCTGTCAGTGTAACACAGTTGTCCTAACTCGTACACACGCTAATATTACTTTAACTTTAGGAAGGAGATGAAGAAGATTAGAGAGATGAGTTTGAGAATTTAATTTGGTTTAGTGGATTGAGTTCGGATAAAAAGAGAAAATCAAATAATTTTAAATGAAATTAGATAATTTTAATTAATTTGAGATTTTGTTTTATCTAATTGAAGGATACGGGTGACAATTTGTAGATGACGAGGATATAAATAACCACATAGTATAGAAAAACAATAAAATAAAGTAAATAAATGGAGTAGTATGTTTTTTTAAAAATAAAGTAATTTTTTATGAGCTTTTTAAAAGTCGTGTTATGACCAAACGTTTCTAATGAGAGGCAAGTAATGTTGGATAAGGACTTGTTAGTAGTCGATAAAATTAATTAATCGGCCAGAAATTTTTTAGTTCAGGCCGCTATCTATTAGATAGGCGTGGGCATGATATGGTACATACCAAAATGCCATATCATACTAAATTTTTTAATACTGTAATTTTGGTAATATGATATTTGATGTGGTATATGGTATACATTTTAATTTTTTTTGTTATTCGATATGGTATTTGGTATTTAAAAGTAATATATCAAAATATCGAATAATATCATACCGAAGTATATAGTTACATAAATGATTTTATGTATATATTAACAAATATGCAACCTAGTATTAGTATTTAGAAGTTAAAAGTTTGACTACTCTATTTTGATTGGAATGTATTTGAATTGGAATTGATTAACAAAAGAGTTGTTTGTACTTTATTTTGCATTTATATTTCTACATATGTAATGTGTTAGTATGATACAATTGAGAATTTTTTTAATTGTCGAAGTCATAATACTCTATTATGCGAGTATATATTAATCGAAGTTGAACAAATTATGGTTACCGATTTACCATACCATAAAATACAGAAACGGAATTTCAATATACCGAACCATACCAAATTAAATTGGTATGATAATGATATAATGTTTTAAAAATCAAATATCAAAATTACGATATAGAAACTTTCAAATATCGTATCGTACCATAACATGCCCACCCCTAGTTATAGAACAACTCAACTCTTTGACTAAAAAACAAAAAAAACAAAAAATAGAAAAAGTCATAAATTTTACCCACATGTCCCAAAAAGTCAGTTACATGTTTAAACTAACGTTGCGATCTATTACACACCTTTACTATTAAAAATGAATTTAATATCATCCTCAAACGTACAAAGTCAATCGTACAATCCAACGTGATTTACACACATCTGCTAGGTCATTACATGCTTACACGTGTAGTTTATTTATTTATTCTCTCTTGTTTTTCTCAATCAAGAGAAAAAACTCCATTTTTGTTTCCAAAATATTCACCGGCAATGTCATATTCTTCTTCGTCCATTATCAATACAAATATTAGCAAAATCAACCAATAACTTCATCCAATTTAATCTTCTTTTCTAATCACCATCAAGCACACCACCATTAAAAAAAAATTCAACAACATCATTACCACCAAAAATCACCATACCGGACCATTATTTCACCACTAGAAACCCAACGAACAATTATCAATATTTATTTGCAAAGATCATAGTCACACAATCGAAAAATTAATGATCAATTTACTATTACTGATTTTGAAGAAAATCTAGAGGAAATTTTATTGAGAGAGAAGAAAGATTTATGAAAATACATTAGCACCTTGTTTGGATGGTTGTTACCCATTGTATTGTGTTGTATTGTTAGTTTAAATACAATGTTTGTTTTGTTTGTTACTTAAATTATATTGTATCATATTGTTTAAATTCATCGTTAGGTAACGACGAAAAAACTCATTTTATGTAACGACTGATTTGGTGTGATCGCATCGTTTACCTTAATATTGTCTTCTCATTTTGTCTTTATTTATCATTTAATAATTATATTTCATCTTTACCCTACCTTTTCATATTAGCTCTACTTTGTATCCTACTAACCTGTTGGTTAATCATTCAAATTATGATTGTGTGACATTATGTAACAATGGAGAACAAGAGAATCTATCTAAGCATTGTATTCATTAAAACAATACGGTACTGTATGGTCCGATACAATACATTATGAAACAATATGTGACAATCATCCATGATCATGTATAGCTTAGTAAACTCCCCTCAATTATCATGTACAAAGTTTGGTACGCCAAACTCAAATTGTAAGTAAAATAAAAATGTGACAATCATCCAAACAAAGTGTAGAAGTTGAATTTGAGCAAAATCTAGAAACTTTTTACATAGAAAAAGAAAGATCAGAAAAATTTCCAGTTTCATATGCTCACAATCAACAAAAAGGACAAAAATAAATAAAATAATCGGTGCTCGACTTGACTAGTTTGATGGTGGGAGTAGTAAGAATTGATCAATTTTAGGTGTCTCGCTGAAATTTTTTTTTAATTGAACAACTTCGTCAATTTTTGCCTATTACTCAACCTTGTTTTCTGTTTTTCTCTCGAAAAACTACCATGAAAAAAATTGCTAAAAAATTGTTTGTCCCATTAGCCATAGCAACGAGAGTATTTGTGATAAAAGAAAACATGGAGGAGAAGAAAGATGGGTGGCGTGAAGGAGAAGGGGTGGGAAAATTTTTTTGGCTTTATTTTGACTCAAGCATGCCTTTTTTTTTAATTTTTTGAGGATGGTATGAAATTCACTTTTCAGTAGTATAGATGTGTAATAAGTCGCCCCAATAGTTTAAGCGTGTAATTGACCTTTCAGGATAACTTCAAAGGTGAATTTATGCATTTTCGCAAGTAGATTTTGAAAGTATATTGATAGGGGTAAATATATAACTTCATTATTTTAATTTATGTATAAATAATACCCACATAATTTATTCCACCTTCTACCCTGCACAAAATTATACATAGATTTAGGGGTGTTCATGGTATGAAGAAAAATCGATCCAAACCGAAAAACCGAACAAAACCGATAAAATTAAACAAAACCGATTTTATTTGGGTTTGGTTTGATTTGGTTTTAGATTTTTGAAAATCGATAGTATTTGATTTGGTTATGATTTTATTCAAAAAAACCGAAGAATTAACCGAACCGAACTGATGAATTATATACATATATTTTATTAATATACATACTTAATATATTGTTTTTATAAACAATTTTAAAGATCTTATACATGTTTTCATTAAAATTTCTTTATAATTTGCTTATTGGCAAGATGAAACATTTATCTTATTGATTTCATGTATATGAGTGTCTATGACAATTCTTTGTGGGACTGAAAATGTTGTTGTCTCTTCCTTCTAGGCCAATATAGTGAATTTTAAAATATTATTGATAGTAAATTTAGTGATCGAAAGTTCAGTAATTTAAGCCATTCTAACTATTTTTCGTTTTGAATGGATTGTTATCACTTTTTTCACATTTTGAATGAATTGTTTCTTTTATTTTTGTGTATGGTTAATAACCGAATAACCGAACCAAACCAAACTGAAACCGATAACCACCAAACCGATAAATGTATATTATATTTAGTTTGGTATCGTTTGATTTTGATAATTTTAAAACCGATTAAGTTGGTTTGGTTTTGGTTTTGGCCAATAACCGATCCAAACCGACCCGTGAACACCCCTTGATAGACTCATAACTTATATGAGTATTAATTATGTAAAATTACTAAAAATTACAACCAAACATGGTATAAAATAAATACAATATTTGGAAACACACCAACCAAACACGGCATAAAACTAATACATAAATAACTTCTATACAATATTTGGAAACACACCAACTAAGCATGGTATATAAATAATTAATACATGAATAACTTTTTATACTATTTGCAAACCAAACATGATATAAGATTAATACATGAATAACTTTTTATACTATTTGCAAACCAAACATGGTATAAAATTAATACATAAATAACTTGGTTATTCATGTATTAGCTATGCTCTTATCCAATAACCAAACGGCCCCTAATTCTTCAAATCCTGATCAAACTCATACTCTGCTTAGGTTTTTTCTTAGGCTTGTCCACCTCAACAATGCATTCCAACATGACTATATATGTATGCTAATAATGTCTAAACATAGTACAATCCAATTCCCTGACATGGAATAACAAGAATATCCACAAATAATAATAACAGACATAGGCTGGTCAAGAATTATTGCATAACCCAACATACCTAAGCTACTTTTACGCAAGCTTATATTACATCATAATTCCAAATGTCATTGACCCGTTACAAAATGGCCCACCATATAATTGTGTGAAGGTCTGGTATTAACAATGGATGTGTGATTTCTATCAAGCTGAAGCATCGGGATATCTCGAAACATTTTGGAATATAATTTTACCAGTCTCATGGAACTTGAGTGTGTTCTCTTAGTTGATGTTCCAATTTCTACATTTGCAGTGTACCTTGGCAAGAGCAGCCATGTAATCATCACTCCTGATAATGAATATCAATAAGAATTCTTTTCTTCATGCTAAAAATATATTTCTAATGAGTAAACAAATGAATAGCTAAAAAAAAAAACCCTTAATAAAAACCTTGATCCATAAGGCGATTGACAAGCAGCAATTAAATGAACTTTAGCTTCATCTGGCACATTCTGGAAAGCAAAAAAGAGCAAAATAGGTGATCAAGTAAGACGTTTGGAGATCCAGAATTCAAAGCCTAAGTAAAAAATCTAATGATAATTTTCGGAGTTCCCATTATTCAAAGCCTAAGTAGAAAATTAATGTTAGTCTTTCCAACTCGGACCATTCTTATACAGATTAAACCATCGGAGATGTTCCAAATATTCCAGAAGGCATTTTTATCCTACTAATACTTGCTCTGCTTCTAGTGCCCTTTTTTGGTTTAGAACTGATCTTTATCCAAATTTAGTTCCATTGAAAAAGAAAACATCACATTGTAATAAAGTAAATCAATATGCTAATATTCTTTTTGCTTCGACTTCATACTTGCAATCATACGAAAATTAAGTAGTGGGTAAATCTTGATTCTGTTTAAAGACAACATGACTAGATATATGTATGTGTTACCACAGCGAAAGATGGTATTTCAGGTTTTTGGATGGTACTTCAGTTACTTGCATAAAAGCCTATCAAAAAGCAGCCCTTGCACTTTACATCTATCAAAGTTGCAACTCTACCTCACTGTTGAGAATAAAAGAGGCATACACAAGTTATAAGAAAATTTGTAGTGATTCAGGTTCATTGTCAGAGTAATGCGTACATTGTGAACGTAAACTGGCGTAAAGATAAGCTTAATTACAAACGTTCTGAGAGCAATTTGGACAAAGAATCGTCCATAATGAACATAAGGTATAGGGATTAGTAAAAACCTGTGATTCATAGTACAAGCCAGCATATAGAGAAGCATAGAAGTATTCATTTGGCTGTCCACCTAGAAATGCAGCAACAAGCTACAGAATTAGAATTGTATGTAGTTAGTAAAAATATTCAGACCAAACCGAAGCTACGACCTAGCTCAAAACAATATAGTATAGATCATTGGAATAAACTTGTACACATTTTTAAAATGTAATGCTTCAAAGGAAAAACTGTAATAATTTAGTAACAATCACTAGACTCTCAGTTTTGAAAAGTATCATAAGAAAGGCTGGATTGAAATAAATTTCGCCAAGAAGCACTTTCATAATTTACCAAGTATCACGGGCTCATAGTTTAAGATATATCATGAACTTTTCTGAAAGCTTTATGAGAAGGAATATTTTAGGACAAAATGGATTTTCTAAGTAGAATGTTTCGTGGAAGCATATATTGCTAGAGGAAACTCTGTAGTTCCAAGTCCAAGCAGAACTTTGTATAGGATATTGATCGTTAATGTAACTAAGGAACAATGTGGTGGCATCGCAAAAGTCACTCGCCCATGGTTTTGAGAGTTGAATGTTTACCTCCATTAATTATTTGAGATAATCTCAAAAGTTTCCTTGATGAAAACAGCTCAGACTTTAGCAGATTGCAGACTAGTCAAATCATATGCAGCTTAAAACTTGTCTACTATAGCAACTACAAATGAGTTGTTGATTATAGTTCTTTTAGGTCATTTACAGTACGAAAGCCCAAGAACAGAGAACTCCGAAAAAGTTATAAGACGTTTTAGCTGGGTTGTTAGCATATTCGCTTCTAATAACTGAATGAAGGAGGAGTTGAGTCAAAGTATAAGAACAAGAGAGTGAAATAGAAAACGTATTGCCTGCTTCAGTTAGTAATACTCTATGATCTTTGTAAGAATGGGAAAAGCACTAGAGCATACTCATTTGAAAATTACCATTAAAACAGCTTCAATTAACTACTGATATGAATTGAATTTCTTTGTTGCGACAAAGAAACAACATTCCACACCTTTTCTGGATCACCACCATCTTTAAACATGTTATAGGCTTCTCGCATGACTGGCCGTGGATCTCTACCAACCTGCACTCAGACGCTTAAATTTTTGTAAGGAAGCATACAATAGAAAGATGCTTGATCAAATCATTCTGCATTTCAAATAATAGGGATACTTGTAAATTACCTCAAGATATCTTTTTCTTGCTTCATGAATTCCATACAATTGAGCTTCACAAAGAAAGCACCATATTGACTCCTCTGTATCATTTGGGTTTTGGGCAACATCTATACGGAATTGATGTGCACCTTCCTCATACCTAACCAGAAATAACAAGCTTAAGGCAAAATAATGAGGAGTGAGTTCAAACTATAATAATTTGGGAAAGCAATTACCTATCAAGATAATATAGAGACAACCCCCTTTGCCAAAGATCTGATGAATTACCCAAGTAAAAGATGTGAGGTGAGTTCACGATAATATTGCTTGAAAATGGTATTTCAGAAGCTCACATGCTTTTTGGCGAGGATCAAGCTGAATTGCCTTGTCAAACTCCACCAAAGACCCCAACACATCGCCCTTCATCATACAAACAACATAACCTTCAAATTAAATCATTTAGTTCAGTAAAAATGTGTAACAGAAATCCTACTCTTGATTGACCTGTCTAAAAAGAAGCATTCCTCTTCGAATTGCCATCACAGCTGAGTTACCACTTGTTAGGGCATCCCAGATCCCACAAACCAACACTCTTCTCCTCAAGGTTGGTACTGGATTGTGATAAGTTTGGATTCTTGACCGAAACAAAACTTTTCGACCTAAACAACACTTGTCAAAGGGTTTCATCACGCTGGGTTGCACATGATGGATGTGTCCTATTGCCATTACCAGCTAAGAGTGGGAAATTGGGAAATGAGATGATGATAAGGTCACGAACCACGCCTATACAAAATTGAGGAAAGGCTGTCAAACAAGTATTGAAATTAATTAAGCCCACAATTTTGACCGTCTAAGGGGGGGGGGGGGGAATAAGCTTTTCCAACTTTTCAATTAAAAAAAAAAAAAAAAAAGACAAGTGAGCCCCTTATTTTTTATTTTTTTTTTCTTATTTCTAATTTTTAATGTTAATAAAAGGGATTAAATTAGTAATTTTAAGAACTTAAAAATTACAAGTAGTTGTAAATAGTGAAGTTTTATTGATATATCCATATTAAATTTGAATAAATCTTAAATTCATGATACATTGACAAAGTCAAATTACTGGTTAACAAAGTTGGAGTAATATTTAAGTCAAAATTATATGACTTAAATCAAGTCCATCGGACCTTGAATGTAAAAAGTCATCATCCCCGGTCCTTGCTCTCTTTGCCTCCCTAGACTTTTTCTTAAGTTTCTCCTCTTCGATTTGTTGAGCATGAATTATTAGACGAGAAATGTCCATTTCTTTAATGAGCATGGCGGTACGACATTCCTTCACCAACATTTTAGACACACCCGAGACGAACTTGCTCATCTTTTCCCTAGAGTCGGCAACCATAGTACCTAGACGATTGTGTGAACTTCAAGGCATACTCCTTCACACTCATATTTCTTTGACGAAGGTTAATTGATTCAAGTAACATAGCCTCCCCCGTCACAAGGGGAAAGAACCAAGAAAAGCACCCTTAAACTTTTCCCAATCAAGTGGACCCGCATCAACCACTCTCTCGTCCTTCCATTGGTTGAACCAAACTTGAGCAATACCCTTAAGTTGATTAGCAAAAAATTTCGCCTTTTCCACCGGGCTCACTCCCATGATCATCAACGCCTTGTATACCTCATCAATGAACTCTCGAGGATCTTCCTCAACCTTGGAACCATAAAACTCTAGAAGATTCATCCTAGTGAAATCCCTCACTTTAGTTGTTGTTGTACCCACTGTCACGCCTCGAGGCTACCCCCTTGACGTAACACGGGACCTTGGATCACGAGTGACCCCAAGCTGACCCTGAAGCTGGTATATCATAAGCATACTGAAAGATATCTAAATGAAAACATGAACTAACGCGGAAGCTAAATCAATAAATAACTAGAAAATAGGGGAAAACCCGACTAGTCTGAATGTATAAACCTTGCTGGAGTTTAATAACAACTTAAAGATAAACTCAACAATTCTAGTTGATTCTACTACTATGTCTGAAAAGCCTCTAACTGACTAGAGTTGCTGGGATATGCCCACAACTAACTCTAGCAAGACTGAAAACTGAATAAAAGACTAAAAATGAAACACATGTCTGTTGTCCTCGAAACATGAGGACTCACCACTGAAGTTGCTGAATACGGATCAAGAATCGATCTAAGCGTGATCTGGATGTTGAGTACTTGAACCTATATCATGAAAAGATGTAGCGTAGAGCATATGTCAGTACTTGGAATGTACTGAGCATGCAGGATATAGATAATAGCTGAACAAAATATAGTTGAGCAATAATATAATCTGAATAGAAGATAAATGCTGAATATAACTGAAACTGAGCTAAATGCAATCACCAAGTACATAACATGCTAAAACTAAATATTGAAGTATAAACTGAAAACCTGGTCATATGCACTAGAGTCTAATGGTGAGAGCTACTATTAACAGACATAAAACCGTATGAGCTAAATGCGGATTTTGATGTATACGCCTCACTGAGAGGACCCAATATTCCTTGCCAGGGGTATAAAGGCATAACTGGCGTGACCACTAAATATGATGCCAAACAAAGGGAACTTATACTCTTATGGGGGCACGTAGTTCTAGGACTATGAGGGTATGCTGAACCCTAGTCTAACTCGGTGCTAATCCTACTCCCAACTGGAAATGTACATGCACAACATAACTGAAATACTAGATATCTCAATGTTCTGACATGCAAATCTGAGAATGCAACATTTAAGAACTGACAATGTAACATTCAAAAATTGGAGCATGTTAATCTGTTTAACTAACCTAGCAAGTGTAATTCATGAACTAAAAGAATCTACACAACTTGGGTTCTGAGTTTCATGCAAGGAACTAAGCAAACTTTCCAAGAAAACATGATAATTCGATTACGAATACTACACAGCTAAGTCACAACAATTTTCCAAGGTTTTAGAACCCTAGGTCTAAACAAGATATAGAGAATAAAAAATCTAACTAAGTTCTTGGGACCTAGTGGTGACGAAATCTACAGAGAAATTCTTCGATTTTGGGGTTGGAAATGAAGAAAACCTGCTGCGTGTTCTTGTGGAAACTGACGCCTCTTTCTTATCTTTTTGTTCTAAGTTCTAGTGAATTTTGGGAATAAAGGTTTTAGGTAGGTTCTGACTTAATCATAAGGCTTAAATTGAGTAAAACAACGTAGTTTAGGTATTAAATGATGTAGTTTGAATGTCTAATGCATAAAGGAAAAGACCAAAATGAACGTAACTTAAAAGTTGACTAGGCTATCAACGGACTTGACCGACGGTCCGTCCTAGTTGGGCATCATTTGGCTTCAAAGACTTGGTGCTAAAGGTCACGATCCACAGACCCTGTACCATGGAGCGTGGTCCGACTTATGGTCCGTAGGTCCTGTCGTGGGTCATGATTTTCTCAGAAATTTTGGGTGGCTAGCCTATGGACCCTGACCGTAATACGAACCCTACCTACGGTTAGTGGTCCCATCCACGGGCCGTGGTTTGGGCTCCGTCGATGGCACTTGCAACTCTGAATATCTGCTATTTGGTATTTCTTGAATCCGGGGTGTTACATTATCTCCCCCTTGGGAACATTCGTCCTCGAATGAAGTCTAAACAAGTTGAATATGGAGGGAAAAAGCTGCAATCCCTACCCCTAAGTACTAGAAATTGATATCTAACTAAACTTAGTTCCAAGAACATGCAAATATGCTGAAAATGTAAGAATAACTGAAGGAACATGATACTGAGACTAATTTTTTTCGCAAGAATAAACTAAGAAGCTAGAGAGGAACTATTACCTCAAGCTGAAACGGAATCGAAAGGAAAGAGGTAAGGAAACTTAGCCTTCATGGCTGCTTCTACTTCCCAAGTAGCTCCCTCAACGGACAGACTCCTCCACAAAACCTTCACTGAAGTGTCTTATTTATTTCTCAACCTACGAACTTGACGGTCAGGAATCTCTACTGGCGCCTCTTCATAAGTGAGACTATCCTTCACAACCACACTCTCTAATGGTACTATTGACGCCAGATCACCCACAGACTTCTTCAACAAGGAAATATGAAAGACTGGATAAACCGCTGCTAGTTCTGTTGGCAACTCTAACTTATAAGCCACATTACCAACCCTTTTTAGGATTCAGTACGGACCTACATATCTAGGACTGAGCTTCCCTTTCTTGCCAAATCTCATTACCTCGTTCATATGTGATAATTTTAGGAAAACCCAATCATCAATTTCGAACTGTAAGTCCCTTCTCCTCATATCTGCATAGGACTTCTGACGACTCTAGGCTGTCTTTAGTCTATCTTTGATGAGCTGAACTTTTTGCATAGCTTCATGAATTGAATCTGGCCCTATCAAGGCTGCTTCACCTACTTTAAACCAACCAATCGGGGACCTGCATCTACACCTATATAGGGCCTCATAAGGGGCCATCTGAATACTGGAATGAAAGTTATTATTATAGGCAAACTCTTTGAGAGGCAGGTGATCATCTCAGCTGCCCTTGAAATCGATCACGCAAGCTCTCAACATGTACTCTAAGGTCTGAATGGTACGTTCTACCTGACCATCCGTCTGTGGATGAAATGTTGTATTGAGATTTACATGAGTACCAAGACCTTTTTGAAACGATTTTCAGAAATAAGAGGTAAACTGAGGACCTCTATCTGAGATGATAGACAAAGGGACCCTAATCAACCTGACTATCTCATTGATGTAGAGTTTGGCGTAGTCCTCCGCTGAATCTGTAGTCTTGACAACCAAGAAGTGAGCGGACTTAGTGACTCTATCTACTATCATCCAAATGGAGTCATGCTGTCTGCGTGTACGAGGTAAACCCGTAATGAAGTTCATATTTATCACTTCCCACTTCCATATAGGAATGGTAATCTCCTGAGTCATACCTCCTAGTTTCTGATGTTCTACCTTAACCTATTGACAGTTAGAAAAGTTAGCCACAAAATTTGCTATGTCCCTCTTCATGTCGTTCCACCAAAGACTTCCCGTAGATAACTGTATAGCTTAGTGGAACATGGATGAATGGAATACCTGGAGTTATGGGTTTCTGTAATGATCTGTTGCCTCAACTCACCCACATTAGGAGCACATAAGCGACCCTGGTAACGAAGTACACCATCTCCCTCTTAGGAGAAAACCTCAACTTTTTGCTAATGAATTGCATCTATTAACTGAAGTAATATAGGATCACTATCCTATTTTTCCTTAACCTGCTCTACCAATAAAGATTCTGATCCATTCTAAACTATCACCCTGCCATCTGATGTGTCTATAAGGCAAACTCCTAAGCGAACAAGCCGATAAACATCTTTGGCTAGCTCTTTACTTTCTTCCTCAACATGTGCTACACTGCCCATAGATAGTCTGTTGAGAGCATCATCCACTACATTGGCCTTACCAAGATGGTAAAGCACATTCATGTCATAGTCCTTGAGGAATTCAAGTCATCTCCTCTAACGAAGATTCAACTCTTTCTGGGTGAACACATATTGGAGGGTCTTATGATTTGTGAATATATCAACATGAATACCATACAAGTAGTGTCTCCAAATTATTAAGGCAAATACTACGGTTGCAATGTCATGAGTGAGGTAGTTCTTCTTATAGACCTTGAGCTATCTAGAAGCTTAAGCTATGACCTTACCCCGTTGCATCAATACACAACTTAGGCCGACCCTGGATGCATTACAATAAATAACATACCCGTCTCAACCATCTAGTAGAGTCAATACAAGAGTTGTAGTCAATCTAGTCTTCAGTTCTGAGAAACTTTTCTCACACTCATTTGACTACTGAAGTTTGACCTTCTTCTGAGTCAACTTAGTCAGTGGGGAAGCTATGGATGAAAATGTTTCAACAAATCTCATGTAATATCCAATCAAACCCAAGAAACTTCTGATATATGTTAGGTTGGTGGGTCTGGGCCAATGTTGTACTGCCTCAATTTTCTGTGAATCCACATGGATCCCTTCCCTGGATACTACATGACCAAGGAAAGCAACAGACTGTAACCAGAATTCACATTTACTGAACTTGGTGAATAACTGGAGATCTTTGAGAGTTTGTAGAACAACTCTCAGATGAGTCGCATGCTCCTCCTCATTTCAAGAATAAACGAGAATATCATCAATAAAAACGATGATGAACAAGTCCAAATAGTGTTTGAACACCCTGTTCATTAGATCCATGAAAGATGCAGGAGCATTTGTTAGTCCAAAAGACATAACTACAAATTCATAATGACCATACCGAGTTCTGAAAGCTATCTTTGGAATGTCACTATCTCTGACTCTGAGCTGATGATAGTCGTATCTGAGGTATATCTTAGAAAAGTAATTAGAACCCTGAAGTTGGTTGAATAAGTCATCAATCCTGGGGATGAGATACTTATTATTGATTGGGACTTTGTTCAACTGCCGATAGTCAATGCACATTCTGGGAGAACCATCTTTCTTTTTCACAAACAATACTAGAGCACCCCATGGAGAGATACTAGGTCTGATTTAGCCTTTATCTAGAAAGACTTTCAAATGCTCTTTCAATTCCTTAAGCTTAGTTGGGGCCATTCTGTAAAGTGGAATCGAAATGAGCTGTGTACGTGGAAGGAGATCTATTTCGAAGTCGATTTCCCTTTCGAGGAAAACTCCAGGACAATCTTATGGAATACTTCTGGAAACTCATTTACTACTGGGACTGACTCAAGAGTTGGGGTTTCGAAGTTTGAATCCTTAACCTAAACAAGATGATAGATACACCCTCTAGAAATTATTTTTCTGGCCTTAAGGTAAGAGATGAATCGACCCATAGGTAGTGAGCTACTACCCTTCCATTTTAAGACTGGCTCGCTTGGAAACTAAAACCAAACGATACTAGTTCTATAATCGATTGAGGCATAACATGAATGTAACCAATACATGCCTAGAATGATATCAAAATCTACCATTTCTAAGTCTACAAGATCTGTTGAGGTGACTTTATGAGAGACTGTGATAGGGAAATTTCTGTATACCGGTCTAACTATAACTAGGTCACCAATTGGAGTAGACACTGAGAAGGGTTCTAATAGAGTTTCTGAATTGACACCAAAGTTTACTGCTATATAAAGAGTTACAAAAGACAGTGTAGTCTATGGATCTAACACTTCATAAACATCTAAATGAAAGACTCGTAACGTACCAGTGATCATATCAGGAGAATCTTCCAGGTCTTGGCGAGCCTAGAGAGCATACAAGATATTCTAGTGCCGACCGCCATATGTACCAGATGAAGTACCCTACTGGGTTGGGCAACCTGCTGGACCTGTAGACTAAGCCCTATTGTTGTTACCTCCTTGCCCCTGCTTGGTAGAAGGACAATCCTTTAACCTCTGGCCAGACTAACCACACCCAAAGTACCCTTCCCTGCCTGCAAGACACTCACCCAGATGGTTCTTACCACACTTTAGACAAGTTAGAAAATTAAAGTCATATTACCTGAAGTACTCTCTTGAGACTTAGAGCTTGATGCCCTACCTTTCTGATCTTGTTGAAACCTCGAAAATGGAGCACTAGCTGATGAAGGTGCTGGGGTTGTAGACCTCTGTTGAAACTGTAAGCAACTTCCACCACCCGATTTTTACTGAGAGTATTTATAATTTCCTATTCTAGCCTTCTTATTGTCCTTGGCCATTTCCCTAAGCTTATCTCCTTCAACCTGCTGAGCATGGGTCATAAGCCTAGAGATATTCATATCCTCTAATAGCATAGCATTCCTGGACTCTATCTTCACCAAGTCGGATACCCTAAACAGAAACTTACTCATTTGTGCCCTTGGATTGGCAACCATGTGTGGAACATACCTGGAGAGTTGGGTGAACTTACGTTCGTACTCTTGGGATGACATGGTACGCTGCTTCAAATTCATAAACTCTTGTGCCTTAGCTTCTCTCAACTTTCTTGGGAAGAACCTATCCAGAAAAGCTCCAGTAAAACACTCCTAAGTCACAAGAGCTGCATCTGCACCCCTGTTTTCTTTCTACGGAGTGAACCAATTGTGAGCCACATCCTTAAGCTGGTAGGATGCCAACTCCACCCTATCATTACCAGTCACTTGCATCACTCTAAAAAATTTCTTAACCTGATCAATGCAGTTCTCTAGGTCCTCACCAACGTTCAACCCTAGAAACTCAGGCGGATTCATCCGAACAAAATCTCAAACGCTAGCTACAGCTGATCCACCATTTATGTTAGTAGGAACTGGGGCCTGCTGATTGTTCTGATTGGCTACACTCTGAGCCAAGAGTTGGATTCCATTATGAAATTCTACATTCGTAACCTCATGGTTCGGGACTGGAGGAACTGCATTAGCATTCCGTGTGTTACTCTACGAGGAGGCATGATCTGAAACGTATAACGATGAATTAGAAAGGAGACATACCCACGCACAATAAGAATAACAAAAAAGTGAAGTTTTTCCTAAAACACTTCATAGCCTCCCTCTTATTAGATATGGTGCACTCATACTCATGAAAATGACTCTACTTAGTACGGCTTTCAGACATCCTAGGATTGTTGAACCTAATGCTCTGATACCAAGTTTGTCACTCCTCGAGGATACCTCCTTGACGTAACACGGGATCTAGGATCACGAGTGACCCCAAACTAATCCTGAAGCTGGCACATCATAAGCATACTGAAAGATATCTGAATAAAAACATGAACTAATGCGGGAGCTAAATTAATAAATAACTGGAAAATGGGGGAAAACCCAACTAGTTTGAATGTATAAACCATAGTGGAGTTTAATAACAATTGAAAGATAAACTCACTAATTTAAGATGATTCTACTACTAAGTTTGAAAAGCCTCTGACTGACTAGAGTTGCTGGGGCATGCCCCCAGCTAACTCTAGCAAGAGTGAAAATTGAATAAAAGACTAAAAATGAACACATGTCTGTTGTCCTCGAAAAATGAGGAGTCACCACTGAAGCTACTGAATACGGACTGAGAATCGATCTAAGCGTGATCTGGATGCTGAGTACCTGAACCTACATCATGAAAGGATGTAGCGCAGAGTATGTGTCAGTACTTGGAATGTACTGAGCATAGAGGATATAGATAATAGCTGAACTAAATATAGCTGAACAATAATATAATCTGAATAGAAGATAAATGTTGAATATAACTAAAAACTGAGCTAAATGCAATGACCAACTACTAATCATGACCATAATATGCTGAAACTAAATACTGAAGTATAAACTGAAAACTTGGTCAAATGCACTAAAATCTGACTGTGGGAGCTACTATTAACTGATATAAAACCACGTGAGCTAAATGCGGAGTCCAATGTATAAGCCCTACTGAGAGGACCCAATACACCTTGCTAGGGGTATAAAGCCATGATTGGAGTGACCACTAAATCTAATGCCCAATAGTGGGGACTTATACTCCTACCCGTAGTTCTGGACTATGAGGGTACGTCGAACTCTAGTCCAACTCGGTACTAAGCTTACTCCCAACTAGAAATGTATATGACACAACATAACTGAAATACTGGATAGCTCAATGTTCTGACATGCAAATCTGAGAATGCAACATTTAAGAACTGATAATGTAACATTCGAAAACTGGAGGATGTTTATCTATTTAACTGACTTAGCAAGTGTAATTCATGAACCAAAAGAATCTATACTACTAGGGTTTTGAGCTTCATGCAAGGAACTAAATAAACTTTCCAAGAAAACATGATAATTTGATTACGAATACTACAACAGCTAAGTCACAACAATTTTCCAAGGTTTTAGAACCCTAGGTCTAAACAAGATATAGAGAATTAAGAATATGACTGAGTTCTATGGACCTAGTCAGTGAAAGGAACCCACTAGCGAAATCTCACATATCTGGGGTCGAAATCTACGGAGAAATCCTTCAATTTCAGGGCTGGAACTGAAGAAAAACTGTTGCGTGTTCTTGAGGAAACTAATGCCTCTTTCTTCTGTTTTTATTCTAAGTTCTGGTATTTTTGGGAATAAAGGTTTTAGGTAGATTCTGACTTAATCATAAGGCTTAAAATGAGTAAAAGTACGTATTTTAGGTACTAAACGATGTAGTTTGAATGCCCAATGCATAGGGGAAAAGACCAAAATGACCCTAACTTAAAAGGTGACAAGTCCATCGACGGATCTGACCGACAGAATGTGGACTGATCGACAGTCCGTCTTGGTTGGGCATCATTTGGCTTTCATGATCCATGGACCTTGGACCACGGTTCGTGGTCCCATCTACGGTCCATAGGTCTTGTTGTGGGTCATGATTTTCTGGGAAATTTTGGGTGGCCAGCCTACGGATCCTACCTACAGTTAGTGGTCCCATCCACGAGCCGTGCGTTGGCTCCATCAGTGGACCCTGCAACTCTGAAAATCTGCTATTTGTTCTTTCTTGAATCTGGGGTATTACACCGATGCTTGGGTTCACGGGGACCACAACATCCCTATTGTCTTAGGCCATCATGGCCTGAGCCAATACTTGAAAAGAAGCCTTAAACTCCATATTAGTCACTTGTTCGGCCAAAGGATTAGCCGAAACTTATGGAGCTTTTTGAGGAGCTTTTTATTCCACATTCTCACCCACATTCCTTCTGATGTATGCTCTTTGAGGGGCCATATCCTAAAAAGCATCCGATAGGAATTTGGAAAGACATATAGAGTTAAACTCTATCGCACGACTTTAGAATGATGAAAGAATTGTAATTTCCTAAACATCTTATTGCCTTCTTATGCATAGATTTGGGGCGCTTCAAACTACTGGATAAAACTCTACTCGGCGTGGCTTATGAGACATCCTAGGACCTTTCTAAACCTTGTGTTCTAAATACCAAGGTTTTCATGACCCAAAGTACACCCTAGACGTGAATTGGTGTATAAGACCCGAGAGGCCCTACACAAGACACTTAGCATACATCATATAAGATAAAAGAAACAAAAGAGTTTAGAGGGTAGCATTTCATACAAAAGGGTTTGACAAAATCAAAAGTTTAACATAAGTCTCAAAGACATCTATTACATCATAAGGAAAGTGATTCGGACATAACCCATACATCACACACAAAGTTGGAAAATAGAAATGACATAAAAGCAATCAAAGACTCTTAGCCTTCAGATCATGAGGACTCACCAATCATCAAAAGCCCAAAAGAATCAACTAGCCACAAATATGGGGAGTAGAAGCGTCAAACCCTACATTAGTGAAAGAATGTAGGTACAAGTGGAATGTACTTAGTATGAGGCAATATGCATAAACATAGGTATGACAATATAAGTAACTTAAAATGAGTAGGCATGATCATAATGGGACATTTAAAAGCTTTAAAGAAGAGATGACATGAAAATCATGAAAGCGTGGTCAAGTATATTAACATAAAGGACAGAAGAAAAAATTTGAAGAAAACATAGTCATTTTGTGGGATATTAGCTTTAATCGACAATAAGATCATGAGAACTATATCATGGAATTGGGTATATCCCTCATACCTAAAGAACGGGAAACTACTTACCAAGGTAGAATCTGTACATATCATCATTTGCTAAAGTGGATCAACTAGCTAGGTCATTAAAGACAATCCTACGAGGGCATATAGTTTGAGACTAGAGGTTGCTACCAGAGGCTACCCTATTTGATCCTCCACCTCAAAGCCTTCTCGGTGCTAAGTCTAAATCCCAATGGAACGGATAAAAGTCAAATATCGTTTTAAGTTCAATACCAATCCATAGCTTTTAAGATCAAAACATATAATAGCTCCTTAAACATAATCCAACATAGATGAAAAAACATTTTACCAATGTGAATTCATTTGTGAGAAATACCTTTCACAATCATGATCATCATAGTAAGTGAGAAATCCTTTCACAGTAACATCAATACTTTTCTTTCAAAGCATCATTAATTCATTTACAATACTTTCCTTTCAAAGCATCATCAATTCATGTATAATAACTTAGGGACCCCATGAAGGAAAGGACTTAATGGGTGAATACACACACACACCTTGATCCTTTAAGCCCAAGAAAATGTAGAATTTGGAGACTTGAATGGAGCTCTAACTCTTCTTCTTCCTTAGACTTGAGAGAATTGAGAGGATGAGTTTAGTCAGGTTTTAGAGAGTTAAGGAGAATGAGTTGAAATGGGTAAATTTTTGGCTTAAAATGTTTATATAGAGCTTAGGGTAGTAGGTAGAATGACATAGTTTTAGGTTAAATCATTGGAAAAGACTCAAAAGTCCTTTAAAAATAACTGTCGAGCCTCACCTACAGCTTGGACCTACGGTCCGTAGGCCCTCTTACGGACCGTACTGGTCAACCGTATATAGGTTTAGAAACTATTATTTTGGACCAACTTTTGACATAACCCATGTATGGATCATAGGTCTTCCTACGTTCCATACATGCCAACCGTAAAAACCATATCATAAGAAATATTATTTGTGGAGTACTGTGATGTTCGACTATTTGTGTTAAGGTGCAATTTAATTTGTTCCTTATGTGCTTCATCATGTGGAGTGAGAACTATTTAGGTTTGGGTTGTTTGACTATTGCATGTTGTAGTTTTAGAGGTTTGGATGGAGTGGTTCGACTACTTGTGTTCAATAATATTTTACTTTGAGTTAGTTGTGTACTTGCTGAGTACCGTGTTGTTTGGTACTCATCCCTTACTTCTACACTTGTGTAGGTTACAAACCTTAATCTTCGTGATTATCCTTCTTTTATAGCTTGTCCAAGGCTTTACTATGGAGACTTGAGAGATAGTTATTTGTCATCTCAGAGGACCCTCTTTTTCCTTTATTATGTTCTTGTTCTACTCAAGAAACAGTGACATTGGGACTTATATTTTTCCTCTTTCTATTGTAATACATTAGAGACTTATATGCATGACAATTAGGCTTTGAGGGGTTTAACTTGGTTGAATACGGTTTTCAGATTATTTTATGGTGTTAGGCTTTTATTCTTGTATTATTTCCATATTTATCGTTATTATTTGAGTTTTAGGTTGACTTGTCTTGGTATGATAAGACGAGTGTCATCACTTTCAGTTTTAAGTCATGACAATAAGAGCTACCAGATAATCCCGTGTGAAATCATCATTACTACCATTGTGGGAACAACATCCACTCCTAAGTAATCTAAATAATACTCCAATCCTGAACCAAATCCAATCCCAAGTCACCAAACAAAGACCAATATCTCAACCATAAACCACAGGTCATATAAAGAGGGGGAAATGGATAAAAGGTCATCAAAGCTGAGTCATCGCCTAATCTAAGACTCATTTTATTAGACTCAAGTCTGCGACATAAGTCTAGAAGGAGCTAAGTCATTTGAAACAATGTTAGAGATATTTTAAGGACTATTGGTTCCAAAATACACAAATCTATGTCAATCACTAGTCTAATCCTAGACTAAGGACACACATGCTCAAATCAATCATTCAATCAACAACTAAAAAATACCATAAGGTAAGGATGATCACAAGCAATACAACTAACAACCCCAAATTCACACAAATAAATCTACATTTACATAATCAAACTTAATCTAAGGAAAGGGAAGGCATATCATAACGTAAGCTAGATCGCGCACGCTTCAAATCTCTATTCTAGAGCTTTTCCTTTTCGAGCGACCTCCAAATACTCCAATGCTATCAAAAATAGACTCACAATGTTAATACGGTTATTTAGACACCTACATAAAAAAAAAAAAAAAAAAAAAGACAAACCCAAATTGGAATCACAACAGAAAACGTAGGACCCGTGCTAAAATTTTCAAAATTAACTTCATTAAAAGGTTCTAATTAGATTCCTGAACTTGTGTCCCAAACCAAAACACAATTAGGGGCTCGAAATAGCCTTTAACTAACACATGCATAATTTTCATCAATAAAAGGGGATTAAAGAGAGACGACAACCCCTTCTGGGTGGAATTTACCTCAAATAGATGATCTCCAACACTCTCTAAATACTGACGTGTATCCCCAAGCTCCCTAATCACTTCATTCTTTGAATCACCTCAATCAGATTTCTAGAACTCCCACAATTCAAGTTTAAAGATTTAAATTTAAAGTTGATCAGAGGTCTAGTCTTTATTTAAAAGACTAGACAAACTGACTCATTGCGATTGCAACCTAGAGGGCCCGTGATCGAAGAGGTCCAAAAAAATGGTTTACATGAATTCAACGAAGGCCATACGAATACGGAGGGTAAAAATTCAGGGCACCACGATTGCGATAAGAGGCTCGTAAACGCGAAGGGTTAACCAACCCAACCTTCACGAAGGTGGCCAAGCCTCATGATCCCGCAAACCAAGAAACCTAGCCTTCGCAAACAGGTCCAAGGGCCTTGTGAATGCGAAGGATAAAATGCTCCTACACAAGTTGATGCATATTAGTGGTTTTAGTCTATGAAAAAATCTTCGATTAGGTGTTCAAAATTCGACCTCATACATGTAAATAAAATATGCAACCCCACCAAATTCAACTTACTAGACTCAACAAAGCAGTCAAAACTTCCAATCGAGGTCACCTCGATAAAAAATGGATCCCACACCCAAGCCCATTTTGAGCCAAATTCCATAAGGGGCTTCGAATTATCTCTAGAAGCCTTGGAATCTGCATGAAAGGTTGTTCTAGACAACTCGATGTTACGGAGTTAACGAAACTGTCAAAATTGAATTATGAGGCTGTCTTCATGAACTTTTGACAAAAGTGAGCCGTTCAAGTTTTAAAAGCTCAAAAACACAGAAACTTGCATTAAAACCAAAGGAACGACCAAGTGACCAAATTATCAGTCCCAGCAAGTCATAAATAATTTGGGGTCGAGATAGGAACACTCTAAATGATGAAAAGAAAGTATTTACACTGAAATGACTTGGAGGGTCACTTTTTACTTCAAATCCATCAAAATTATTTTTTCTCAATGAATGTCTACATTCGTGAGAACTAGGGCGTAAAACCCCTTCAATTAGCATTACAATATGACAATAATTCATGGATTTGAGTCTAATGAGTCAATAAAATATCAACTCATCAAGAGGGAAAAAAACTAATTGATGAAGAAGATGTAGAACCTAACCCTTCAAATCGTCAAATGCTATAAGACCGGAGCCTAGCCCTCTCAAATTCTTAAATGTTGTTACAGTTGAGGATTTGCCCTTGACACCTTCACAATCTAGTCATGACATAGCATCAAGCCAAAGCCAGTTTCTTAGACAATCCATTTTTAGAAAGTCATTTGTACACTCTATGTTTGATTAATCTTTAAGTCATCTTGATTTTGAGTATTTTGGTTTTGAAGTTAAGGGTGACATATCCTAAAGGCCAAGAGGCATTCTAGTGTTTAAGTGTACAGTTCTACAAAGACAGAGACAATTAAAATTAATTGGATGGTGGTAGTACATTTTTTTAATAATGGTAGAAATTTGACTAAATCAAATTACTTGTATACACCAAAAGGACTTTCACAAAAGGGTAATGCATTTGTTAGTGAAAGAATAATATTGAAGCAATTAAGAGTTATTTTTTTTAAATAACGATAAGACACAATAATGACAAGTTTAGTAATGGATGGTGATAAATGATGATCATTTTTTGTTGCATTTTTTTTTTTTTTTTGAGATTAGGATGTTATGGACAAATTATTTTATTTTATTTTGTAATTGAATGTCAAAAACAGTGAAAGAAATGTTTAGATATGCAATGAATAACTTTATGATATTTTATGTGTTCGAGTTATTTTTTTGTCAATATATTGACGTGTTATTTTTTTTTTGTCAATATTTGTTCTTGTAGCTATTTATTCAACTTCTATTTTGAGATTTATTAATGTGTGTATATTCATTCAGAAATCATAAGGAAACTCAAATCATAATCTAAAAAAAAAAAAGATGAAAGTTTATACAATTCATAACTCTAAGCAATAACATCAAAATAGTTTCACAACATTACATGAAAGATTACCCCATTCACTACTAAACCACAACGAAATAACAACCATTAGTTCATCAATTACTACTCATACATATTACTTCTACAACTACTATCCATACATATTACATCAACTAAATACCTAACAAAAAATGGATTGCCCATCAAGAGCTTCATGAACATAAGAAGAAAAGATATCAAACACCTAATAACATATTCTTATTTCACTTTGTCATCAATACAACTATAAATTTAATAAAAATGATGGCTCATGCAATCATAAAATTGTATTTTATCTTATAATTTCTTTTTCAAATATTCTAACCTAAATCACTTTCAAATCATTTGTAGTCTCCAATATAGCAATTGTTTTCGACAAATGACCTCCTTCAATCTTCAAATTTTCACTTTCAATCTTCAAAATTTCATTTCAATCTTCAAATTTTCCATTTCAATTTTGACAACTTTCAATGATAATTCTAAATTACGTATGTAAGCTATATCACGGAAATCTCGGCCTTCCCATTTTCAATATTCAGAAGAATTAATTATCATAGTAATCAAAAATTCTTAAAAACAATAAAAAAAGTGTAAAAAAAAATAAAGAATCACAGCTACACGATGAATCATAAAATAGGATAAAATCAATCGTCAAACAAATAAGAAAATAGATTTACATCCAGACGAGGACAACTGAAAAGTCTTCTTTCCAAATTAGGTGAAGCGTTTGAAGTAAGAGTTTGACAACTAAATCATAACTATATTTATTTTGAGATATTATGCTATTTTGTGACAAAGTTAAACAACAGGAGAAGGAAAAAAGAACTCTGAGTCGAGAGATTTTTTTTTAGCTCAAAATATTTTTTTTTTTGTAAATAGTTTGGATAATTAGCATGGAAAACAGATTAATTTATTTGAGTTAATTTAGTTAAGTTATACGGACATGAATTCTAATATGATGCATGATCATTTTTAAAAAAGTAAAATTTCGTTTGATTCGTACTTTTCTATCTAAAAAGTAATATAAATGATAAATTTATATAAACAACAAGATTATAAATGAGCAAATAATTAACTAAGTGGATTGTCCATTCAATTTATCCATAAATTTATACTTATCATCTATGTGTATTCTCTAGGTTCTATGAACCTTTTTGGATAAATGTATCTATTTATCATGATACTTAATATGGTGAATTTTGGAGTGATTTATCAACCTATAAATAAGGTTGTTTATTCACCATTGTAAGAGACACACATGAGAGACATGAAAACATTTAAATAAAATCATCTCTACAATCTATTCTCCATATATCTTGTTTATATTGTTTGTAGTATATTGCTTATATTTTACAACACGTTATCAGCATGAAACTCTAGCCAATTGAGATTGAATTTTAGTTTTTCTTTAGCTCATGTTCTTGTTGATCTCGTTATGAGAATCAAGAAGGAAAAATGTTAACTACAACAACCAAGATATTATATGCATAAAATCAGGTATGTATTTTCTAGAATCTTTTTATGATTTAGAATACAATAGTGTTTGGTCACTAACATTGTCCAGGAACCAAAGGCATATACTACTTCTGGTTGAATATTCTATGCTCCACAAAGTTCCTTAAATGGAAGAAGGTAAAAAATTTTGTTAGCATAAGTCTAAGTATTATATTTTATGAATTTTATTTCAATATTTTGAAAGACTCAAAGAGTGAGTCATGTTGTACTTTGGTCTATTATACCAGTGGTTGAGCGAAAGATGGTGGATTCAAGTGCCATTGCACCAAAAGGGTAAGACATCATGTTAAATTTTGGATGCACCATAATGAAAAATGTTTAAGGGTAAGAAGATAGATTCAAGTTTTATCGCACCAAAAAGTTAAGACATCAAATTGATTTTTGATGTACCATGAATATAAGGATTGGGTTCAAGTCTCATAGAATTATGGCCTAACACACCTTATATGGATAAGACATTGAGTTTGTGTCTCAATGCACCATAGTGATGATATAATGATGACTAAGGCTTTGATGAAAAGTCATGAAATTTGTCGCATTGAATTTGCTCTATTCCCTAAAGCAGATGTGGTAGCAGTACAAGATAAGTTTGAAATCCACCCAATTGTTCCATTCTATCATATGAATGTGGTAGCAGTGAATAATAAGTCTAAGATATGACTATTGATTGAATGTATCACAAAGTGATACACTCAAATTACACCTCCTTAAAGAAGTATAAGCGATTGTTATCAAGTAAAGAACCCAACTTGTAGGTTGGGGTCGATCCCACGAGGAATATGGTTTAGACTTAACTTTAACTCACAATTATATCTATTTAGTCAAATTATTTCCAAGGAAAGTAAACAGGGGGGGATATTTTAAGTAAGTAACAGTTTAGAAAGCTTAAGTAACAAGTAAACAAAATTTAGACTTTGAGTTATCAATATGAGAACAAAACTAGGGTATATGTGTTCTCCTCAAGCTCTTAACGCGGTAATCCTAATAATAGTAATCATCTCCTAGTGTTTTACATGCAAAGTTGGTAAGTTAGGTATTCCTAAGTGATTGGTCCTCCAAGAAGGAAATTTCACCACACAACTTGATCCGTCTACGGGTGTGTGCTTTACTAACCCTTACCTTTACCCCAGATTAGTTGTCATATCAATGTAGTTTAGTTTTCACCCTCACTCCAATTGACATCAAACTATTAGATAGCATCCACTAAATCTCTGTTGTTAATTATTTTCTCATTCACTACCTCCTTGGTCCGGCAAGTAGAAACGAGGCGAGTTCTAATGTTGCGCACCGTTAAAAAGACTTCTAAGCGAAAGAATTAACAATATATGCATAAACACTATTCAAGAATTACTTAATTATTATTCATACTTTGTTAATTGCTCATGGTTCCCACAACCCTAGTTGTAGATTTATCTACTCATGCTTTAGATTTCACAATTCATAATTAGATAAGACGAATTCATGAACTTACAAGTAGAATTGATGAAGCCAGAAATCTTCAACTGAATTTCAAAGCAAAAATTATATAAAACAAATTATGGAAAGTTAATTGCTAAAAGTTGGAAAATTAATTCCCAAAGAACAAAACTTAGAAGTAAAATAATGTCTAACCCCCAAAAACGAGGATTACAACTCCTATTTATAGAAAATAAATCCTAAATTAAAAAGGAAACAAAATAAGGAAATAAACTGCTGGCACGCGATTTCTGTTGATGCCTCGACCTACGGTCTGTAAGTCCCCTTCTGTGGCTCCATACTTAGAAGATGAAATCTGGTACTGGAACTTTGACTCACAGATCACCATCGATGGATGTGCAGGATGTTGTGGGTCGACCTACGGTCCATCGTCTGCTCCGTGGTTCCACACTTGGTCAGACTTCCCTGATCTTCCACTTACGATGCATTACCTATGGTCCGTGGACTGGACTATGATCCTTCCTGGCATTTCGTGGATTGAGTACTGAAACTTCAATTCCCAGACCAGGACCTACGACTGCCCATCCATTGCCCGTCGTTGGACCTACGGTTAAAGGGTGGCTCCGTTGGTGGCTACTTCTGCACTTTTCAACTCACATCTTCATCAACCACATCCAAGCCTATTTTCTGCAAAAATTACACACAAAAAATTATTCCTAATAACAAAATAGCCCAAGACACACACAAACTCTAAGTGAAACACTTCAAAAATATCGTAAACTCACGGTATATCAACACCCTCAACTTAAACTTGTTGTTTGTCCTCAATCGACACATTACACTCTAAACGACACTTATGTAGAAGCAGACATACAAACTCAAGCAATCACATGGCCTTCTCAATCAATTCCATCACATTACTACAAATATTTTCATCTAGACTCAACAAGCTAACTCATGCGGATAAAACATGACATAGATTGACCAATAGACACCACAACATACACTTTTCACAATCACCAAGGTACCAATTCTCCAACAATGTAACTAGTGCCCTCACTTCAAAAGAAATCCTCTTTTCGCACAATAGATATGAATTTCAAATTTAAGGATTCATTCATCACTCACACTCAAAAGTGACTTCAAGTACAGATAGTGTTCAGTACGATAGGCTTGCCCTTATTTTCACTGCATAGACTCTCCAAACTAGTCACTAGGATCACTATAGGACTTTCTTAGCTTGTAACGTAAGCTCAAGGTTAGGTAGGGTACATTTGGGTACTTTTTAGTGACTTTCTGCCCCCTTTGACATTACATCAACCTTTTACCTCTTTTCTCAACCACTTCTTGACATCTTTTTATTTTATGTTCTTTCCCCTGACTCTTTTCAACACAGATGTGATTTTTCATTTATCGCTCTTATTTTCCACATTTTTTTTCTTTGTTTTCTTCAACATATTTATCATTGCTCTTTTTGTTTCTTTTGACTTCAACCACATCTTTTTCTTTCTTCTTTTTTTTGTTTCTTTCTTCTATAAAAAAAACTCTTCTTATACCCTTTTTCTTTCTGTTTCCTTTTTCATAGCCACCCTCAACTTATGTATTTTGCATGAGTTGAGGTGCACAACATCCGATGTCGGACCAGGACCAAGATTAAGGTAACTTTTTGAATTAACCACCCTCAACTTAGGTTTTTGGCCTAAGTTAAGGTTCACATGTCCAAGGAGGGACTGGGGCCAAGACAATTATTTTAGGGAAGGTGAATTTAGGTGTATTGAAAGAAGTGGTCTACATTAGGCTCAAACATTTGGATCAAAGGGAATGGTTATTTCTTTTGGTTGACTTTTTAGGCTTAAGTGGACTTAATTGAACAAGGGTCTATGATCATTTCCCAACTTCTAGCCTAGATTAGCTTAGCAGGACCAACGGGGCATGTTCTAGATTGGCACATACTGTATGAACATTCAAACTTTTCTCACGCACACTTGGCATATTGTTTCATTATCGGATTATTGAATTACCCAGTTCAAGTTTTAGCTTAAGTCATGCTATCCTACCGGTTCCTTATCATGTCATATGAAGACCAACACATTCAACTCATTCAGCCTATAGATCTAGCACATTTCACAAATTTTGGATGGGTATCAATTTCATGCTTTTTTATATCATCATGCTTTCGTTCTTCTACATACTTCTACACATACAATATCCTAAACATGCCGGTTCAACATAAAAGTAAACAGTCCCTTGGGGGGAAAGAACACAGACAAGAAAACCCCAAAGGAGGATTATGAGTTGGGTTACTCCGACTTCACCCTATCACTCAAAATTCATTTACCCCACCCCCAACAAAATATGGTGCAATTGCCCTATATGCACAAAAATAAAAATTTAAGGTTAGAGTGAAGCAAACCTATTGCATAAATGTGCCGAAGACCCCTCAAGAAGCGGGTGAGTCCGTTTTCTCGAAGCCCGCTAGATCAACACTAGGGACGCCATCAGTAGCGCCCTAACCAACTATGGGAGCACCATCAGTAGTGCTTGAAATGCCAGATGGGCCAACATCCACCTCACGAGCCCGTTGATGTCTCCTCTCCTCATCAAGTATAGACGCCCTCTAGGCCACCTCAAACTATTGGCGCTCCTTCTTGTATAATCTGTGAGCCTTCTCCGCATCAGAAGTGTGGTCGGAGTAGTAGCGCTTCCTAATAGCACGAGAAGAGTCTGGTGATGGCATAATATAGCCAAATAAAGTAGTCATCACCGCATCATCCCCCACCGCTGTATGGGTAGCCTCTGGTGCAGTATCAATGCGGGCTCGAAGAGTATCAACATCAACACGGAGGCTAGCCAACTCCATCTCGAAAGTGATCACATCTATAGCATGGGCGGGCCTCTCCAAGACTCTCAACTCGAAAGCATCCAAGCACTTAAGAATAGTTTGAATCATTCGATCCATCATTTGCTCCATCCTCGCCTCAGACTCATTAATCGAATGTTGTATCCAGAACCTCATGTGCTACAGTAAGGTGGCCATCTGTGTCTCCAACTTCTAAACTCGGGCTAGAGGAACTGCATAGACCCATAAAGAGAAGTGGCTCGAGAGGAGCTGGGGGCCTGACTAGTGGCTGAAGAAGGTGGAGCCTGGGTATCTGCTGTAGGGGCTGGAATGGTAGTGTCATCAGCCTACATCTGCTCCATATCCGAAATAAGATCAGCACCAAAAGGCGGTACATCAACATGTGGCTCCCTCCGAGGTGCAACAAGGTTGGCATCATTCGAATGAGGTCGATGTCCAAAGTCTTGGTCGCCTCAAGCAACCTAGCACATTGTGAAATAGGCACTGAAGCCTCCCTGCAAAGATGGAATATCAGACACAGGAAAGGTAGTGTAGTAGTGGTCTTGAAGGCCCTCTCATGGATCTTCGCGATTAGGATGCGGGCAAAATCAATCTCCAAACCCGCCATAATGACTGCCAACATCACGACCCGATCCCATGTAACAACATTGTCCGCCTAAGTGGGAGACAGTCGATTCCGCACTAATAGCCAAAAGAACTTTGCAGCAAAGCTAAGAGTCGCCTTTCTGATAGCTAGAGTAGGATTTCGTACCCACTTAGTGCGCTCCTTATCCTTAGCAATATAATGTGCCATCTAACAAAGCAATGTCTTTCTCTGATCAGCATCTCTTTGAAAAGACCCATTCTGGACAATGCTTATCATATAGACATACTCTGTTGTATTAATAGGCAGAATGCGAGCTGGGACATCTATGAACTGGCGAATGGTGGTCTCTGAGATGTCGACTGGGAAACCCCGTACCAATGTGGACTAAAGTGGAGGCCGAGCTACGAGCTTGGCCCATTTAGAGATGGAATTCCTGATGGTTGCAACATAGGAGGCATAGAACTCTCTGGTCATCTCCTCGTTGTAGTTCCCAGAGCCCCATGCCATCCATTCACATTTGTGCCTCCTGAAGAGCTCTTCAATAACTGGTGCAGTGTGGAGTTTGCCTGTAAGTACCCTAGGCTCCTCAGTAACGGTCCTAGCCATCCTCCAGTGTTCGTTCAACATAGTGCCATTCTCATACAACTGGTACTGGCCCAGAATGCACTATTTGTTCGGCTCATCGGCATAGGGGGTAGGCTCAACTCTGGTAGGTACCGGGGAGCTATCGGCATTAGATGAAGAAGCGGGACTGCTGCTAAAATTAGAGCCGAACTGTAACTCAGAACTGGAATGTGTGGCCCACTTCTCAAACTATGGGGCAAAGACCTTAGCCTCATCATTTGTGGGCACAATCTGTTGGGATCGCCTAGTAGTACGAGGGGCATTGGGGGATATCCAGTTAGTAGGTGGAATGTACTCCGTATCATTGTCTTAATCAATCAGTCATTGTGACAGGGCAACAAATTTGGATTTTCCCTTTTTGGCATATACCAGTGCTTGTTTAGGGGCCATGGTACCTGTGGAAGACTAGTTAGTACCAAAACAAGGCAATAAGACTTATGGAATAATTTTCAAACAAGATTCGAACCTAGACCAAAACTCAAAAAAAATTCAGACAGTAGTTGAACTTGTGACCCACGGTAGGTACCTATGGTCCGTCGATGGAACGACAGTCCGTAGGTCCCCTCTATAAGTCAGGAGGTCACATTTTTGGGTTGTAGATAGGGAACCACGAATGTGCAGAATGGTCTGTCGATTAAACGACGGACCGTAGTCCACACCATGGTTCCAGACTTGTACCAATTTTGTGTGCTACTAATCCACGATCCCTGACCTATGGTCTGTAGGCTGACCTACGGTCCGTGGGTGGGGATCGTGGATCACTTCTGTGCTAAGAATCATACTTGAACTTACTATCATTGCAATATTTAAATAAACACTCAATCAAACTAAGCCTACACATGCATTTCAACATATATTTTGGTAGTTCATTATCCTTAGGATTGTGAACATTCAATTTCATTATTTTTAATGGGTATTAATTTACTATGCACTCACATACTGTTATTCTAAGGGTGTTTCTAAACTAACATCAACATTTAAACAAGTAATTGGATAGCCCAATGTCAAGTTCATTGTCGTGACTTCAATTGAAATAATGAAATGTTCAAAGTTTGGGAGAAATCAACTTACCTTACAAGGAATCAACAATGGTGAGTGTGTTATAAAATGCAAAAGCTCATAGAGCAATAATGACATTGAACCCGAACCTCGAGAACTTTGATGGAAAGGAAATGGAGACAACATTTTGGAGAGAAGGCTGATATGGGATCTGGGGATTTGATTTGTATTAGTTGGGGAGTGATTTGGGGGGGTTATTAATGGATGATTATGGGTAATTGGAAGGTTAAAAATGGTTGGGGGGAAGAATATGGAAGTAGGAAATGTTTTAAAAATGAAAGGTTTTATTAAAAAGGGGTTCGGGTCGGGTTCGGCAGAAGCCCTAGTTTGGACCAACGAGACCTCGTTGACAGTTCGTGGGTCGACCTATGGTCCGTCGATTGGGTACGTAGGTCACTCTTACACTTAGAACAATTTGAAAACTTACCTGGGATCTATGGATACCATCCATGGTTCGTGGATTGACCAACTAACCATCGATGGGGCCCGTAGACCACTGCACAACTTTTTCTGCAGATATTGCCTTTTCATCCCTGCACACGTAGCAATCATTAGGACTCTCTTTTTTATATATTTTGGACATTTTTTAGACACGGACCCTGTTCTATATCTAGCCAACACTAATAAAAAAATAAAACACTTATCTAAAGAGCTACAAAAAATCAAAAAGAAAAAAGAAAACTCCTAAATCGAAAAGAAAATCCTATAGTTGGTTAGATTGTACATCTTGGGTTGCCTCCCAAGTAGCGCTTGATTTAACGTCGCGGAACGATGTAGACACATTGATTACTCAGACTTCATCAAGATAATAGGCCTCAATCACTTCTTGCACACTCTCATATTTC
Organism: Solanum pinnatisectum; assembly: GCA_035578085.1. NCBI lineage: Eukaryota > Viridiplantae > Streptophyta > Magnoliopsida > Solanales > Solanaceae > Solanum > Solanum pinnatisectum. The sequence continues at coordinate 22,364,373 of CM069085.1, forward strand.
CCTAAGTAGACTTTGATCCTTTGTCCATTCACTTTGAACCTCGTTCCTTCCTTGTTCTCGAACTCGACCGCTCCATGTGGAAATACTTGAGTGACTCTGAATGGCCCAGTCCACTTGGACTTGAGCTTGCCAGGAAACAAGCACAACCTTGAGTTGATTAAGAGCATCAAATCACCCACACCGAATTCACGTTTTTCAATCTTTTAATCATGGTACTTCTTCATCTTCTCCTTGTACATCGATGAACTTTCAAATGCTTTTAGGTGAAACTCATCAAGCTCATTCATGTCGTGCAGTCTTTGACTCGATGCGGCCCCCCAATCCAAATTCAACTTCTTTAGCACCGACATTACTTTATGCTCTGGCTCTATCGGCAAATGACATGAATTCCCATATAAAAGTTGGTAGGGGGACATACCTATGGGAGTCTTGAATGCAGTGTGATAGGCCCATAGAGCATCATCAAGCCTTCTTGACCAATTAGTTTTGTTAGCGTTCACAGTCTTTTCAAGGATTTGCTTTATCTCTCTATTTGACACCTCAACTTGCTTACTAGATTGCGGATGATAAGGAGTAGCTACATTGTGATGAACTCCATATTTCTCAAGCAACGCCTTGAACAACTTGTTACAAAAATGAGAACCTCCATCACTGATAATTGCCCTAGGTGTACCAAATTTGGAGAAGAAACTCTTTTTCAGGAATGCGGTGACACCCTCATTGTTTGAAAGCGCAATTGCCTCCCCCATTTCGATACATAGCCAACTGCAACAAGAATATACTTCATCCCATGTGAACTTACAAATGGAACCATGAAGTCAAGGCCCCAAACATCGAATAACTCAATCACCAATATTGGATTCATAGGTAGCACTTGCTTTTTTGAAATTCCTCCTTCTCTTTGGCAACGGTCACAAGACTTAGCGAAATCATGAGCATCTTGGTGGATGGTAGGCCAATAATACCCACACTGCAAAATTTTTTATATAACTATGGAGCCCATAAACAGGTGAAGAATGATATGCCTCTACTATACTCATCATCTCAACCTCGGACACGTCAACGAATAATCCCATCAACACAAATACCGAACAAGTAAGGCTCTTCCCAAAAGAATTTCTTCACATCAGACATGAATTTTTTTTGTTTGGTGGAATGACAAATCCAACGGAACCAAATCATTTGCCAAGTAATTAGCAAAATCTGCGAACCAAGGGATAAGATCAAAAGAAGCGGCCAATACTTGTTCATCAGGAAATGCATTATTAATCTCAATTCCATCCTCAGACTTGATCATAGCTTCCTTCTCTAATCTGGAAAAATGATCAGCAACTTGATTTTATGTCCCCTTTTTATCTTTTACCTCAAACTCGAACTCTTGAACAAAAGCACTCATCTAATCAACCTTGGTTTTGCATCCTTTTTAGCCATCACATGCCTCAAAGAAGAATGGCTAGTATGCACTACGACCTTAGAACCAAGCAAGTAGGACCTAAATATTTTGAATACAAAAACCACAACAAGGAGTTCATGTTCAGTAATAGTATAATTCTTTTGAGCTAAATTAGCTTTGCTAGCATAGTAGATCGGATGAAGAATCTTCTCTTGCCTCTATCCTAATACTACCCCAAGTGCCACCCCACTCGCATCACACAAAACTTCAAACAGTTGTCCCTAATCCGGTGAAATAATGATAGGTGCGGAAGTTAACTTGGCTTTGAACTCTCCAAATGCTCTCAGACAAGCATCATCAAAATCAAACTTACACTCCTTTTCAAGTAGTTTGCACAATAGGTGTGCAATTTTTGAGAAATCTTTTATAAACCTCCAGTAGAAACGTGCATGCACAAAAAAGCTCCAAACACCTTCTACTAAGATGGGTGGTGGAAGCTTTTCGATTACCTCAATACCTTTGTGCGAAATCTGATGACCCAGAACTATACCCTCTTTCGCCATGAAGTAGCATTTTTCCCAATTAAGCACAAGATTGCACTCTTCACATCGTTGCAGTACCTCGGCTAGATGCATCAAACAACCATCAGACGAGTCACCTACCATAGAGAAATCATCCATAAATACCTCAATAGTGTCCTCCACCATATTTGAAAATATCGACATCATACAACGATGGAAGGTCATTGGAGCATTACATAACCCAAATGGAATCATTCTAAAGGCGAAAGTCCCATAAGGACAAGTGAAGGTGGTCTTCTCTTGGTCTTCCGGAGCTATGGAGATTTTATTGTGGCTCGAATACCCATCTAGAAAACAATACCAACTCTTACCAGCGAGATGATCCAACATCTGATCTATGAACAACATAGGGAAGTGGTATTTCTCTGTCCATGCATTTAGCTTGTGGTAGTCCATACACACTTTCCAACCAGTCACCAGCCTCATTGGAACAAGCTCTTGCATAGGCGGTTTTAATCTTCTCTGATACTCAATACTAGGCTTGTGATCTAGCATGAGTTGGATTTTATGAGAACAGATACTGGAGGGATCCCAATAATGTCCGCAATAGTCCACCCAATAGCTCGCTTGAACCTCTTTAACACAGAAACCAAACACTCAACTTGTTGCCCATTCAACTCTGCCGCAATGATGACCAGTAAAGTATCATCTTTTCCCAAGAATACGTACATCAAATGTGATGGTAGAGCCTTAAGCTCCAATTTTGGCGCCTTCTCAACAGATGGTCTTGCGGGTAGGGACTCACGATTTTTCATGTCTAACTCCAGCTTCTTTGGTTTCGAACGATATTCGCACCTATCAAGTGCGGCGACCAACTCATCATACTCTTCAATACCATCACTCTCAAAGTTCATATGACCGCTGCTAGTGCCTCAACACCCAGTCTTTCTTTAATCTGCAGCTCAGACCCACTCTCAACTCTATATGTTATCGCAGATACTGATTGGAGCTCACCACTCTACTTCATCGACCTACAGCTATTGAAAGTTGCCTCTTCATTGTTCAGTTTGAACTTCGTTTGACCCTTTTCCATATCAACTAAGGCACGCCCAGTGGCAAGGACTGGTCTCCTAAGAATGATGGGAACCTCAAAATCAACCTCACAGTCAAGAATCACAAAATCCGTCGGAAAGTTGAACAACTCCACTTTCACTAGTACATAATGGAGCACACCAATGGGCTTCTTCACAGTTCTATTGGCCATGAGCAACCACATCATAGTCGGTTTTGGATCTCCCAGACCCAATTTCTTGTAAATACACAATGGCATCAGATTAATGCTAGCACCAAGATCACACAACGCCTTTGCAAAATGCAACAACCCGAAGGTACATGGAATAGTAAAAGCACAAGGATCCTCTTTTTTTTTTTGTACAAGGGACCTTATAGCAATAGCACTACAATGTTGCAATCTATCATCATCTTCGAAGCTTACTGCCCTCTTCTTTGTCACCATGTCCTTCATAAATTTTACATACCCAGGCATTCGCTCCAAAGCTTCTATCAATGGAAAATTGATTGAAAGTTGTTTCAACATGCTTATAAACCTGTGGTATTTGCCTTCTTCAGTCTTTTTCACTAACATCTGTGGGAAGGGAGGTGGAGGTCTAGGTATGGGGACAACTTTCTGAGTTACCTCTGCTTCTTTCTGTGTCTCATTCTCGGACTCTCTACTTACTTCGACCACATCATCATCTTTACTATTCTCAATTTCCACCCCAGACAACATAAGTGGATCAACGGTTTGCTTACCCCCTCGAGTAGCGACTGCGATACAATGCCCATCATTCTTTGGATTCTAGATAGTGTTGCTAGGAAGAGTGCCAGGTTGACGTAGATTTACTATAGTTGACTACTGAGTCATCTGCTGCTCAAGATGCTTGATTGACATTGCATGGGCATAAACTTTTTGACCAATACTAGAAAATCATTTCTCATCTCCTTCACATTCTCATTAGTTGCATCAAACCTCCTCAGCATCTTCTGCATCATATCCTCAATACGTGACATATTACTTCTAGCTTCCCTAGGAGCAGAATCCCAATTTTGAGGAGGAACATAAGGTCTAGCCCGATCGTTTCTATTGCCATAGTTGTTCCGGTTGTAATTGTTGTCGCGATTGTAGTTCCCATCCCGGACATATTGACCCTCGCAGTTATAATTGCCATAGTTTCGACCTTGATTTCCTTGACCTTGGTGCCAATAATCCTCTGCCGGTGGTGGAGTTCTAGTCAAATAGTTCACAACATTTACCTTCTCCGCTCCTCCAGTCACATGCTTTAACACCAACCCTAGTTCAGTTCTCATCTGTGCCATCTCCTCGCGAATCTCATTGGCAGGCTGGTTGTTTGTATCTTGAACGACAAATGTGCTCCTCCCAGTGTCTGACTTTCTAGTGCTCCAAGCTTTATTATTTCAATATATCTTCTCCATTTTCTCTATAATTTGTGCAAAAGTGCATTCACCGTATGAACCTCCCGCAATAGAATTGAGCACTGTCTTACCATTATCATCCTGTCCTCGATAGAAGTACTCCTTCAGCGACTCATCATCAATACGGTGATTTGGGACACCCATCATGAAGGAAGTGAACCTATCCCAAGAACTACTCACAAACTCTCCAAGTAATGCTACTTTCAACTTCTTGGACACTGGAAAGAATCTTGCTAAAAACGCCTCTATCAACTGCTCCTATGTATAGATTGAGTTGTAAGGCAGTTCATTGAACCACACCGCAGAATATCCGATCAATGATAGGGGGAACACAAGCAACCCAATGATGTTCATATCCCAATCCGGTCGACCTATACAACTTTTGCAGACATGATTAAGTTTGGCTATGTGAGTATGTGGATCATCCACTGGCAACCCCGCAAACAAGCCCTTCCCTGTAAGCATCTACATCAAGCTACTGGTCGACACAAATGTATGCCCCTGAGGTAAAGGCGGTAGGACAAGAGGTTCATCAGAATCGGTAATATTAAGGTTGACTCTGAAATTTTCACGCAGACGTGGTCCTTGTGGTTCCTGTGCCCTGAGTGCATCTCCTAATCTATTCTCAACTGGAGCCTAATTATTCGCATCAACTACCCTCGATGGTTGCAATCCAATACCTTTACCTAACTTTCCCCCGATCGAGTTAACCGAAACTCCTTGATTATTCATTCTCCGCAAAGTTCTATTCAGCTCGAGATCGTATAGAGTAAGTGGTTTGCCTTGGCTCCCTGTACTTGGCATACACTAAAGTAAGATCCTGATAGAGACAAAAACAAAATAAAAAGTAAAATTAGGTAATATTTGACTAAAGTTCAATAACGTAGTTAAACTTAATCTAAAAGCCAAATTCCCTGGCAGCGGCACAAAAATTTGATACGCTCAAATTACACCTCCTTAAAGAAGCATAAGCGATCGTTGTCAAATAAAGAACCCAACTTGTAGGTTGGGGTCGATCCTATGAGGAATATGGTTTAGACTTAAACTTAACTGACGATTATATTCGTTTAGTCAATGTATTTCCGAAAACAAGTAATTAAAAAGGGGGGTTTGTGAAACAAATTCAGGAAATTATGTAAGTAATCAATAAACAAGATTCAAACTTTAGTTGTTATCAAGATGAGAAAGTAACTAGGGTGTACGTGTTCCCCATAAGCTCATAACGCGGTAATCCTAGTAATAGCAATCCTTTCCTAGTGTATTACATGCAAAGTGATAAGTTATGTATCTCTAAATCCTTGGTCCGGAATATAGAGAATTTCACCTCGCACCTTGGTCCAGCTACATGTGTATAATTTACTAACCCTTACTATTACCTCATATTAGACGTTATATCGATGTATGGCTTAATTTCACCCTCGCACCAATCAACATCAATTCTATTAGATAGTATCACACTAAATCTATGTTGATAATTCTTTTCTTATTAACTACCTCCTTGGTCCGGCAAGTAGCAACAAGGTGAGTTCTAATGCATGCACTCGTTAAAAAGACTTATAAACGAAAGAATTATCAATACATGCAACAACACTATTCAAGAATTGCTTAGTTACTATTCATACTTTGTTAATTGCTCATGGTTCCCACAACCCTAGTTGTGGATTTAGTTACCCATATTAGGAATAACACGATTCATAGTTTTAGAAAAAGAAATCATGAACTTACATTAGAAGAAGATTAAACCCAGAAATTCAACTTGAATTGCAAAACCAAAATCTTCAAAACAAACTTAGGAAATTAAGAATTGCTAAATTTGCAAGTTAATCTCCAAAGCCAAAAACTAGAATAAAAGTAATGAAGTCTAACCCCCAAAAATGAGGTTTACATGCCCTATATATAGAAAAATAAGTCCTAACTAAAAAGGAAATGAAATGATGAAATAATGTTTCAAGACGCGATTTTGATCAACGATACTGACCTACAGACCATGGATTGACCTACGGTCCATAGGTCCCTTCCGTGACTCAGGACTTGGGCAAATTTCTAACTTTAAAATATTCAAATCTCTGAACAAAACAATGGGGCACCAGTACAGACCATGGATTGATCTACGATTCGTGGATCCTCCTTCATAGCTCCATACTTGGCATCTTCAAAATCAGGTACAAGAATCCCTCTTTGAATCATTTGACAGATCAGCAGTACGGTCTGTAGATCAATTTACGGTTCGTCAATTGCAATCGTGGTTCCATACTTGGTCAAGAATTTCCTGATTTTCCTTCAAGCCTTGCCTGCCCATCTACGACACCCATTTACGGAGCGTGAATGGACCTACGGTCCGTGGTTCACCTTGTAGATGCCCTTTTCTGCACATCATTCAACTGTGTCCCTCAGTTTCTACGTCTGAACATATTTCCTGCAAACATGAGAAAAATGCATAAAAACTAATACAAAATGGCCTTAGACACACACAACTCTTAAGTGAAATGTATTAAAAATATCGTAAACCCATGGTATATCAAGTTTCAATTTTAGAGGCTCTTCCACAGACGGTTTTGCTGGTGGAGATTCGCGATTCTTCATATATAACTCCAATCTTTTTGGTTTGGAATGGAATTCTAACTTATCAAGTGCGGCAACCAACTCATCATAGTCTTCAATACCATCACCATCAAAATTCATCATTACCATTACCAATGCATCAACACCCAACCTCTCTTCAATAGACACTTCAGAACCTTGCTCCACAATATGATTCACCATCGATATCGACTTAAGATCACTTTCCTACTTCATAGACCTACATATATTAAAAGTTACCTCTTCATTATTCAGTTGGAACTTCATCTGCCCTCGTTCCATAATGACTAAGGCACACCATTAGCAAGTAATGGTCTCCCTAAGATTATGGGAACCTCAAAATCAACCTCACAATAAAGTATCACAAAATCTACCGAAAAAATGAATGACTCCACTTTCACAAGGACATCTTGAAGAACACTAATGGGCTTCTTAACAGTTCTGTCAGCCATGAATAGACGCATTGCAGTCGGTGTTGGAGCTCCTAAACCCAACTTTTTATAAATAGACAATGATATCAAGTTAATGTTGGCACCGAAATGACACAAAGCTTTCGCAAAGTTTAAAATCCTGATGGTACAAGGAATAGTGAAAGCTCCAGGGTCCTCTTTCTTTTGCACAAGTGACCTAGTAGCAATAACACTGTAATGTTGCAACCTCTCATCATTCTCGAATCTAACAGCCCTCTTTTTGGTCACCAAGTCTTATATGAATTTAGCATACCCAGGCATTTATTCTAAAGCTTCTATTAACAGAACATTGATGGAAAGTTACTTTAACATAGTGATAAACCTGCGGTATTTTCCTTCTTCAGTCTTTTTTACCAACCTTTGTGGGAATGGAGGTGGAGGTCTCGGCATGGGAACAACTTTTTGGGTCACCTCAACTTTGTTTTCAGTATCATTTTTTGGAATTTCAGTAACCTTAATCTCATCCTCATCCTTCTCTATCACCCTTTCAACCTCAGACGACATGGATGGGTCAATGGCCTGATTTCCCCCGTGAGTGGTGACTGACATACAATGCCCATCATTTTTTGGATTCTGGATGGTGTTGCTAGGAAGTGTACCAAGCTGACGTGGGTTCACAGTGGTGGACAACTGACTAAACTGCTGCTTAAGTTGCTTGATTGACACTGCATGGGCATCAACTTTTTGACCAATTCCAAACAAGTCGTTTTGCATCTCTTTCACATTCTCATTAGTTGCATCAGACCTCTTCATCATCTTTTGCATCATATCCTCAATGTGTGACATACTATTACCACCTTCTCTATTACTGGAAGGAACATAGGGCCCAACCTTATCATTCTTATTGCCATAATTATTCTGGTTGTAATTGTTGTCGTGATTGTGGTTTCCATCTCGAACATAGTTACCTTCACTATTGAAGCTTCCATAGTTTCGACCTTGGTTTCCTTGACCTTGGCACCAATTATCCAAGTTGGAACCTTGGGCATTGGTTCGAAAAACCCCCGCCTGATCATTTACCAAATTCACATCCTCCTCATAGTAGTACTCCTCAACTAGTGGTGGTGGAGATGTAGTCAGATAATTCACAGCATTTACCTTTTCTGCACTACTAGTCACATGTTTTAATACCAAACCCAATTATGTTCTCATCTATGCCATCTCTTCCCAAATGTCATCATTGTATTGGTTTGGTGCCATTTGGACAGCGAACGTAGTCCTACCAATATTTGCCTTCTGAGTGCTCCAGGCTTTGTTGTTTTGGGAAATCCTCTCAAGCTTCTCAGCGATCTTCTCAAAAGTGCACTCACAATATGATCCTCCAGTAATTGTATCAAACACAACTCTTCTATTGTCATCCTGTCCTCTATAGAAATACTCCTTCATAGACTCATCATCGATGCAGTGGTTTGGAACACTTCTGATGTAACTGGTGAACCTATCCCAAGAACTGCTTATTGATTCTCCTGATAGTGTCGTGAAGTTGTTCAGTTTATCTTTATGGTTTAACTTCTTGGACACCGAAAAGTATCTTGCTGTGAACACCTTATGCATTTGATCCCATGAATAGATCGAATTATATCAGAAAACCACACAGCAGCATCTCTAGTCGTGATAGTGGAAAGGCCCTCAGACCAATGATATCCATGTCTAACTCCAGTCGTCCAACACAACTTTTACAAACACTGGACAATTTCGCCATGTGAGCGTATGGATCTTCTGATGCCAACCCAGCAAATAACCCCCTCACTGTAAACATCTGTATCAGACTGTTAGTTACCACAAATGTATGACCTGGAGGTAGAGGAGGAAGAACAATAGGCCCATCTAATGTAGTCGCATCATAATCAGCCTTGTAATGCTCACGATACCTCAGAGCTGACGAATTTTGAAGCCTTTTTGCATTACCAATTAAATTACCACCATGAACCTGAGCGGGCACATTTACAACACCTAGAGGTTGCAACTCTACTCCATCTTCTAAACCCTCTCTGATTGGATTTTCATGTACCCCTTGATTATTCATTTTTCTCAAAGTTTTACTTAACTCTGAATCTTAGGGGTTCAATGCTTCACCTCGACTCCGTGTACTTGGCATACACTAGAGTAGAAACCTATAGAAAGTAAACAGGGGGAATTTTGTAACTAAGTAACAATTTAGAATGCTTAAGTAACAAGTAAACAAAATTCAGACTTTGAGTTATTAATATGGGAACGAAACTAGGGTATATGTGTTCCCCATAAGCTCTTAACGTGGTAATCCTAATGATAGTAATCATTTCCTAGTGCTTTACATGCAAAGTTGGTAAGTTAGGTATCCCAAAGTGATTGGTCCTCCAAGTAGGAAATTTCACCACGCAATTTGGCCCGTCTACGGGTGTGTGCTTTACTAACCCTTACATTTACCCAAGATTAGTTGTCATATCAATGTAGGTTTAGTTTTCACCCTCACTCCAATTGACATCAAACTATTAGATAGCATTCACTAAATCTCTGTTGTTAATTCTTTTCTCATTCACTACCTCCTTGTGTCACGACCCACAAGTACCCCCTAGATGTGACAAGGCATACTCAATCCCGAAGGGTTTCATACAAGCCCCTTAGCATATCATAACATAAGACAATAGAAATGATGCAAAAATTTCAAAACTTTTTCCATAGAATCGAAGTCTTTATAAAAAGAAGCAGAAATCTACAACACTTTGTCTCAAACCATCTAATACAACCTTGAATAAAACCTTGCGACGCAGCCTATACAATAGTCTAAAACATAAAAGAAAGATATAAAAGGGAAAGGTGATCACATCCTCGAAGCTATGAGGACTCACAAAACCTTCAACTCTTTTGCTCTTCTAGAAACCTATCCTCAAGAAACGAACTCAGGATCGCCGAGTCCTACATTTGATAAGAATGTAGGCAAGAGTATGCATGAGTACAAAATGTACTAAATATGTTAGCTAGCACAACATCATTAGATCATAACAAAAGCATTAGCCAATATAAGACTTAAGTCATGAGCATAAGAGATAATAACATAATGATAGCATAATCTCCAACATATACATAATATAAGCATAAGTCAACATAAGGCATAATCCAACCACATAGGGAATACCACATATTCATAAGCTTAGTCCATACTCAAATCCTCTTAGCATAAGAGAAACTTCATAAGTAACCTTCAAGTTATACTTATGCAATGCGTAGATGAGATCCCATAATCCCACCTAGGCTAAGTACCACTTTTAGGTCATCATACCACTTTATCATCTTTTAATCTCATTATTAGCTTACTTCTCATAGACAAGGGAATATCCACCTTTAGTCACACATGCATTGGAAGGACCTTCCAAGCTACAATACAAACTAAGCACACATCATAAGCATAAGTTATAAACACAAATCATCATATCGAAAAAGAAACATATCATAACTACCCTCAAAGCATACTTGTGTCATGCATGAATAAGATCCCATAATCCTATCCATGCTAAGTAAAGCTTATTGAGTAACCATGATTCATAATTCATAATCATATTCTTGTTTTGGGAATTAGCCTTAACCGACACAGACCATGTGAGCTAATATGGAATCCGGTGTCTACCCCACACCGAAAAGGGGTTGTTCTACTTGCCTAAGGTAGAACCATACTTTTAGCTTAGGAGGATCCATTTAGCTAAGTACCTATGTGGGCACATAGTTATGGGGTAAGAAGATTGCTACTAGAAACCCGGACTCAACTAAGGTAGAAGGTTTCCATCTCATGAGACATACCTTGGGAACCTGGACTCAACTAAGGTATAAGGAACCCATTGGGAAAGCTGGACTCAACTAGCGTAAAATCTTTCCTTGGAAGCCGGACTCAACTAGGGTAGAAGCTTCCGTCTCATATACATATCCACTCGCTGCTAAGCATAATTTCCATTAAGTTCATATTAAGTCTTGACTTAAGTTCATATTTATTGAAGAATGTCTTGACACTCAATCCAACATAACTCATACTATAGCTCATTAGATCATGCGTGAGCAACTATCGCCATCTATTACCTAAATATGATGGCTCTAGAGCCTTTGATTTAATTAGGTGAGACTAGTCTTCCAACCTTAGAATCATCATATTGTGAGGAAACTACTGACATCATATCATATTCATGGATAAGAGTGTATACAAGGATAACCTTTCAACAACACTACAACTAGATCATAAGAATATTCACTTTACTCTCAAAGTGTTCTTAAGCATGTACTAGACTTCATAAAACATTCCCACAATCATATTTTGCCCCTTCAAGGTTAAAAGCTCATATCAAATCAACATATCTAGAATGACTACATTAGACATGGATATAATCATAATTCAAAGTAGTTCAATTACAACAAGCATAATCCGACACTTCACCTCCTTGAGGTTCTAATCTTACTTTCAATCATCTCACTTAAGGTTCAACCACTAGCCATGGATATCATCCGCCATGGATATCATCCTAACTCTTGTGATCCTATCACTTCATATATTCAAGCATTCTTGAGGTATATTAGGTGGGTAAAGTCCTTCCACAACAACTCTATCTAGTAGTCTACCATTTTCATATAAGCTTCACCTTTAAAGCCTTAACATACATAATTCATAATATTAACTTTACTCTCAAAGCCCTAGTGATCAACATTCATGACTACAAGCCTTAATCTCAAATTTTTACTTTTTACAATCATCATATAAATCTAGATCACAAGACATTCATGTCACAAGCTTCATCTTTAAGCAATTCTAGTCATAATTCATCATAAAGGTTCAATCTCAAGCTTTACTAGGCATGATCAATCCTATATACTTTAATCTAATTCAATTCATGTTTACATGCTTCTATTCTTGAACAATTACTATACATAACATCAATTCTAGAAGATCAACTCTAAGTCTTCAATTTCACTTCACAAGGCATAAATCTACATTCCTCAATCTCATCAATTAGACTAGGGTTAACCATGGAATCATGCAATTTCATCATAATATCATAATTCACTACTAATTCAATCATAAACAATCAATATTCACTCAATTGGATCAATATCCATCATAACCCACAACATTGAAGAAACTCTAACTTGAATTGGGGAAGTTCTTCATCAAATTGGGGAATTCTAGGGGACTCCATGGATGGAAAAATCAATGGATGAATAAGCTAACATACCTTGATTACAAAGCCTAGCAAGCTTGAAACAATGGAGACTTGACCTAGCTTGATTCTCTTCTTCTTTTTCTTCTTCTTCTTCTTCTTTCTAGAGAGAGAAATATTTGAGAGGAGAGCTTTCGAGGTTTTATTTGGGTCTTGGAATAAATGACTTAATTGGGTGAATTTTGGGGTTACAATGACTTATATAGGGGTCTTAGGCTTGGGCAAAACAACACATCTTTGAGTTAAAACAATTAGGAAAAGACCCAAGAAGTTCCCTGACTATTTACTGCCGAAATGGCATGAAGGACACCTTCACAAATCGTCTTCATCACCATGGCCCGTCAAACGGGTCGTGAAGAATTTTCAGCCTGATAATGCTTCACTATTTTGGGCATAAATTTTTACTCCGAGATGCGAATTGGAAAAACTCAGTGGTGTTGGAAAGAGGACTTAGAGACCTTTAATTGGATAGGTAATGACCCACCTAATTCGTTTTGAGCTAACAGATATCATCATTTGAAGTTGACCCTAAACTCTAAGTCTAGTGAAAAGCCCTTCACGTGAGGCTCCACGAGCCGTGGTGCCTCCGTGGTCATGATACAGTAGCTAGGCAACCTTCCCATTAACCCCTAAAAATCTAAGGCACCACCACGAGCCTTCCCACGAGCCGTGAAGTGGCTTGTGTGTGGGAGGGGCTGTTTTGGGTAGCCTTGGCTTAGCCACTGCCTAGCCCACCATGAGGCGTGGTGGTGGTCGTGAAAGGTGATCCAGTGTCCATGGAAGAGTGGACTGCCCTAGTCCTCTTCCTTGTCTCTTGCCCTCTTCCTTGGTTCTAACCCTTGCACTTAGCTCCAATTTAGCCTACTAGTTTTTGGCGTGTTACAATATCTCCCCCTTGGGAACATTTGTCCTCGAATGACGATCTAGACACCTTAAGAAAGTAAAGACTCAAGACTAGCAGCCATTATGCATGCAACATCAAAACAATGCACAATTCGAATGAGGAAACATCAACTCCAATTCAAACATACTCAATGCATCACAAGGGAGTAAGAACTACATCTATCAACCCATTATGCATGAAATCTCAATATTTCTCATATCCATAGGAGTAACTACCTTCTACAACTAAAAGCATGCTCACTCAATAACATGAAGCCAATTATGCGATTTCTCTCAAAAGTATACTAAAGCATGGTCGACAATTCATCTCATGAAACATATAGGCAAATCATACTAAATGCACAACAACATGAGGAAAACAATTCACATAAAACTCATTTTTTTCAAGATACAAGCTTTCATAAACATGCATAAATACGGAAATCATGGCAACACATATACACACAATGACTCCAAACATAATACAAACCAAGAGGAACTTATCATCTCAACATTTCATATGGGCCTTCAAAACGGGGACTAAACCTCCCAACTCATTCCACCCTTCTCGGGTGAAAATTAAAAGTAAACCCAACTTCTAAACATTAGAAACAGTCAATGATCTTGCTAACCAAGCACATCATCTCCCTCTTGGGAGCAAGCCTAAACGGACTTTCTAAGCACCATTCATATCAATTCAACTAAGGTTGGACCCATACATTGCTTATCACTAACTTTCACCTCCATCACACAAGAAGACTCTAAACCATGGTGAACTACACTTTTACCCTTCTTAGAGGAGTCTACTCACTCAACACATCTAGGCATTACTAAAAACTTCTATTCACCAAATCCTTCACCCTACCCAAAACTCAAAATGGTTTAGTAGGGTTCTACCGTCAATATCATAAAACAAAAATGAAGCCCATTCATACTAAAGACAACATCAAGGTCTAGCATATCAAGTCACAAAAGACAAGCACTACCGAAATCTAATAAAGCATAAAACACATACGGGAACCATTATGAGGAATTTGTTTACCCTCTCTTCTAATAGCCTTTGCCTTTGGACAATCCCTCATTTTGTGACCATTTTTACCATAATTAAAGCAACCTCTTTGCCGGCTAAACATCTACCATCATGTCTCTTTCAATTCTACTAAGGTCAGATCAAGACAATTCTAGACCATTTCAATATCTACCCTCATGTCTCTTTCAATTCTACTAAGGTCAAATCAAGACAATTCTAGACCATTTCAACCCATATCATCACCTTTGGTGGGATCTACCAACCAATCATATCTAGGTATTATCTAAATGCCCTACTCAAAATGACCATACTTAAGATCAATCTTAAAAGATAATTAACTCTTTGAAGTAGGTCAACACTTGAACTCTTCTCCTTCACCTAACTAGGTGGAACATGCAACCCTCAAAGTCAACTTTAAGACAAAACATAATCCAAACTTATTGTATAGGCTTTCCCCCCTTCTACTCTCGGATAGGCTCATTTGGGAACTAACAATTTGACTATACGGGTTTTACAATCACATAGGAGCATAAGACTAATACTACCAATCCATCCTAAGGATGACATCTAAATCTAACATATCAAGTCCTATCTAGTCACATAGCCATAATTGGCATCACAACCAACATTTTCTCCCTCGCTCCTTGTAACATGAGCCCTTCGAGTAGTCATATCTTGAAAATCGTCGGATAAGGAAAAAGCCTTATAGAGTATAACTCTATGGCACGACTTAGAGAATAAAAAAGTGAAGTTTCCTACTCATCTAATAGCATCCTATTCATAAATGTTGCGTGCTTTACACTTATGAACAAGAATCTACTAGACGTGGTTTTGAGACAATCGTAGAATCATTCTAAAACCTTGTGCTCTAATTACCAAGTTTGTCACGACCCAAGGATACCCCCTAGATGTGACAAGGCATACTCAACCCCGCAGGGTCTCATACAAGCCCCTTAGCATATCATAACACAAGACAATAGAAATAATGTGGAAATTTTAAAACTTTTTCCATATAATCGAAGTCTTTATAAAAAAAAGCGGAAGTCTACAACACTTTGTCTCAAACCTTCTAATACAAACTTGAATAAAACCTTGGGACTCAGCCCATACAATAGTCTAAAACATAAAAGAAAGATATAAATGAGAAATGTGATCACATCCTCGAAGCTATGAGGACTCACAAAATCTTCAACTCTTTTGCTCTTCTAGAAGCCTATCCTCAAGAAACAAACTTAGGATCGCCGAGTCCTACATTTGATAAGAATGTAGGCAAGAGTATGCATTAGTACAAAATGTACTAAATATGTTAGCTAGCACAACATTATAAGAGCATAACAAAAGTGTTAGCCAATATACGACATAAGTCATGAACATAAGAGATAATAACATAATCTCCAACATAGACATAATATGAGCATAAGTCAACATAAGGCATAATCCAACCACTTAGGGAATACCACATATTCATAAGCTTAGTCCATACTCAAATCCTCTTAGCATAAGAGAAACTTCATAAGTAACCTTCAAGTTATACTTGTGCAATGCATAGATGAAATCCCATAATCCCACCCAGGCTACAATCCAAACTAAGCACACATCATAAGCATAAGTCATAAGCACATATCATCATATCAAAAAAGGAACATATCATAACAACCCTCAAAGCATACTTGTACCATGCATGAATAAGATCTCATGATATCATCCATTCTAAGTAAAGCGTCTTGAGTAACCATGATTCATAATTCATAATCATATTCTTGTTTTGGGAATTAGCCTCAACCGACATATAAACCATGTGAGCTAACAGGGAATACAATGTCTACCCCATACCGAAAAGGGGTTGTTCTACTTGCCTAAGGTAGAACAATACTCTTAGCTTAGGAGGATTCATTTAGCTAAGTACCTATGTGGGCATATAGTTATGGGATAAGGAGATTGCTATTAAAAATCTAGACTCAAACTAAGGTAGAAGGTTTCCATCTCATAAGCCATACTTGGGAACCCAGACTCAACTAAGGTATAAGGAACCCATTGGGAAAGCCAGACTCAACTAGCGTAAAAGCTTTTCTTGGAGGCCGAACTCAACTAGGGTAGAAGCTTCTGTCTCATATACATATCTACTCGGTGCTAAGCATAATTTCCATTGAGTTCATAGTAAGTATGGACTTAAGTTCATATTTATGGAAGAATGTTTGGACACTCAATCCAACATAACTCATACTATAGCTCATTAGATCATGCGTGAGCAACTATCACCATCCATGACCTATTTATGATGGCTCTAGAGCCTTTGATTCAATTAGGTGAGACTAGTCTTCCAACCTTAGAATCATCACATTGTGAGGAAACTACTCACATCATATCATATTCATGCATAAGAGTGTATACAAGGATAACCTTTCAACAACACTACACTTAGATCATGAGCATATTCACTTTACTCTCAAAGTGTTCTTAAGCATTTACTAGACTATCATATTTTTCCCCTTCAAGGGTCAAAGCTCATATCAAATCAACACATCTAGAATGACTACATTAGACATGGATATAATCATAATTCAAGTAGTTCAATTACTACTAGCATAATTCCACACTTCACCTCCTTGAGGTTCTAATCTTACTTTTAACCATCTCACTTAAGGTTCAACCACTAGCCATGGATATCATCCTAACTCTTTTGATCCTATCACTTCATATATTCAAGCATTCTTGAGGTAGATTAGGTGGGTAAAGTCCTTCCACAACAACTCTATCTAGTAGTCTACCATTTTCATATAAGCTTCACCCTTAAAGCCTTAACATATATAATTCATCATATTAGCTTTACTCTCAAAGCCCTAGTGATCAACATTCATGACTACAAGCCTTAATCTCAAATTTTTACTTCTTACAATCATCATATAAATCTAGATCACAAGACATTCAAGTCACAAGCTTCATCTTTAAGCAATTCTAGTCATAATTCATCATAAAGGTTCAATCTCAAGCTTTACTAGGCATGATCAATCCTATATACTTTAATCTAATCCAATTCATGTTTACACGCTTCTATTATTGAACAGTTACTATACATGACATCAATTCTAGAAGATCAACTCTAAGTCTTCAATTTCACTTGACAAGGCATAAACCCATATTCTTCAATTTCATCAATTAGACTAAGGTTAACCATGGAATCATGAAATTTCATCATAATATCATAATTCACTACTAATTCAATCATAAACAATCAATATTCACTAACATTGAAGAAACCCTAACTTGAATTGGGGAAGTACTTCATCAAATTGGGGAATTCTAGGGTTCTTTTTCACTTCACAAGGCATAAACCCATATTCTTCAATTTCATCAATTAGACTAGGGTTAACCATGGAATCATGCAATTTCATCATTATATCATAATTCACTACTACTTCAACCATAAACAATCAATATTCACTAACATTGAAGAAACCCTAACTTGAATGGGGGGAGTACTTCATCAAATTAGGGAATTCTATGCTTCTTCTTCTTATTCGTCTTCTTCTTCTTCTTCTTATTCGGCAAAACGACATATATTCAAGTTAAAACAATTGGGAAAATACCCAAGAAGTTCCCTGACCGTTTACTGCCGAAATGGTATGAATGACACCTTCACGGATCGTCATTATCACCACGGCCCGTCAAACAGATCGTGAAGAATTTTCAGCTGACAGTGCTTCACTATTTTGGGCATAACTTTTTACTCTGAGATATGAATTGGAAAAACTTGGTGGCATTGGAAAGAGGACTCAGAGACCTTTAATTAGATAGGTAATGTCCCACCTAATTTATTTTAAGATTAATTGGATAGGTAATATACCACCTAATTTGTTTTGAGCTAAGAGATATCATCATTTGAAATTGACCCTAAACTCTAAGTCTAGTGAAAAGCCATTCACGTGAGGCTCCACGAGCCATGGTGCCTACTACAAGACGTGGTGCCTCTCATGGTCATGATACAGTAGCTAGGAAACCTTCCCATTAACCCCTAAACTCTAAGACACCACCACGAGCCTTCCCACGAACTTTGAAATAGCTCATGTTGGGGGGGGGGCTATTTTAGGAAGCCTTGGCTTAGCCACTGCCTAGCCCACCATGAGTCATGGTCCTCACTACGAGCCGTGGTGGTGGTCGTGGAAGGTGAGGTAGTGTCCATGGAATAGTAAACTACCCTAGTCCACTCTTCCTTGGCTCTTGCCCTCTTCCTTGGTTCTATTAGCTCTAGTTTAGCCTACTAGTTTCTGGGGTTTTACACTTGGTCCTGCAAGTAGAAACGAGGCAAGTTCTAATGTTGCACACAGGTTAAAATGACTTCTAAGCAAAAAATTAACAATACATGCATAAACACTATTCAAGAATTACTTAATTATTATTCATACTTTGTTAATTGCTCATGGTTCCCACAACCCTAGTTGTGGATTTAGCTACTCATGCTTAAGAGTTCACAATTCATAATTAGATAAGACGAATGCATAGACTTACAAGTAGAATTGATGAAACCCAAAATCTTCAATTGAATTTCAAAGCAAAAATTATATAAAATGAAATCCAGAAAGTTAATTGCTAAAAATTTGCAAATTAATTCCCAAAGACCAAAACTTAGAAGTATAGAATAAAGTATAAACCCCAAAAATGAGGATTACAACTCCTATTTATAACAAATAAATCCTAAATTAAAATGGAAACAAAATAAGGAAATAAAATGCTGGCACACGATTTCTGTTGATGCCTCGACCTACTGACCGTGGGTCCCCTTCCGTGGCTCCATACTTAGAAGATGAAATCTGGAACTTTGACTCACAGAACACCATCGATAGATTTGCAGGATGGGTCATGGGTCGACCTACGATCCGTTGTCTGCTCCATGGTTCCATACTTGGTCAGACTTCCCTGATCTTGCACCTATGATACATCACCTATGATCCGTGGACTGGACTACCGTCCGTGCTGGCATTCTGTGGTCTGAGTACTGGAATTTCAACTCCCAGACCAGGACCTATGACTACCTATCCACGGCCCGTCGTTGGACCTACAGTCAGTGGGTGGCTCCGTTGGTGGCTACTTCTGCACTTTTCAGCTTGCATCTTCATCAACTGCATCCAAGCCTATTTCCTGCAAAAATTACACACAAAACATTATTCTTAATAACAAAATATCCCAAGACACACACTAACTCTAGGTGAAACTCATCAAAAATACCGTAAACTCTCGGTATATCAATAAGGGCATTGGGGGACATAATTATAATAGTCATCATTCTGGTAATTATAAAAGGAAGAACATTATGGGTTATCCAAATAGTCCTTCAAAATATGGAGGTAATTCTTATCATCATAATGATAAGGTCATTAGACCCATGATCATTGTGCGACTTAATAATATAAAAATCCTCCATCAAAAGAAAGGAAGATAAAGTGGTGGTACACTTGACTTTTCAAAGGATGTTGAGGTGGTTCATACAAAAATGATTAATTTTAAAGGCATGAAAATGTGCTTATAATGTAAATATATGAAGCATAGATAAAAGATTAGTCCATTTGTTGAAAAGAATGTGACGTGTGATAAGCATCTTGAATACTTGACATTCTAAAAGAGAATGGGTCAAGATATGATAAAATCATTATGTGTTGGATATATGCCACCACTACAAGAGGTTTGTGAGAAATGATATATGCCACCACTACAGGAGGTTTGTGAGAAATGATATATGCCACAGCTCACCACTACAGGAGGTTTGAGAAAAATAAATATCAGTTAGCATAACCGATTGGCTATTCTAGTCCAATGTGATGCAAAAGTGATTGAGAATTCATGTGGCTTATATGATGAAGAAATAAAGACTCTTCAAGAATTCTCCTCTGTTGTTTGTTCTCATGATAAAATTATAATTGTATCTTATACTAGCTAAGGTTGGAATTGTATTCCCTGAGGTTTTTGGAACATAAAGAGGTGAATATAGGCATGTTCCCTGCCATGTGGACTATTTGCAACTATATGATAGTTACATCTATGGGATGGTCACATGTGCTTTGTTGTCAACTTATAAATTGGTTTTTGTAAGGTTGTTTGCTCGAATTGTTAAATTAAGAGCACAGTTCACAACTATGAAATTATGTTCATAATGCTGGTTGGTTTAGCAAAAATTTTATGCCTCCAATTATAGCTAAACCATGGGTTGAAAACAAAATTATCAAATAAAATTTGGTATGAGATGAATTTGTTTAACATGTAACAACACATTTATGCATTAAGCCAGCAAGGTTTCCCCATCATAATTGGTTCAGGGTTAGGAACCAAATAAATTCCATCTAAAGTTTGAATGTGCGGTATCTGATTTAATTGCTCCACCACTCACAAGATGGATCCCCAAATGAGGTTAGGATGAATGTTAGATTTTCTAACCTTAGGGGCAGAGATGATTGACGGTTGAGAATTATGAGATGAATTATCTAGATCCCCGTTAAGAAAATTGAACTTGAAGTTCAAGGGATAATTTATTTGCATAATGTTGCAAATTAATTGCTAGATGAATTTGCTGACCATATGTTATAATTCAGTTGTAAATGTTCCAGTGAGAAGTCCTTGAAGGACAAAATCTATGGTACGCATGAAATGTGATAGACCAATCGATTCCAACTGAAAAACTTCTTAAGGAAGGAGAGGAGCAAATGATTAAGATGGCCATGATAATGAGACAAGTACTTTAAAAGGAGCATGATGACACTTCATAAAACCTTGGCAAAGGTTCAGTTACCTGAAATGATGAAATATGAACAGATCTTGATAAGTTATGTCGTATTGGAATCAAGTCAAAAGACCGTCGACAATATCTTTGATATGAAGTAATGCTCAATGCTACAGATGATGACAAAGATCTTGAATTAAAATCTATCATATAGTGTGGATAGATAAATGATTGGCCAAATGAAATGCACAATTCAAGTATATTATGTTTCACTTTGAAAAGTGATGTTTTGGACTTATAGTCTATGATCAAGATATAATGTCAGTGGGGTACAAATAAATTATCGTACGAAAGTATAACCGTAAGAAAATAAAGTACGGTTTATGCCTTGGGGCACAAAGGTTTTTGCAAAATTCCTGACATTATTAAATGGAGATATATTCTCCTCATGTGGATGCAATGATGCTTTGTCTCAGTTTATAAATAGATGAAATTCTTGAATATTTGTAATGAATGATTGTCATGTCTAGCTAGACGATGAATGTTATATGAAAATCCTCGAATGATTCAAAAGGTGTTAAAGCAATTTCATTGAGTACCCCAATGGTTATGAGATTGATTAACATAAAGAAAGATCAATCTGATAAAAATGATTGTAAAATATCAGAGAAAATTACATAAGTAGTCCCTTAACTATAGGAGTAGGTCTAAAATGGTCCCTTAACTATACACTTAACGGATTTAATCCTTTAACTATTCAAAAACTGGTCAGCTTTAGTCCTTTAACTATACACTTACCGGCTTTAGTCCCTTAACTATAAACATATAGATTTTAGTCCTTTAAGTATTCAAAAACTTATCAGGTTTGGTCTTTGTCCATTTTTTAAATACAAATAGCTTAGGTTAATATTAACTGAAATCTTCATGAAATTAAATCTTTAACCCATTTTTTAAGTTGTTTCTCTATCCCCGTCCTTTTTTCTTCAAACTACTCTTATGAAAAAAATAATAGCGTCAACGATCCAAAATAAAATTAACGAGGAAAGAAGATATACGTCCTAATTTTATTCAATGGAGAATATAATTAAGCATATAATTGTTGCTAATGACTTGAATATGCTAATCGGTGAGGAATTTATTTAATTTACTGAAATTTGTTTACGTAAAATAAAATTTATAGAATAATGAAATTGATATATTTAAAAAAAAATTAAAACTTACAAATCTACCATTTTATAGATTCAATTTCTAAAAAATTAAACAAATTTCGTTCAATGAAGTCGTTGGAGTACAAATTTTGGATTTAACGGGTAATAATTTTTTTCTTTTTATAATAAAGTATTCAAGTCATTAGTAGCAATAATATGCTTCATTTAATCCTCTGTTGAATAAAATTATAACTTATATTTTATTTTCTCATGAATTTTATTTTAAATAGTTGAGGTTAAGGTACTTCGCATAAGGTTAATTTGAAGAAAAAGTAGCAGAGAGAGTGAAACAACAGAAAAAATTGTTAAGGGATTTAATTTCTTGAGGCATTAACCTAAGCTATTTGTATTAAAAAAAATGGACCAAGACCAAACCTGATAAGTTTTTGAATACTTAAAGGACTAAAATCGGTAAGTTTATAGTTAAGGGACTAAAACCGATAAGTGTATAATTAAGGGACCAAAACTAATAAGCTTTTGAATAGTTAAAGGACTAAATCCGTCAAGTGTATAGTTAAGGGACCATTTTAGACCTACTACTATAGTCAAGGGACCATTTTAGACCTACTACTATAGTTAAGGGACTATTTATGTCATTTTCTCTAAAATATCATGTATTAGTACAATTGGTGCACATACAAATTATTAGTTATGTAGATGTCGAGAACTGTGTGATTTTTCTTTGAAAAGAGATATTCCAGTTGCCATGTATGAAGATAATGATTCATGTATAGCTCGATTGAAGGAATGACACATCAAAGGAGATTGGACAGAGTGCATTTCACGAAAGTTCTTCTTCACACATGATTTTTAACAAAATGGTGAGATAGAAGTTCAAATAATCTGTTCAAGTGATAATCTTACAGATTTATTCACTAAGGCATTGCCAACATCAACATTTGAGAAGTTGAGATATAAGATTGGAATGTGTCATCTCCGCGATATCAAGTAAGACTTTCATCAGGGAGAGTGAAATACGCGTTGTACTCTTTTCCTTAACCATAGTTTTGTCCCAATTGGGTTTTCCAGGTAAGGTTTTTAATGAGGCAGCACGCAAGGCATATTTTTTTTAAAGTTAAATCGGGTCATTGCCCTTTTATTAAGAATATAAAATTAGACAAAAAACAAAAGACATGGGCCCAAAAGAGACCCACATCCAACTCTACAAACTAAATAAGAAACAAAAATAAATCTAAACTAAATAGACATTAAAAGAGGAACCGATGGTCTAAACATAACTAGCGCTAGCAACCTCAAACTCCGATGGCCTCCCACTAACATAATCTTTCAACAGCAGAGTTCATGAGCTTGAGTGACATCCACAAAAGGTGTTTACAAGTCTCACAAACGTCATGAATTTGATCTCTTTGAAGAATCTTCAGCTCATAACTCACGTCTTCGGTTCTGTCATCAAGGTAAGGCCCTAGATCAATGCTAAGCATAGGAAAGAACTATGGGCAAGAGAATTAACGAACTGTCACTTAGTCTTCTGCAGATTGAGCTCCCAAAAGCTAATACCACTACATGAACACTAAGATCTAGCAGGTATGCTTCTCTTTGACCTTTAAAGACCATCCTAATCGACCATATGAATTTGAAGCTAAAAAATCTTAGCATGAATTTAGAATCTGATAATTCAAGATTGGATGAATTTAGAATATGATATTTCAAGCTTCAACGAATTTGATATTTTAGAAGGTCACTGTTAACTGTATGTTGACTTATGCCTCCTAGCTAGCCTCCATTCATGTTGTGAACTTTGTGATTTTGATATTTTTGTATTCTGAGATTAGGAACGTTGCTCTTCTCTAGCTGAATAATAACCATTGCCTGTTATCGTAATTCTTGCAAACTATTAAATATTCTATTTGTACCTGCAAAATTAACTACATTGTTAGCTAAAAACTCCTCAAGCTTGTTCCCTTCCCTGAATATATGTTGAATCTCCACATTGTAAGTCTCTAACATGCTCTTAATACCCCTGACTTCTACTAAAACCGACCAAGGAACTTCCCACACTCCATCTAACACTTTCTTAGTGACAAGGGAATCTGTTTTCAAGATCAGCGGAAAAATATTATGATTGATGCAATAAATCAAACCTACTCCCAAGGCTCTCACTTTTACCTCTAATGCCGAGCTTAACTCTACCTTCCTTGTATCTACAAATATGAAGTCCCCATAGTGATTCTGGATACAGAAAGCATTAGAGCCAACACCCAACATATGTTTGAATGTCCCATCTGAGTTACATTTAGACTTTCCTTCACTAGGACACTCCCATGTAACTACCTTACTAGAAATTAGAGGTTTACAGTCCTCCAAAACCTTCACCAACATTGACCAATTACTTGGCTGGCGGCCGTTGAAACCAAGGATATTTGTAGGAAGCCAATAAATATAGATTTCTGTTAATCTCCATTATCATAGCATTCTTGGACATCCTTCCTCCATGACTAATGATATTTCTTCTTTTCCATATTTGCCAAATAATAAAGATTGGGACAGCTCTAAACAAAGATTTAAGCTTATCAACACAATCACTTTTCCACCATTTATCCAATGTTTGTTTGATTTGAACAAAGGGACCTTGTCCACCAGTAGCTCCAGTAAATAAACTCCACAGATCCTTAGAAATAGGACATTGCATAAACAAATGTTGAAAAGTTCACTTAGGAAGGACAATAACAGATAACATATAGATAGGAAAACTTTGTAACACATGATTAATCAACACTGATTTCCCCCCAAAATGATAACACATTTCCTTTCCACACATGAAGCTTATTCTGAATCTTTTTAATTAAATCAACAAAATGCACTTGCCTTTTCTTTGTATGGCCAATAGGACATCCCAAATATATCAAAGGACATTTTCCTCTACTAAATGTAGTACTATTTTCTACCAGTTGCACTTCAGATAATGCAGCCTTGTTGAACATATAAAAGAAACTCTTCTCTTTACTATTCTTCTGTCCTGATTGACTTTCATAGTTAGATAAGGCCTCCATAATCAATTGTAGTGATTTCTGATCAGCTTTAGCAAATATTATAGTGTTGTCTGCATAAGCTAGATGATTTATCCTGTCACTCCATTTAATCATCCCATAGCCCTTAAATTCATTGTTTTCAAACAAATTATTTAAGGTTTTGGATAGAACTTCAGCAGTAATGATGAATAGAGTCAGAGACAAAGGATCTCCTTTTTAACACCTCTGGTAGAGTGAAAAAAAACCCATGAGCCTGCCCATTGATAAGAATGGAATACCAATTGTTGGCCATAATCCTCCAAACCAGATCCACAAAACCCTCATCAAATCTCATTCTATCCAGCACCTTAGTAAAAAAAATTCAGTTCAACCTATCATAAGCCTTAGCCATATCAAGCTTAATAACTACATTAGTAGTTTTCCCTCTCTTTCTGATATCTGAGATTATTTTTTGAGCCAAAAGAATATTTTTAGTGATACTCCTCCTTTTTACAAAACCAGACTAATTTTGTGAAATGAATCTAAGCAGAAAGTTCTCCAATCTATTATGTAGAATTTTAGATAAGATCTTATTAAGAAAATTATACAGGCTAATAGGTCTTAAGTTTGAGCAGGATTGAATAATATCCTTCTTAGGCAATAAAACCAAGTTAGTGTGAGTAATAGACTTTGGCAGAGTAGACCCTCGAAAGAAGGCATGAACTACCCCAACAATATCACCTCCTACAATGTCCTAATATTTCTAATAAAAATGACCAGTAAAGCCATTAGGGCCACTTGCACTGTCACTATTAAGCTCAAACACTACTTCTTCTTTTTTATCTCATCCTCATTAGGAATGGCTTTAATTGTTATATTTTCCTCCTCAGAGATTTGAGGAGAAATATGGTGTAACAAAGAAAGGTCCTGAGAAATTTTAGCCCCCGAGAATTGTGCCTGAAAGAACCTTAATGCCTCGCCAGCAATTTCCTCATCACCCTCTGCCCATCCAGCATCAGCTTTTAATATTATCTTCAAATACATTATTTTCCTTCTCCCTTTGACAATATTATGAAAGAACTTAGAATTTTTGTCACCCTCCGCAAACCATTGCATACTAGCTTTCTGCCTCCAAAATTCATCTTCAAAATGAAGATATTTTTTCAACTCAGCTTGTGCCTATTGAAGAATAATCTTGTTAAAAAAACTTGGATTTTGTTCAAAGAAATCTTCTTTAATTCTCACAATTTCTTCTCTAATCACCAACTGCTTGATAATATCTCCAAATTTCTCCTTACTCCACTTAGATAGAACTTGTTTGGTCTTTTTTGTTTTTGTTTTAGTTGAACAAAAATGCCACTTGTACCTTTAGAAATCCAGTTATCTCTTATCACATCCATAAAATCTTCTCTTAATGTCCAAAATATCATAAATCTAAAAGGTTTGGATATTAGTTAAGAAGTAACTCTTTTACAAGTCATCAAAAGAGGGGCATGATCCGATCCAGTTATAGCAAGATGCTGCAAATCCACCATTCTTATCAATTCTTGCAAAGACTGATTGACCACAACCCTATCCAACCTCTTAAATATACATTCTGAATCTGCCCTTTCATTCCACCATGTAAACAGACTCCCAACGAAAGATACATCTTTCAACTCACAAGAATTTATGCAAAAAGAAAAATCCTCATATTCTTGAGGGTATACAGGAAGGCCTCCAATCTTCTCCTCCTCACTCAAAATAACATTAAAATCACCTGCTACCAATCAAGGCATAGAGTAGTTATCATACAGAGCATATAGGTCATCCCACAACATCAATCTTTCAGCTGCACTGCATTTAACATAAATAACAGTAACTAAAAATTGTCTCCCATCTGCCAGAGTAAGTTGAAGAGATAATTGCTGCTCAGAATCAGAGACAAACCCAACCTGAATTTGATCATATAAATATCCAAATTTGACCATTGACATTATAGTTGACATATTGCATCCCCAATCTCCTCTTGTACTTTTGAATTTGTCTTACATCTTGGAATGGTTCCAATAATGCAATCAAAAAGAACTTACGGTGTCTATGAAGTATTTGAACTATATGAAAAGCATTTTGAGTTCTCGTAGACCTTATATTCCAAAATAAAGCCTTTTGTATCATTTACTAACGAATTTAACCACCTTTTTAGCATGTACCCTCGTTGGTTTAGAGGAAATTTCCCCTTTATCACCTTTATCATTTTTACTCTTCCCTTTCCTGCTCTTGTTGATTGCCTGTGGAGAAAGCTCATCCTCTTTACAAAGTTGTACCTCACTACTGCCAGATTCCTCCTCTTTGTCTTCTACCAGATTATCATGACTGTTGGAATTTCGTCTTTCTGCATAATCATTCAAATCTTGATGAGAAATTAAAGCATGTAGTTGTTCTATGGGTTGAAATTTCTCAGTTGTGACTACTGGATTCACCATGCTCTTTCTATATCTCTCTTTGTCAAATCTTGTTGACTTTCAACATGAATAGGTAGAAATCTACCCTCCTCTATGTCATCATTGGCTATCGATTTCCTTTCCTTGCTCATCTGTGTTATAATTATATTATTTTCTTCCTGTTTATCTGCAATATCTCCTTTATACCCATCAATGTCTTCATTCTGTTTTGATTCTCTAGTAATGCAGGATCAGCATTACATGAAACTGGTTCCAGAAACTTCAATTCCCCTTTCCCTGATTCTTATATGCTCTCCCTCCTTTCATTAATATTTTTTTAGTGTTCCCTTTCCCTTTGTAATTAGCAAAAACATGTGTAATTCAATCATTTGTAGATATGATATGCTTATTTGTCTTGTCATGTGCATTGCTTTCTAAGACAGTTTTTGCTATACTTCCCGATGCCTTGTCTTGCTCTACTAGTAGTTTCTTCTTATCCTTATCCAACTCTTGTGCATCCCTTTCTCCATCCTCTAGAACTATTAAAGTTGCAAATATATTATTGGAATTGATTCCCTTTATAGGAGTAACTGCTTTATCATTTATGACTTCATTAGCTTTCTTGGTAAACCTCCTATTAGTGGGATTCCATGTCTTCCTAACCCCTCTTCTCCTTTGATTCTCCATAATACATTTTGATTATTGCTTGCCCTTCAGCATTTCTTCAGCATCAATAATAATTATCTCCTTATTGTTGTTCTTTATCAATTATGGATGTAAGACTTATACTCTTCTTCTTCATGACCTTCGACCTTGTAATGTTTACAGTATTTCGAAAGCATAGCATATTGTATATTAACCTTCTCTACCCTAGACTCCTTGGTATCATCGTTTCTTACCTCAGCCTCCACAAACTTTGGAAAATCAAATAGTAAGTCTACCTGCACTTTGACCCTAACACAACTTGGTCTAGTCTTGTTAATTGTGGCTACATCTAGATGTATAGGTGTACCAATTGCAGAGGCCAAATAAATAATTGATTCTTTTACAAAGAAAGTAGGTTTAAGGTCTAGAAAAGAGACCCATGCCATGGCCTATGTAGTTTCCTCATCAACTCTAAATTTTGCATCATAGATTAAATGCCTTATAGGATATGAATATCCATCTTTAGCTTGAATGTAATAGTCACTTTTTGACATAATGTTGATGAAGTACTCTTGCTTCTCACATCGAATTAGTACATGTCGATTACGAAGTAATCCAATTTTACATTCTCCTTTTTATATCACATTGTCTAGGTATAGCATTCCTAAGATCCTCCAATTCTGGCCAGCCATTTGAAAATTTTCCAACTATTGCAAATTGTAGAAGTTCTATGACATTCATACAATTAACTTCATCTTCTGTCCAACACACTCTAGGAATTCCATTATGATATTCAACTTTCTTCAATGGAATATGAGCTATTGTACTTTTCGGAACCAATATAGGATTAGGAGCCTTAGAATATTATCAAAGTTATCAGTTCCGGATTCCTTATAGATGTTTTCATTAGTCAAACCAATACGTTCCCTAGGCAAACATGGAACAATGGGGGCTTTTGCATTAAGGTGGGGTGTTTTTAGATGAATAAGAGGAGGAAACAGATCTATATTCAACGAAGAAACTTTGATCAGCCTTAGAAATAGGCTGATTAGTGGCCATATAGGCCATGAACGGGGTAATTTAGGTCAAAAGTGGTGGCAGCTTGCTCTTTAAGATTCCCCTCTCGTTGATCGCAATACATATTATGAGATGTGTGTACTCTTTTTTCTTCACTAGATTTTTTCTCATTGGGTTTTTCCTAGTAAGGTTTTAACGAGACACATTATCTATGAACATCTAAGGGGAGTGTTATAAATCCACTGAACTAAGTGAATTGTCCATTGAGTTTATCCATAAGCTTATACTTATCATCTATGTGTATTCTCTAGGTTCTGTGAACCTTTTTGGATAAGAATGTATCTATTTATTATGATACTTAATATAGTGACTTTTAAAGTGATTTCTCAACATATAAATAAGGTTATTCATTCACCATTGTAAGAGACACATATGAGAGAGATGAATACATTTGAATATGATGATCTCTACAATCTACTCCCCATATATCTTGTCTATATTGTTTGCACTATATTGCTTATATTTTACGACAACTAATGATTTTTTCATTTAATTATTATTTAATAGTGAATATGATCTTTTTTCTTTAAATGCCTAACCCATCGATGACCCCCTAAAGTTGGCATCAATTTTCACTTAGACACCTTAACTAAGCTTTGTTCATTTTAGACACCTCATGTCATGTCCCGTTGTGTCATTTTGATACTTTTTACTGACATGACATAGCGAGTGTAATACACTCAATACTAGTGCGTGAAAGACTCATTTAATCATTTTTATTTTATTTTTTTCATTTTCTTCCTCATCTTTCAACCATCATCTCTCAAAACTTGAATTTCTTCCATGAAGAAATAGTTTTGATGATACTACAGAAAAAAATGAATTTTAACACGAAAAGATTTCACAAAAAAACAAATTTCAACCCATTAGAAGGGCGGGCCACGGTTCGTGATGTTGTAAAGAAGAATGGCAGCGGATAAAAAGACGGTGGGTGGGGTGGGAAAGGGGCGGAGAAGACGATGTGGGTGGAGAAAGGGTTGGGGTTAGGGTGGACAGAGGTGGAGAAGACACCGGGTGGGTAGGGGAATAGTGGAGAAGACGATCTGGGTGGGTGGGGCAGAGAAGATGACCTTGGTGGGGTTGGGTTATATTTTTTTTATAATTTTTTTGTGTAAAAAATTCCACATGTCATTTAGTCATTGGCTACTTCTTCATTATACTAAAATATCATTATATAAAAATTACCGTCATATGTTTTTGTTTAATTTGCCACTTTAATACGTCATCGGCGAGTGTGTTACACACATCTTATATATTTGACAAATTATTAAAAAAGTGTTAAAATAACACAATGCAATATGACATGAAATGTCTTAAATAAACACAACTTAGTTAAAGTGTCTAACTAAAAATTGGAGCCAAGGCCTTTTTTAAAAGATTTGATGTAACTTTTTTTTTTCTTTTTTAAGTTTCACGCTTTGGGGTAACCATGACTCCCCCATGTGCATTTCAATAAAACAGAAATAGGAGTAATGTAACCCACCATCTCGATTCCACCTTCCCGGTTTTGCTTAACCCGTTTTGTCAGATTCCGTTACTCTTTCCTTTTCCTCCGGTCTCGCCGACCTTCCGGCAGGCCTTTTTACCGGCCGAATCTTGTCAGTTTTCTTCATCTCTGGCGATCTCACATTTCATAGGAGATATCTGGCGGCAATAGTTGACCTGCAATGAAACCGGCGTCGTTCACCGCTACTTTCAGGATACTCTACATTATATTTACACTGGTCGATTACGATGTCGTTTCATGTTTGCGCTTTTCGGATGTACCGGATACCAGTCATCGGACTGCCATGGTTCTCCCACTCTTTCCCCCCAAAGACACATCGGTTCGTTCCTCACCTTCCCAACTCTCTGGTCGACTTCTCCAGAAATCCCCGGTGAATGCTCAAATGGCTCTCCACGACGATCTACTTATCAACGGGTCAGTTTCTTCAATTCACTGCTACGATCTGTTCTCAACGATTGTATATGTTGTGTTTTTTTTTTTTACCTTAATTACTGTCGCAATTGTTTCTTAATAGGAGGTATCTTCTCCTCATATAAAATGTTTTGGATAGAAAATCCTCTATTTTTTAAGTATTAAGATTAACAATGCCTTAATTGAAACGAGTGATTTAGAGTAATAATTGAGCCAACAAATTGGCATTTTTTATTTGGAGTTAACATATCCATAATAATTCAAGATAATTAGACATTGGAAAATGAATATATAATACATTCTTGCAGAGAAACTTTTACTTCTTTGTTGATTTGTGGCATATTACTTTGATGTAGATATTATACAACCCGTCTTTGGATTGGAACTCCACCCCAGAGGTTTGCTCTTATAGTGGATACTGGGAGTACTGTTACATATGTGCCTTGCTCTACGTGTGAACAATGCGGCAAGCATCAGGTAGGCACACTTCTGATTTTATTTTATTTTTTTGTTTTAACTTTCTGTGTATTAATTTTGATCTAGAACTTTGGGATATTTGGATCCTCAGTTGTATGTATTTTCTGACTGATAATAGCTCAATACGACATAATTATGGATAACACCTAGTTTTTTATTCTTGTATGTTGCTTCAGAAACTTGAAGATTTTGATGTGGTAGAAAAATGTGTAAATTCATGAACTGTGTTATATATGGTTCTTCGGTTATGTTTATAAGGGAAAGAGAAGTTGCTTTTCGGGATTTTATCTGCTAAATACAAGCTTAATCTCATGTGAATAATTGATTCACACTTTTATTATTCCATTATGTGGAAGAACATTCTATGGAATTTCAAACCTCAGATGATTATCAGATCTTACGTTTTGCTTACATTGGAATAATAAAAATGTAAAAAGAATAAAAATGTTAGTTTGGATCTTTGCTATTCTTGTTTGGGAAGTCCTGGCCAATTGACAGTAATTGTCTTGCTGGTGAAGTTGTAAGATGTAGTAAATAAGCACTTCCCATTATAAGGGTGAATAGAAAGAATTACTGGAATTAAGGGAAGCGCTATACAACTCTGAAGTCAGACAAAAATATCTGCAAACTTGATGATGCTGGTGGAGTTTCTATGTTCAGCCACAAAAAGTGTAGACAAAGATGTTTCCTACTCGTGGCTTATTGAAAATAAGAAAAAAAAAGTTCCTTGTACTGGTATGAACTCAATAACAGTCCTTCAAATGATCTTTTCATTTTATCCTTGGGCATACACAAAACAGAGAACAGGGCATCAGGTTCAATAATCTTACATTCTGCCTTATGACCACCTTAGCGGAAATTACTTAATCGAAGTTGTCCAATTTTAACCCAAGATGAGTTTGAGCACAATGTCAAAATGAATCTCATTTTTTATCTAGGCATTCTAAATGTATCTCATTACTGAAAAAGAATATCAATAACCTATTCCTCGATCCTAAACTAGTTCGGATTGGTTATATCAATCCTTAATATACATTCTTCTCTATTTAAGCTCATTTTATTTCGATGCTAAGTAACTATAAGTCAAATTAGGTATTCTCTAAGAATAACGCGTATCCCTGCATGGACGTGTCCCACCTCTATGAATTTTGCAAAGTATAACCAGTGCCAAGCATAGCAGACCCCAACTTGTTTGTGTTTGAGGCATAGTTGTATAACTGGCACCAAACATGGATTAAGAAGGACGGTTGTAGTGGGTTGATGCCCATTGTAAAATACAACTATGATAAGTAATTAGAAATATAAGAAAAGATGAAAGGAAAAATTAAAGGACCAAACAACCTAAAGGTGAAGTTGGATCAATATTAATTGAGAAAATAGTCAAATGCCCCCTTAAACTATGACCGAATTCTCAACTACACACTTATTCTTCACGGGAGTCCTATCACCTCATATACTTTTTAAAATTGAAATTTTTACCCCCTTAAACAGTCACAACCACATTTATATTGGCAGGTGATGTGCACGCGTTTGACAGCTGTAACTTTTATTTAAAACTTTTTTTTTAATTTTTTCCCTGTTTAATTTATTATTCTAAAAACTATGTTGAAGGTCAAAAGGTTGAAATTTGTAGATTTGTGTCTTGGATCTTCATATATTGAAACTTTTTTATTATAATGTTGATTGCTAATTGTTTGAAGCTGAAAACACTGGGTTAATTGAGTTTATATATAGCTGTTATTTTTTGGATTTGAAGAATGTCGGAACTCCATAAAAATCGACGAGCATTCATATGAATTTTGTGAATCTATATTCTTAAATTAGGAGAAACTGAGTTCGTTGATGGTTTGAAGAATTTCGTATGGCTGAAAATCGAAGCTAAAGGTGGAAACTTTGTAGCACAACTTGAAACCACCATTAAAGTTAGTTTATAAGCTTGAGTTCTAATTTTGACTTACCATAGACGAGCTTCGTTTTGAATGGGTAATAAATCAAAAGAATCGAAATGTTAAGATAAGCTTATATCTAAAATTTGAGGCAATTTGGAGAAGATTTAGGGTGGTTTTGCATCAATTTTTTGTAGCAATCATATAAAGAAGATGAAGAACATGAATTGCATTTTTTCAGATTTGCAAGAAAATTACAAGTTGCTAAATCAGTTTAGGAGTATTATTTGAAGGTGAAATAAAATTTATCCATTGAATTGATTGTTTGAAACTTAAAGAAAAATCTTTAAACCGCCATCGATTGAAACTAGTTTCGAACTGGAGAAAATTCAAATCCCAAAAATTGCAAGTGCATACAAAAATTTTCATGGGTCTTTTGGGTATTGAATATAGGATAAAATTTTTTCCTTGTATTGAAAGTTTAATCGAAGAAAATCAGTTGAGTGTCACTCTATTAAGCTTAAATTTGTTTGCTTTGAAAGATTTTGGGTCCGTAGTTCTTGATTGCGGAGAAAAGGGATGAAATTATTATCTACGTTTGTGGTACATTGATTAATATAATAATGACGGTGGTTTCAACATGGTGAGAGGTGGTGTAATTTGGTGGCTGCCATTGATGCTCTTCTAAGTTGCTATGGAGAAGAAACCAAATTAGAAGTAGAAACAAATAAGAAAAAAATTAAAATGCATATATTTATGAAAAAAATATTAAAAGTAAAATTTTAATATATTTTTTTTAACTTCACCCTTTCAAGGAGAGTGCAATACACTCACTTTGCCATGTAGGCATTTAGGGTGGTAATAATTTTAGTTTTAAACAGTTTAGGGGGTGATAGGACTCCCGTGAACATTAAGTGTGTAGTTGCGAATCTGGTCATAGCTAAAGGGGGCATTTGACCATTTTCTCATATTAATTTAAGCTTCTACTTATGAAACAAATTCTAAGACTCTCATTGTTGTTGAGCTACAGATTTCCTTGCACGCTTGATTTGTCTGGTGATGTTTTACATGAGGTTTATTATTTATTTGATTTTTTGAACTTTTTTTGATGACTATGGTGTCCGGACCAGCTTTCACGCACCTCGATTAATTCCACATGATACCTGCTACCTCCCACAAGTAACGGATATCATGTAACAGATATCATGTAACTCTGTCCACAAAGGCTAGGACATTTTTCTCATTTGATCTTAATCATAAGGTTTGCTAGTGGATATATAAGTATAACCAATTACTACCCTTGATAACTTTGTAGCCTATAAGATTACAATAGTCCAAATTGTTGATAAGAGTTGCTTAATTTTACCAGTTAGATTCTATTGCATTTTGATTTCTATAATTTGATTGGTCATAATCCTCTGAATGTTGTTCTACTTAGGATCCTAGATTTCAGCCAGAAATGTCAAGCACCTATCAGCCTGTAAAATGCAATATTGACTGTACATGTGACAATGAGAGGGAGCAGTGTATTTACGAAAGACAGTATGCTGAGATGAGTTCTAGTAGTGGGGTGCTTGGACAGGACATTGTGTCCTTTGGAAACCAAAGCGAGCTTGCACCACAGCGAGCTGTATTTGGATGTGAAAATAGGGAAACTGGTGATCTTTACAGCCAACATGCTGATGGTATAATGGGCTTGGGTCGTGGGGATCTCAGTATAGTGGATCAGCTTGTTGAGAAACATGTAATTAGCGATTCCTTCTCCTTGTGTTATGGAGGGATGGACTTCGGTGGTGGTGCAATGGTTCTTGGTGGAATAAAACCCCCTGCAGACATGGTCTTTACCAATTCGGATCCTGGACGCAGGTATGTATTGGAAATAATTGCTTTAATGACACAGAAATGTTAGGTGTTCTCCTAGCAAATGCACTTGATAAACTTATGCATTTACTCTAGTCTCGGATGGCAACAGTCCATATTACAATATTGAGCTGAAGGAGATACATGTTGCTGGGAAGGCACTGAATCTGAATCCACGGGTTTTTGATGGAAATCATGGGACTGTGCTTGATAGTGGTACCACATATGCTTACCTTCCAGAAGCAGCATTTGTAGCCTTCAAGAGTGCTGTAAGATATATTTCTCTTAATTTCACGCTATTATTTCTGTCATCTTTGTCATGCATTCTGCCTGAGAATAGTAGTGGAAAGTAATATGCTTGTGACGAGAAGAATATCTTGAAGTTGAAGAAATTAAATCTGGGAAAAGTGAACTTCATTTGTATAATGTGTCAGTAATAATGCCTTTTTGATTGCATAGTCCTATTTTTATTTTCTTTTGGATGTTTGTTAGGTACTATATACACCATTGATTGGTGGAATGAATTTAGGAATGACAATTGGGACAGGGCGGCATGGGGCAGGGGCAACAACATATAGGGCAGGGCATGGCAGTAGAACAAATAAGCGGGGCGGGGCAGGGCAGGGCAGGGACATTTTTTTTTTTAAAATTTTTTATAGGGAGGGTTGGGCAAATAGGATTGACCCATTTATTTTATTCTTTTTCCATAGTTTAAATTGAAGCCGTGTTCTTCGTCTATGTCTCCGCCAATTCAAATTGAGGTTTGTTAATGTTTATCTCAAGAAAAAATTAATTGAGAATAGGTCTTAGGTAACAATAGCATAATCATAATCGTTGCATATTTTCCCGATAGGAGTTGAAATAAAGCTTTGATAATTGATATACATCTCATTCCCATTGAGAAAGAAAATCAGATATTATGAGATTTATCTTTGGCAGGTTTCTACACTAAGTAGTCATTTGTTAAAATTGTTAATTGAATTACATTCACCTTTTGTTTATGTCACACTGTGTCTTTTTATTTATCTTTTTCATGGTGTTAACAAGAAGAGAAGAATCCAACTTAATTAGCCACAAACAGTAGCTGGACGGATTCAAAATTATTCTATGAATGTGCATATAAAGTATTAAAATTGTGTGGAAAGGAGGAATGTTTTATGAGGAAATCAAATGTACATTCAGTTATTTAAAAGAACCCTTTGAAAGATGGACAATTAGATTACTTTTGACACTTTCAAGATCAACATCGTTGATCAGAAGTTCGGAGCAAAAGAAAAAGAAAATGAAATAGCACATAAAACACTTATTTAGTTTGGTGTTGATTTTTGAACTAGATCGTGCAGTGATCTAAGAATAAAATATTTGATGTAATTTTGGGAACTGATTGTTCATCCAATTTTTTTTTTAAAATAAAAAAAAGTTAAAAAAAAACAAAAATACCGTGGAGCAAAGTGAAAAATAAAGAGAAGAAATGACAGATAACATAAAAGGGGTGGGGGGGGGGGGGGCAGGTCTTAGCTTGCCCTGCTCCACCCTGCCCCATTTACATCCCTAAACAAATTACCACATGCTAGTATGACAACAATACTCTTATGATCAGTGGGACTTGGACCTAAAACCTCTTAATCTCACTTAAATACTGGATTAGGCTTCGATACAACTACACAAGTTTGAAGGGAAGAAAAGAATTTGTCATCCTACTATTCCACCACTTAACCATTTTCCATAAGGTCATGTTAAATGACTACTCATTTTACATTGCTTAACCACGGACTATATTTAGTGCTGATTATTGTCATTGTTGCTTAACTACTAATTATAGTTGATTTTCTTTTTAAATTATTGAAATTTAGAAAGTACCAGGAATTTTCTCATGGGATGTTGGAGAGAAATTGGAAATCTTTTTTGATATATACAAACATCCATAGTCTATAAAATGAAGAAGATACATACAAACTTCTTGTGGAGTTGCTGCAAACCTTTGATGACTGTAGTTTCTTGCCTTCCATTCCTTTGCATTGCATTTTTTGGTGTAGGGGAAAAAAGTGTTGATGGTTTCTACAGTAATTCTGTGTGTTACTACTTTACTAGTTAGTGGGTAATAGGTTTCATCTAAAAAAATGGGAAAATCAGAAAAAGTTTTTCTCTCCGCAATGAACTTCTGGCAATTTTGTTTTCAGGTTATGAAAGCGGTTCTTTCTCTAAAACTGATCGAAGGACCTGATCCAAATTATAAAGATATCTGTTTTTCTGGTGCAGGAAGGTAATATATATCAATACAAAAGAGTTCTTAAATCATTTCCATTTTTTCCCTTTAACTTTTGGTGTCGCTAGAGGTATCAAGTGTCATGTACATTTCAGTGACATCTCACAACTCTCGAAATCCTTTCCACCTGTCGACATGGTATTCAGCAATGGAAAGAAACTCTCTCTATCCCCTGAAAACTACTTGTTCCGGGTAGGCATCTTACTCTCCTCGTTTTTAAACTACCTTGCTGATGAACTTGTACCCACTTCTGGCTTTGGTCTCCTGATGACTCCAATTTCTTTTAAGTTCGTATTAACTGATATTCCCCATTTTCTTCGCCCGAACTTCTGGCTATGAAGCACTCAAAGGTGCGTGGTGCTTATTGTCTGGGGATATTTCAGAATGGGAAGGATGCAACAACTCTTCTCGGAGGTATTTCTTATTTAATATCTTTTAGCATCTTTGGGAAGGCTTATTTTCCTTACTGTTCCTTGTTGTACGTGCTGTTACATTCATGCTTTTACTGCACAGGAATTATTGTCCGCAACACACTTGTAACATATGATCGTCAACATGAAATGGTTGGTTTCTGGAAAACCAATTGTTCTGATTTATGGGACAGACTCAATTTATCTCCTCCACCTCCATTGCCCTCAGGCATGGATAACACAAACTCCACTGGAAGTATGTATCCTACATTGGTTCCTACTGGATCTCCGGGGTATAATGCATCTGGTACAGTGTGCTACTATCTTTTACCCATCCTTTTATATGCCCGCCAATCATAGCTTCTCTTTTTCCAATTATAGAGTGGCATACTTCTAGGAAGTTTTGCATCTTGTTTCTAAAAATTAATTCATTTGAAGCCTCATTACTTCTCCCCTCTATTTTAATCCATTTTAGTTTCTGGTTTGTTTTGTGAAAAATGTTATCAACTTTGAATTGCAACATTTTGATTTTAGCTCTATTGCCTTTCAACAAGTTAGCTATGTTATTTTCTCGTCTTGACCAATATCTGCATATGTGTTGACATTTGACCAGAAGTTTGGATATTCTTTCACTGAGATAAATGTCTTGAGATCTAGCATCTAACTTATTGAGAATCACTTTCATGCATAAGAATTATTATAACTTCAAGATGTTCAACATTATTGAGCTGGAAAAAGGTCTGGTTAAATGCAAAGAACAGAAGCAACTGGATAATCGTTTCTGCTATTATTTGGTGGACTCTCTGGAAAGAGAGAAATCTTTGAGTTTTTGAGAATAGGGAGAGTAATATGCAGCAAGTCAAACTGAATTGTATTCTAACTTAGTGTTTTTGGTGTAATCGGATTTACTCTAATGACTCTTTCATTCATGTTCTAGACTCATTATAGGGATAGGACAGTGCCTTTAAAGTTCATTATGTAAATATGGTTTTCAGTACAGCATAGAAATAGAAACAGTTACCAATCTAAAAAAAAGGGTCTGGTTAAGTGAAGTGGATTGAGGACCATGAGATTTCAGTTCAAATCCCATTGGCAGCAAAAAAAAGCTAGATGATTTCTTCCCGTTTGTTCAAGCCTTGGTTGATAGAGCTACCAGATACTTTTATTGGTGGTAGGTAGCAATTAACTCGTGGAATTAGTCAAGGTGCACATAAATTGACCCAAACACCATGTTAAAAAGAGAAGGTTTGGTCAAAATTTGATTTGGACCAACAATTTCAAGGAATATAACAATTGCCACCAATTGTATGTGTATAAACCCTTTGCCAACCGTCTCAAATTCCTCCACTAGCTTAGACTGACGAGTTCCTTTCCGTATATCTGCACTAGAATCTTGGTACAGTTCTTGAAGACCTATGAGACAGGTATCTTGTTTGACTCTTTTGTAATGTCAAGTGTATGAGATGACACGATAATTTTGAAAGATTAGGCAATTGTGTTAATTAGAGTTGTACTCTCATGTTAAAGCAAGATTCTAGTGCAGATATTTAGCAATTAGAAGTCGTTTCTACTGCGTATTCATCTTTGATCTCAATTTGCAGGAGAAATTAAGGTTGGATTCATTACATTTTATATGTCACTGAGTGTGAATTACTTGGACTTGAAGCCTCACATGACAGAGCTTACCCATCTCATTGCCCAAGAGTTGGACATTAACTTCTCACAGGTATTTTGGTTTGAAAACGACAATTTTAGTTAATTCCAAGTTTGTCTGAATATGTCTCATCTTAGAGCTAAATGCTCTTCTCTTTCATGTTACTTAATCACACTTGTCTTTTAACTTATCATACATGATGCTTCTACATATTGTGAGATTCTTGCAGGTCCGCTTAATGAACTTATCGACAAAAGGAAATGATTCCCTTATTAAATGGGCCATCTATCCAGCAGGATCCGCAAATTATATGACAAATGCTGCTGCCATGGTGATTCCGAGTTCTAAATATTTGCATATTATTCCTTAACTTGAACAATTTTTGTGTATTCAACTATTCATTATATCTATTTGCAGGAAATAATACACCGTTTGGCTGAAAATCATGTTCGTCTTCCTGATACATTTGGGAGTTACAAACTATTTGAATGGGGTATTGAGCCCCCACCAAAAAGGTATGCAGGCAATCTCCGTTCTTGCATTTTGATTAATTACTCGGCATATCCTCATCCTTACGGGTCTTTTTTTTTTTTTTTTTTTTTTTCACCATCCCTTTTCCTAGTTAGTGTTGTCTCCTTCTCCAGAGTATTAACTGGTGAATCCCCTTGTGAAACAGTACAGTGTGCTTGAAATTGTTGGTTTTAATAGTTTTGCCAGCTCACATGACTTCTGGAGCTTGGTTATCAATTGATTGTCGAAATTTCTATCATTTGTTATCTATGAAGAATAAGATAGTGGCAAAGACAACTAGGCCCATTATTTGAGCTTGGATGAGGGAGGGGTGTTGTGTTCGGTAATTTGCTTGTGCAGATTGGAAGACTGTTCCATAAGCTTCTCAAATATTTTCATTTATGTGTCCATCTTTCCATTTTTCTCTTTAAAAAAGAACGTTTTTTCTACTTTTAGCAAGTTTTAAATTTTAAAATTCCAATCCACTTCCTTATACAAATGATGTGGCATGCTTATGACGAGAAGGCGGTTTAATAAGACCACGAGATTCAAACGTTTTCTTTTACTTTTTTATACTTCACATTTAGTCAAACTAAGTAACATAACTGTAATAGAGGGAATAAACTTTATGTTCCCCAACCAATGATTAGTATTTTTCTGTTAATCAATGAAAAGTTTTTTGTATTCTAGAAAAGTTTCCAACAAATGCTTAATGCTGAAATTTTTACCTATCAGAATTTCCACTCCTGCTGTATTGGGTTGATTTTACGCTAAGATAGTTATTTAGGCCTCATTGGGTTGATTTTACGCTAAGATAGTTATTTAGGCCTCATTAAGTTTTAGGCCTATGAATCTCAATACGCATTTGAATGATTAAGAGGTTGTCTGTCTATCTAAACAACACTGAATGATTAAGATTGTTTGTTTTTCAACATCTGACGGTACATATTTATATATACATAAAAAATATATAATTAATAGAAAAATTAATTAAATGTTAAATTTGATAAAATTAAATCATTATTTGATTAAAAAAACATTTATGCTTGCTAGTGACGGTAGAGATAGTTTGTAGTGGTAATGGTGATGGTAATAGTTATTGTTAGTAGCTAGCAATGATGGTGATGACAATTGTGACTTTGAAGGTGGATGGTGTTGTGGTGACTATCATAATGGTGGTGCTTGGTAGTGGTGTTGGTGGTTGTAATGGTAAATTTGGTTTTTGCTAATAGTTGGTGGTGATGACGGAAGAATGTGTGGTAGTTGGTGATGTATTTGTGGTAGTTGGTGGCGGTACTAGTTATGATGATGGAGGTGGTTGATAGTAGAGATTGACCACAATGGTGATAGTGGCTGATAGTGGTGGAGGTAGCGACAATTGTGATGGTGATTGAAGAATGTATGATGGTAGTTGGTGGCGGTGCTAGTTGTGATGATGGAGTTTGTTAGTAGTAGAAATTGACTATGGTGGAGGTAGTGGTTGATAGTGGTGGCGGCGGCGGCGGCTACAGTGACGGGGGTGGGTGCAATGGATATAATTATAATGATGGAGGAGGTAAATGTGCTGCCAGTAGTGAGCAACGGTGGTGGTTGTGATGATTTGACGGAGTCACTTCTTTCCTGCTTTTTGGTATTCCTATATGGTCTTGACATGCATCCTTTTGTTATTTAGAACATGTCTTACATAAATTTCTATGTATAAAGATTTTGCTGAGCATAATCCTTACTATACTGAGTGCCACAACTCATTCCACATATTGCTAGATTTGTGTGATATAAGGTGTTGATTACCATTGTTTTGTTGCAATGATATAGGAGTGGATGGTGGCGAAGTTACTTGATCGTAATTATATCATTGTCAGTTGTGTTGATACTTGGATTATCAGCTTTCCTAGGATGGTTAATATGGAGACGGGGGAAAGAATCAGCTCTTCCATATGAGCGCGTTGAAAGTGTTGAAACTGTTGTGCGTGAACAAGAACTTCAACCACTAAAGTGAAACAAGTGTTGCCACCCTGAATGACATATGCGAAGCATTTTAGAAACAGAAACACTGATATATTTTTAGCCTAGTTACAGGTTGACAGAATTTTTGTCAAAGTTAATAAGAAATTGTCACCAGTTATAGTAGTTGGGGGAGGAGTACAAAAAGGTCTGCTCCCCATTTTCTGTAATGCCACATTCTCTTGTGAATATTGTAAGATATCATGTAATGAAGAGGTTACAGTTGCTGATTGTCTCTCCCTCCCTCCCTCCCTCTCTCACTGTGGTGGTGGGATCTGAGGAGGAGGTTTTGCCTAGTATGAATCATGTGTTAGTCAGTTTTTAATATATATATATATATATATATATATATATATATATATTTATATTTATATAAAGACTCTTGCTAATATTATGCTACTCAATTTTGAAAGTAAAAGAAAATGAAATTTCTGATTGTAATTTAATTGCTTAGTGTTGCATATATTAATATATCAACGTGAGCGCAATATTATATTTTTTGAGATTACTTTTTTTAAAAAAGTGATAATATGTCTTCTTGTCCAAAATAAATTTGAAAATGAGGATCTGGGTGAAGAAAAGGTACAAGGACAATAAAGTATTTTGGTAAAAAAAAAAAAAATTCTTATACTTAACTTATTGATATGGATCCAAAATATTGAAGCGAATTTCTTTTTCTTCAGTACTAATGCGATTTTCCCAAATCTAATTCTTCGTGAATGACTACCTCGACTGCCGATCAATCTACAGTAGTGACTGACCAGGCTTTCTCCTTGACATCCCCAAAAGTTTTCCCAAATCTTTACCACCCAAATTCTCCTCAATAACAGCTAAATGTGCCTATTTACCCTTAATAATAATTATGTTCTAAATGAAGACAATGCTGATAAAAGGAAATATGCATGCAGATTTGGTGAAACCCCGTCCTATCAACTCACAACTTAGATGTAAACGGGGTCGCGCTGAGTTGATCCCTATCAAGAGTCTATTGAATACGTGATCATTACAGCTAAATAAAAAAAATGTTAGAATGTGTATATACAACTAAATATCTAAAAAAAAAA
Source organism: Solanum pinnatisectum (assembly GCA_035578085.1). Classification (NCBI taxonomy): domain Eukaryota; kingdom Viridiplantae; phylum Streptophyta; class Magnoliopsida; order Solanales; family Solanaceae; genus Solanum; species Solanum pinnatisectum. Next base: position 22,407,999 of record CM069085.1, read on the forward strand.
TGTTGTTATAGTATTTGAATACTTTAGAACTGCACAATTGTGAAGAGAATTTGAATACGTGGTCATTATCAAAAAATTAATTTAAATTTTTTATTAATTGATTTTTTTTTAATATAGATATTCAAAAAAATAAATCATAAAATTTATAAGATTTAAATTGGCTAGTTAACTAGTTTAGATATAACATCAAATGCGTACATTTTTTACAGAAGAAGAGAAGGAGTAGGGCTCAGTACTCGAGACTCGTGTTTTGATAGAGTAAATACTGTTATCTACCCGATATATCTCTTTAACTCAACTTCACGATACATCATCCGTTGTAGTCTAGTTGGTCAGGATACTCGGCTCTCACCCGAGAGACCCGGGTTCAAGTCCCGGCAACGGAATTATTTTTATTTTATTTATCTCATGCCTTTGTTAAATTTTTTAATTTATTTATCTCATGCCTAATGAAGTTCTTGGTAATCATTTTTTTTTTATAATCTTATGCCTAATGGAATTCTCGGTAAATCATATGCATTCAGATTGCAGAGACTAGTACTTGGTATAATCAGTTTGCACCTGCAAACCATTATCATATTTATCCTGGGCAAGTTTTCGACAAATGAGTTATTCAAGTCCCACAAACCAGAAGATACACACCCCTTAAGATGTCTTAATGCACCTCAAGGGCAGTATGCATGGTTGATAGAATCATAGAACCAACTGCTAATATCTCACTTCAGAAGCATGAAGAGTCGACCAACCAGTTTACACACTGCAGTATAATATCTTCATACTCCATTTAAAGCAAAGGAATCGAGTATATAGAAGCAAATACCAAAACATAAAACAGCAAAGACACTGTAAAACTTAACATCCGCATTGTAGCTCAGCAAACAATGGATTATCTTATTATTACAATTCTTTCAGGTGAGGCATTGATGTAATATTTCCCTAGTACCAGTACAGGAGTTCATATCACTTGTAAAAACTTCCAGGTAAAAGCACAAATAACTGCATGACAAGTTATAACAGCACCAAGCTGCACAAAAAGCACAAATGAAGACATTCTATACATATTCAAGCCGGCAAAAAAGGAAGCTCCTCAACTTTCTTTGTGATCTTGGTGTTTTACTCTCTACAAGAAATGTACACAAACTCACAAAGAACCATTAAATGCATATGAACTAAAAGGAACAATGTGTGAAAATTAAGTGTTGAGGGAAGTATCAGAACAAACACAAGCTTGATTACTAAATAGATGTAGAATTATATTGAAGAAAAAAAGGAAGGTGCAGAAACCAGTCACTGTCACATGCTCCCAGCTCTGCCAGGAGTTGTTTTGGGTGATTTGAACTTTCAAATGTCAACAAGGTCTCCAAATAGTTTATCCTCTGGCTTTGAGAGCTTTCAAGATGGTATGTACGAAGGAGTTGAAACTGGATAGGACGAATTATTTAGGACACCATCATCCCTCACGGACAGCCCATATGTTCTCTGATTAAGAAATTGTGTGTTCTGTGGTTGGGCATAGCCATAGCCATAACCAGCCATCTGGTTGCCATACATTTGTTGTTGGGCATACATATAAGCCACGTGCCCAGGTGGCATTTGTTGTGGAAGCATACCCATTGATTGTCCACCTTGGATTGGTTGAGGAAGCAAGCCTACCATCTGATTGTTTTGCATAGCCTGGTTCATCATGGCAGGCTATCCACCAGTGATCGGTTGTGCATACAAACCATGATGTGAACCACCAGTCAATTGCTGGTTGTTAGCTTCCATCAGCTGGCTATTTTGCATTGATAAAGCATTTGGACTACCAGACATTAGCTGATTGTTGTGCATTGGTAGGGCATGTGGACTACCTGGCAACAACTGATTATTTTGCATCGGTTGAGCATGAGGATTCCCCACTGTTTGGCTGTTCTCTGCTGCCTCAGCTTCCCATGGAGGTGGTGGAAAAGAACTGCTTTGACCACCTAATCAGAAATTAGACAAGCACTATGTGAGAAATAATTCAGAATCAATGAGCAAGAGGTCGTAAAATTCAGGCAATACATAAGACCTGTACAGAATTTGGGTTTTACACATGTGGCATACCAACTTCAAACACACGCTATGCTTCAGCATATCCCTGTTTAACTCTTTTTTGATAACCTATACCTGTTTAACTCTTCACTAACATATCCAATGGTTGCCCGGTCTTTTGGGGTAATAGAGAATAATAATGAGGACAAATTCGACCTATAGCGAACAGAGTACATGTTTCTATAGAACTTAAAAGTAAAACAGAATGCATGCAGATTTTTTGTTGTTGTTGAGATAAGACAGAATGCATGCAGAATGACAAAGAAACGCACCATAAACTGGAGAAGGTGACTGCTGCTGTTGCTGTGATATCTGTTCGCTCCAGGGCGTGTTAGAGCCTTGTGTATATGTTCCGGGGACACTTCCATTTGGGTACAAAGCTGACCGGGTAGAAGTGAAACTCTGTTGTCGAAATTGAGGGGACGAAGCATGTGTCTTGCCTGCTGAATATGGAGATTGTGAGTTGCTGGGTGATGAAAACATGTCAACAAGAGCAAGGGCATTCTGCTGTGAAACAGGACTTGCAGGCTGAGGTTCTCCACCAACAGGAACAAGGGCCAAGACATTCTCAGTGGTAGGTGAGCTGAAGTCATCTCCACTCAGAAGATCAATTTTCGGGTCAACTTTTGTTGTTGTTGATGGACTGCTAGCTGAAGGAGGAGCAGGAAGAAGCAACTGTGTCCCTAGGCTAGCATTTGATGTAGATCTGAAAAACACACCAAGCGATTTATATGAAAAAGATTGTCACATTTGAAGACTCAAAAATGAAAAAGAATACTCAGGATTTGTATCATATTTCCCTCCCCTTTTCTATGGGGGAAGGGATAGCTTATTTAAAGTACAATCACCTAGCACTGACTAGGAAAACTCTGCATCGCAAAGAAAAAAGTCACATATTTCCATCAATCTTGTAGTACCCGAGGACTTTTGAACCTTGATAACATCCTAATCTAGTTGATAAGAATTTTAAGGTCACTCATTTTAGGCAATTAACAATTTAACATTTCAATCTAGAAAATCCACGTGTACTATTTAAGCTATGAGCTCGCTCAAAAAGAAACCAAGAATCAAAATATATTTGGAGAGGAGGAGGGGGAGATTCAGTTTGTATACAGAGGGGTCAAATAAGAGAGTGACACAGATAATAGTTATTTACCCTTGGTCTGATTGTTTGCGGCCTCAGGTATCAATAAGCAGAGCATCAACATTTCCAAGAGGTTGAGGTGGCTCAGATTTTGGTTTTTCCACTTGAACAGAAGTTCCAGAAGCAATAGATTCGTGCTTGGCCAATACACGCTGCAACTCATCATTCAGCGCTAGCCCTTGGCAGAGCAGTGATTCATCCCTGCATCAGGTAAATGTAAAGATCCCACAGGAATCACAACCAAATGGTGCATAATAAATATGGCAGAGCAGAAAGAAAACATAGCAAAGACTCTGACTAAGAATAAGAGATTCGATTTAAGTTCCAATATCATGGCCAGTCCAGCTTATTTGTATTGCTTGATAAAATATTGTTGTCCTAACTGAATCACTAGAACTTCTACTGCAAAAATAAGGACAGCAGATGGCATTAAAAATGGTTAGCCTTTACTTCTCTCCCCGATAATGACTTATAAATATGACATAAATTAGAAGCTTCAAGTTTCAACTAATTAACTTACCCTCTTTCACTAGAAAAAAAAAAAATCCGTAGATATGGAACTCATAAATAAATCAAAAGGAATCTAAAAGACACTAATCAATAAATTCAGAAGAAAAAAATAGCAGGCATTCCCCCCTCCTGCTCTCAGTTTCCCAACAAAGCATCCCAAACTGCAAATGCAAACAGTGGGTAAGGCTCTATTAACCAATTCAAAACCTAAAGTCTTACTGCTAAAAATTAAAACTATTCCAGACCATCTAAAGCAAGCAACAATCACAACAAACTCTGACTACTTGAAGAGTCCACGTCAACAGGACACAGGCATTCCTACACCTCTTTAAAGAGCATCATGCGACATGCGCTACAGTGTGTTAATGAGAATGCCCATCTCACTTACCGAAAAAATAATTAAAACCTTCCAGGTTTCAATCAGAACCATCCAATAAATCTGAAAATCATTTATCAAGAATAATTTTGAGAGGATTGTCAACAAAAATACATACTTTTTAACATAAACATGAAATGCTAAAAAGAAAATGTACCCAAAAAATCAAGTAGAAGCACTAACTAACACTGAAACAATTAGTTCAGAAACCTACGTAAATTAAAAGCAACAACTTAGAGAGTAGAGTTCTCCGGATATTATCACTATGTTTGCAAATGATCGAACTCTCTGACTTTAAACTCATTGATAATTAGAACCTACATTAGTAGTTAAGCTATATGATACTAGAAAAACAAAGGGAAGCAAGTTGAAACTCATGAGATAATTCAAAAAGGGAAAATAAAGTTAACCTGATGTGAAGAATTCTAAGTTAAGTTTGGGTTCGGTTCGGAGAGTGCAGTGTGGAACAATTAATATGAAAGTACAATGCACAAATAGTTTGTAGATAGACCAGACCTTCCAAGTTTTGACAAAAACCATAACCCAGCAACAAGCACAAACAATAAAGGAAAACTTTGCCAAATTCAAAATGGCAAAGTTTAGAGTATTGGAAGATGTGTAGGAAAATAATTCTGCAGATAAAATGAGAAGAAACTACAGGTTAAATAAGGCCAAGTTGACACAAGACGGAAGGGAGAAAATGACAAAAAGAACAACCGAGATCTGACCAGCCCATGCAGGAACAAGAACAAGACACTTTTTTAGGAGATAAAGTTGCACATGACAGCTTCAAGAAACAAGTAACTAAAAGAATATCACTAAAAACATTAAAAATCCTTAAATATAGAAGAGGAACTACCGAAGACATAGACGGAGCAAGTGTTCCGGCAAATCCAGCAGTCGCCATCTGCTGGTTCAAGGAACGAGTTCCATGTTCATCCCCTGAGTTACTATAGGAGGAAGTTGTTGGCAACTCGACTCAATTTCCTCCTGAATCTTTGGTAACTCCTGTGTACATATTCGTTTGTCCATTCACATCAGAGGACGAAACCATTAATGTAAGGGCCACACATTTGACCCTGTTCATTGACATGCATCCATCCAGTTGCAAGTACAGCTTGTGGGTACACCATACTACTCTGACACTCGCTGAAGCTTGTGGATACACCAAAATACTCCTGTCACGAGGCGATGAAACGTTCTGACTCTCACCAATAGAGTGGCAACTCATCTCCACACACAATGGTGCAAGCAACTGATAGTCTCAACTCCTTGAATCAGTCAGACAAACAGATAATATTAAAGTATCAGCAGTGGTCATCCTACCAGCTTTTAGTACATACCGTTAAGCTCCCAAATTATGTGTTTTGAAATTCTAAAACTAGCTAAATTGCGTAAAGAGTTTGAAAAACCAGAATAAAACATTTTTTTATATGCATCAAGCAGATGCAAAGCTTAAAAAAGAGAGATTAGACCAGCCCAGATACACAAAAGACTAAGAAACTTACTTTCACACACAAGTTGTAAGTAGAATAAAACTTATATCAGACTATCAAATAAAGGAAATTTAGAAATTAAAAACACTTACTAAACAACAGATAATATAGATCAGTAATGTTTTTTAACATAAACAAAAAAAAGTAACAAGCAAACTGGCTTGGCTCTAATCTGCTGTTCAATCACTAAAGTTGAAGGCATTGCATAATCTCCTGCTTGTCAAGAATAATCCTCTGCATCTTGTCATCAGATTTGTCATTATTATTATTATTATTATTATTATTAGCAGCTTTGGTCTTGATCATCAGGGTTAATAAGACATTTTTTCTCTCAACTTTGTTTTGGGGCAGATATTTAGATGTGAGATAATATTCTCTTATCTGCCATTCACTCTTTCTCAATCTAGATGCTGATTTATCTCTACCATCATCGACGTTGTAGTAGTAGTACCACGAAATCTTGATGTTGCCAATGTGTCTCTTGTTGGCATCAAAAATAGACTTGCGTTTGGGTGTAGATTTCCAAAACCCAGGGGCCTCTTTACTAGCAAATATTTTACAGTTTTCCCTATTCTGAAAAGTGATCAACAATCGTGTGTTGTTGTTTGTGCCATTAGTAGATTCAAGGATTTGGGATGGGCTGAACACTCTTATTCCGTAAACACCATCCACATCCATAATAGTATGCTTACGAGGAAAAGGCTTCCCTATCACATACTTCACCAAATTCTTCATCATCTCCTTGTCCATTGGATCATCATTACTTTTCCCCATTATATTCTCAAAACAAACAACAATTTCTCTTCAATTAGAACAAGAAGATGGTATTTTTATTAGACTACTCTTTTAACGTAAAACAAACAATTTTTTCTGCTGAATAAGAAGAAGAACAAGAAAGAAGATGCGCACTTATTAGGGCTTTTTTCTAACGTGTAAGCCCAACTTAAACTTATATATAAATTAAAAATTATACCAAAAGTGTTTAATATGGAAATTTTAGTAGTTTGGGTAAAAACCATAAATATTCAATTTAAGAAACAAAATAATATATATATATATATATACTACTCCCTCATTCTATATTAATTGAATTTTTGAGGCATTTTTCATTTTTCAAATTAATTTAATTATTCAATCTTCAAAACTATTTTTAAAATATTCTTTCAATTTACCCTTCATTTGAATTTTCAATGTGATGACTTCAATAAATTTGACAATAATTAATAAGGATAAAAATAGAAAATTATATTCAATTTATGTCTTAATCTACTTTTCTTAAAGGGTGTGAAACACCTCAAAAATTTAATTAATATGGAATGGAGTATATATTAACAATAGTTTACTTTTTCCTGAATGGCAATATAATTCTAACAAAACATAACAAACTAGGTAAAAATAAAAATAAAAAGACACGGTAAATACCATTTTTTAAACATACGTAATAACTAATCTGATTTTTAAAAAATTCTTTCCATAATTTTCTCCCCGTCAATTTTTCAACTTCCTTCCATAATTTTTTCCCTCTCAATTTTTCAACTTCTATGATTTTCTCTCAATCTTGTTACAACATATCTCTCTCATTACCACAAAAACACATATTCTAATGACAATCAAAATATCAATCTATTCAAAGCCATTTTGCCTTATGAAAAATCAAATCAATGACTAAAATTCGCAACATATCAATTTGTAAAATAATTTTTTTTCATGTATCATGAACTTTAACATACACCATTTCACCTAAAGTTTGACATTTAAAATAATTGTAGTTTAATTGGTGTTTTATTATTAAAAAATGATATAATTTTAGTTCAAAAATATTTATTTTATAAATGGTTATATTACAGAGTCTTAGCATTACACCACATTCTACACCAATTTATTTACCTAAGAACGGATAATAACACCAACTTTACAACTCAATATACACCATTCTCATGCATATAGACTATAGTTAAAAATATTTTGATTTTAATCATTCTAATTGTAAAATATATACTGACACCAACATTATACCACAGTGTGCATTATTTATATATTTATGTATTGATAATTTCATAAGGAATGTCATTTCGTATAATAATTTATAAATTTATATTTTGTATATAGATATTGATATACAATTCAATAATGATGGTGCCAAGATTCAGAGCGTTCATAAGGGATAAATATTGACAGTTGTACCTATTAATTACTTTTAAAGTTATTTTTGTAACCCTCAATCTCCTTTAGGGAGTGTGCATACTCTCTACGACACATCAACATTTATGGTCTGTTTATTTTATTTTAAAATTGTTTAGTAGTAATAGGATCCTAGTTAAGTTTAAGTGAGTCGCTATGATTTTGGATATAGTTTTAAGGGAGTACTTATGCATTATCCCTTAAAAATAAAAAATAAATCAATTAAATAAATTTTACTCCCTCCATTTCATAAAGAATTATCTGGTTTGACTTGACACGGAGTTTAAGAAAATAAAGAAGACTTTTGAATCTTGTGGTCCTAAATTAAAGTTATGTCAAATGTACAAAATTGCCCTTTAATCTTGTGGCCTTAAACATGCCACGTGGAAAGCTGAAATTAAAATGTTACCAAAAAAAGAAAGAGGTCATTCTTTTTTAAACAGACTAAAAAGAAAAGGAGATCATTCTTTTTGAAACGGAGGGAGTACAAAAATATGTTTATGCTTTTAAACAGACAAAAAATAAATTAGAAGGTAAACAAGATTGATTGACAAGATGAGAGGATCTCCAATATACATGCAAGTGTACGTGGTCGCTCAAGTCATATAGTTTCATAAAGAAACACGTTATCGTTTCCAAGGGACTTATGATCAACTTATATTTAACACTTAACTCTACAATTAAACAAAAGTAATTGTTTAAAGAAATGGTGGTGATTGGTAACTACTATTCCTAATTATGCAGTAAATTAAAAATAACCAATTGCGAACGACTTTAAGATGATGTTTCAAGCAAGTAAAAGACAATTTCAGGGCTACAACATGCAATGATTCTCATGTATCATATTCTTGGCCTAGAACTAATTTCAGTTGTCCCTCTAGTCACCTACTCCAGTTAGCTACCTAACTACATCGTTGAGCGGGGATAGCAGGCCTAACTGGCGAGCATTTATATTTCATCATGTTTCGTAACCAAGCAAGTTGTTCATAGGGGCGTCACTCCTGAACACACATCAACTCATAATGGATGATCGAGCTTTCTATATTCACTGGTCTATCTACCCTCTCCTCTCTCGATTTAAAGAATAGACAATAGATTTATCTTATGGTGCGCAAGCATGAAATACTAAAACACAAATATAGAAGTAACTTATATTGACAACCAAGAATTAATTCAAGAACCTTAAATAATCAACATTCAATCCGTAGCTACAACCCTAGAACTAGGGCGTTTAGCCACTCATAATATTCGAAAACCACACAATACAATTGTTCATGCGATTTCCAGAAATAAAAAGAGTAGAGGATTGAAACCTATTACAAATGATGAAACTTGCTCTCGCACACCAAAATAATCTCCAACCCCCCAACAAATTAGCCCTAGGGGTCTATTTATAAGAGTTAGGAAACTTAGAGTTGAATTCTTAACCAACAAGGAATCCTATTTAATGTTGTTTTCGCTGGAAAAGTCGGACAGGGGTTGGGGCTTCGCGCCACCCATCGCCTCATGCCAAGGCTTCTGAAGTTACAGGCCTAGCGCATCGCGCCTATCAGTGTGCCAGGCCAAGGTCTCTAAAGTTACAGCGTTGGTGTGTCGCGCCCGACAGAGCGCCAGGCAACCCTTCCTGAAGTTTCACAAGTGGCGTGCTGCGCCAACCAGTGTGCCAACCACTGGTGATTCCTGCCTTAGCCATTTTTTTCTCTTCCTTGCTTCTTCCTCCCTGAATCAACTCTAACTCCCTTGAAAGTTCCTAAAACAATTAATCACATGTGTGTCACAACCCAGGGGTACACCCTATATGTAACATGGTGTACTTGACTCTGAAAGGGTCTTATACAAGCCCTTAGCATATCATAACATAAGATAATAGAAAAGTACGAAAATTTTAAAAACTTTATCCATACAATCTAAGTATTTTATAAAAGCAAGCGGAAGTCTTACTACACTTTGTCTCAAACCATCTAATACAACTTTTGAATAAACTCTTGGGACATATCCCATACAATAGACTCAAAACATGAAAATAAAAGACATAAAGGAAGTAGTGGTTTTGTCCTCGAAGCTATGAGGACTCACCAAATCTTCAACTCCTTGCTCTTTAGAAACTTATCCTCAAGAATGGAACTCAATGTCACCAAACCGTACATTTGATAAGAATGTAGGCAAAGTATTTGTCAGTAAAAAATGTACTAAATATATTAGCTAGCATAACATCATAAGAGCATAACATAAGGGTTAGTCACCATAAGACATAATCCATAAGCATAAAAAATACTCCATGAAACATAAACTATAGGCATAAGAGACAATATCATAATCATAAGCAAAGTGTCCAACATAAGCATCATATAAGCATTATTCAACCCTTAGTCCTTCGTATCATAAGAGAACTACTTCTCAAGTAACCTCAATGCATACTTGTGCAATGCATGAATAAGACCCCATAATCTCATCCAAGCTAATTATCCCTTTTTGGTCATCATAAACATAGTTTATATCCATAGTCATGTCTTAGGGTTTCATATCATAAGAGCACTATACTCCTAAGTAACCTCAAAACCTACTTGTGCAATGCATGAATGAAACCCCATAATCCCACACTAAGCATAACCTTGAAGTCATCATAATCATACTTACCCTCCCTTGGTCTCATTCTTTGCTTTCTTCATATAAACAAGGAAACTATCACCTGTAGTCAATCATATCTTGGAAGGCAACTATAGCAACAACCCAAGCTAAACATACATCATATAAGAGAACACTTCATAAGTAACTTCAAGTCATACTTGTGCAATGCATAGATAAGACCCATAATCCTACCCACACTAAGTACCATTTTAGGCTATCATACTCAAATGATTACTATTTATCATTCTAGACTACCAAAGAATAGCACCCTATTAGGCTAGACCAAGCTATCATAGAAAACATATTAATCATGCAAGTCCAAGCTATTCTAGGAAGGGTACAAGTGTTCCATCCTAGCCACCATACAAACATTCTATAATGCTAATGCAAGCTACCCTTAGGAGAGTATAATTTCTCAATCCTAAGCTACATTTAGGAGAGTATGTGTCCTCAATCCTAAGCAACCATGAAATGGTCTTGGCCTAACCAAGTCATGCTATTATGAAGGTATTCTAAAATGCTAGTTCAAGATACCCTCACTACTAAAAAACTGTCAAAAAACGACGGTCAAAAGCGACAGACTGCGTTGCTTTTTTGTTCAAAATTGACGGAAAAGCGACGCGGTCACCTCTGTCACTTTTTAGCTCGACGTTTCAAAAAGCGAAGGACTACATTGCTAAAAAGCGATGGACTGCGTCTCTTTTTTATTTTTTTGTTTTAGAATTTTTTTTAACAAAAGCGACGGACTTCGTCGCTTTATTTTTATTTTAATTTTTTTAATTTCTAAAAGGCGATGCAGTCCGTCTCTTTTCTGAAAATTTTATTTTTCAAAATCCCAAAAAAGCGACGGACAAAACTACACTGTCCGTCTCTTTTCCTGCACAATTTTTGACAGCAGAAATTGGCAGTTTCTGCTGCCCACCTACAAATGCAATTCAATTCAATTCTACATTATTCAACACAATCAAATACACACAATTATAAACAATCTAAACAAAACATAAAACAACAAACTTAAAATAACATTCAAAAGTATCTAAGTCACAAATTAAAGACTTATAAAGTCTTTCAAAATTCGTTTCAAAATTTCAAAAAGTTCATAAATGTCTAGAGATCTAAACTAGGAATGGGATCTACATAATCATCCTCATCACTCTCGTCGTCGATGTGATCGGGAGCCGAAGTAGTAGGTCGACGAGCGAGGTTCATCACTTGTTCTTTGATTCGCTGAACGATCTCACTCATGCTTTCTTGTTCAGCTACTCTTCTCCGCTCCGACTATGCTAGTGCCACTGTAAGTTTAGCTATTTGATCCGACATAGTAGCAATCTGAACACCGTCAAGTGCCTCGGCTTGACGTGACGATCCAATACCTTCTAAGCCTGACTGGAGTCGTCTTGCATCGTTTCGAGAGCCTAGACCATAGACTCTACCCTTGTGTGTCCCCCCTACCACTCTTTCTTTCTAAATCTAAGTGGAAAGTTCAGGTGTCAATTGGACCGAACTATCTAGATTCTCAGCGACGTACTGATAAAAGTCATTCTGCATATTAAATATAAAAATTGACATCAATATATATACATATCATAAATATATTCACTATTAATATATATTATTCATATTAAATAACTTACAAAAGTTCGTTCGGCCCTTTCCTCCACCCACACATCCGGTTCCGACTCATTTTCTTTCTTCCTGACATGAGTCTTCTTGAAAACCTCCGGTTCAATGGGAGTGCGTCCCAATTCTTTTTTCTATAAATAAAAACTGAAATTTATAACGATATATATGAATCAACTAATTATTTATTTAAAAGTTTGAATTAGAACTTACTATCTCTCATGCAATTGTTCCAACCATCTTTGCACCTCTGGTGTGAAACGAGCCACCTTTAAGACTGCCTCTATCCTTTTTGGCTTGATCTAATATTGCCTTAAATTTGTCTGTGTTCCAATACTGACCCAATTCATCAAAAACATGAGGCAACATCCAACCGGGACATTCACCACTATTCTAAACTTTCTTTAGCCAGCTAGACAGTCTGGCAGATGCCTTCCCCTCAAATGTGGTCCTAATAACCAAATTGTACCTCGACACTAAAAAAAATTGAATAACATTAATTAGATCGATAGTAAAATAAAATAAAGTATACTAAACTTAACTAAAAAATATATACCTTAAAGTTATTAAACATCGCTTGGCGTATACTGTTTGAAATCTCACTTCAAGAGTGATAAGCCTGTGTATAGAGTCTTCTAACACAGTCTTTTAAAGCCCGGGCAGCATCCTTTGTAGGATGCCACCTGCAAAACACATAATAAATATGTTAGTTCATGAATAATATATTAAAGTATAAGAAACAAATAAAATAAACTAACAAATAGATAACAAAACAAACTTACGATGATCCATCCGGCTCAATCATGACTCTACTAAGTCTGTCCTTTTGGCCAGGAGCTAGAGTAGGCATCATATCATCTGGTTTAGCACTAGGTGTAGTTGTAGACGAGGGTGATACATCAGGATGCACAAAATACTGAGTCAATGGAGGCGTACCGGCCATAGCATCTGACTGCTCGCTACTAGAATCTCCAATCCTTATGGTAGATAACTGAGGAGATGTACCTGTGGGAGATGGAGTACTTGCCGATAAAGGTCATGCTCGACGAATAGCCTGTAAAGGTAGGTCCTCGTAGCATCGTAAAGGCAATGCATGTGAAGTAGATGAAGCACCGACTGGTCAACGGTAGTTAGGATAATATTGCCGAGGATCCGCCGTACCAGGTGAAACAGCAAATAAATGAGTATCATGGTTGATGCGCTCAGGCGCAGAAGAAATAGATCCTGCAATATCCTCAGGATCTATGGGTCTCCTAGACTTCTTCTTCTTAGCTTGTTTAGTCTGGCTAACTCCAAGATGCTCGCGATGTCTATCACCGTCACCGCCTGATGACATCTGTATGCAAATTTACATGTATAATATATATAAAAATCATAAATTAAATAAAATTAGCAAAATACACTTACATATACATACTAGCTAGCTTTCATTCTACACTATTCCTCCTCGCTTGTTTCAATTCCATCATTCTCCCATTCTTCCTCCTCAGTTTTTTCATTTTCATTATTGTCTCATTCTTCGTCATCAAATGATTTATTTTCCTCATTCTCGGATATTTCTTCCTCAACATTTAGTATCTCATCATCAGTTAATTTTTCTAATATGTGTTGAGGATGTTGTAGTGTGGTTTTCAATTCAACATCAACTTGTTGTTGAACAATTGCAACATCATTTTGATACGCCACATCTAAGATATTGTCAATTTCAATTCTTCCCACAAGCTTACTTTTTATAACAACCCACCAATCAGCTTTGTCTCTACGCAATGGATATGGAGCGTAATACACTTGTTTAGCATTTTGTGCAATAATAAAAGGATCATAACTTCTATATTTCCTGGTGTGCTTAACTTCAATTATATTATGTTGATGGTCCACCTTTGTGCCTCTATGTGATGGGTCAAACCACTCATACCAAAACAATACAATCTTCTTCTTAGGCCAACCTGAATACCTCACTTCAATAATCTCTTGAATGACACCATAATATTCAATAGTTTGACCAGTACCATGAACATCACCTTGTATGTAGATACCGCTTTTATTTGTTTTCTTATTCCTAGAAACTTCTTCAGTTTGAAACTTAAAACCATTGACACAATACTCATTCATTGTCAGTACTTGTGATTCAGGTCCAAGTGCTACTTCTTTCACTAATTGCAAATGTTGGATACTTAAGTATTCATCGTAAACCTACGTGATTGTTATTTCAAGTAATATAATTTAGTATAACATGAATATATTATTAAATACTTAGTGATTGCACACTTACATAGTTCCTCAGCCATTTGGAAAATTCTGTATCGATGGCTTCATTATCCCATGTGTTTACGAACAAGCTGATCATTTTACATTCAAGTATTTCGTTAGTTAATGATCACTTATTAGTATGTAATTTAATAACATATTTTTAACACTTACTTGACATATAGTTGAATCTCTGGACAATTAAGCAAAATATGTGTCACAGCTGATTGTATTTCCATATCGTGAAGCCTTGCTTTCCACGCTTTTTAGATCCTCTACCATTTTGATTAAAAATTGATATCGGTGGAAATAAAGGATCAATATTCCCTTCATCATTGTGATAGGGCATGTTTCTCCTACATGACACATCGTCACCAAAGTAATAAGAATAAAAATCACCAGTTTCTCTCCCAATATGACCTTGAACAAATGATCCTTCAATCCTTCCCTTTTGCTTAATCGTTTGCTTCGAACTGCCAATTTTTCTGCATGTATATATGTATATATATGTTAATATATAAAAGCCTTGGCGAATATATATAACTTAGTGAATATTTCAAATGGATACCTCTCAAATGGATACCCATCTTGTTTGAACCGGACCTTTGAAGCGGGTCTCTTGTACAAGGTGATTGGAAGATGCTCCATCACATCGAAGAAACCACATGGAAATATCTTCTCCAACTTAGTAGTTGTAACAAGAATATTTTCCTCCATCCTGTCAAAACTATTCTCCAACAACTTTTCAAAACACAAATCTTTAAAAAAAAAGACTTATCTATGTGATTGGTTTCCATATCCTTTCGGGTAGATGACTAAAAGCGATAGGAATTAAAGTTTCCATGAACACATGACAATCATGACTTTTCATACCTTTCAATTTTCCTTCATTCATATCTGCCTGCTTTCTTAAATTCGAAGCATAGCCCTCCGACATCCTCAGATTTTTAACCTACTCAAAAATTTCACGTTTCTCATCCAATATGAATGAGAAGTTGGCTTTGGACTTAACTATTTTACCATTCTGTAATTTCTGCAGCCATAATTGTTTTCTCCTACAATATTCCTTTATGTCCATTCTAGTTTTTGGATTGTCTTTTCTCTTACCCTTAACATTCATCACTGTGTTAAACAAATTGTCAAAGTATTTTTTTTCAATGTACATCACATATAGATTATGTTGTAGTAGATTGTCCTTTCAATACGTCAACTCCTAAAATATGCTCTGTTTGGTCCAATTATGCTCAACACCATATCCAGAAAGTCTAGAAGGTGAAGCTTCTGTAACTTTAGGTAATTGAGAAACTCTCCCCCCAAATTTGATGCCCTGTGAGTAATGGAGGTGGGGAGTCACTTTCAGCCTTATTTTTCCTAAATGCATTTTTCATCTTTCTAAACCCATGGTCCATTGGCAAGAACTGGTGATGATAATGAAACCATGTATTTTTTCTGCCATGCTTTAAAGTGAACACCTTACTATTTCCATGCAATACTGACATCCTAGCTTTCCAGTTGTCATCCAACCAGACAACATCCCGTATGCAGGCAAATCATTAATAGTCCACATTAAAGAAGCACGCATAACGAAATTCTACTTAGATGATATATCATAAGTCAAAACGCCTTCAAACCACAATTGTTTGAGCTCATCTATCAATGGTTGTAGATAGACATCAATCAAACTTTTTGGATTACGGGGACCTGGAATAACACAACTTAGAAAGACGTAGGGACTGGTCATGCACATTTCAGGAGAAAGATTATAAGGAGTAAGAAATACCGATCAGCATGAATAAGGCGAAGCATTATTAGAGAATGGTGTGAAGCCATCTGAACACAACCCCAATCTAACATTTCTTAGTTCACTAGCAAAATCAGGATATACATTATCAAAATGCTTCCATGCTTCACCATCAGATGGATGAGACAAGGCACCCGGCAACCTTCTATATTCACGATGCCATCTAATATGTGGGGCAGACTCATCGATGCATACAACCTCTTTAACCTAGGAATGAGAGGTAGATAATGCATCGCCTGAACTGGGACCATCTTTTCAGCCGGAGTCCTCTTATAACGAGCATGTCTTACAATTTTCTAATTCACTATCACTCTTGTAAAACAACATACAACCATTAATACAACAATGAATTCTATCATACGTCAATCCTAACTTGGACAGCTAACGCTTTGCTTGATAGAAGTTCTTTGGTATGTTAAACTCCGGATTAACTAGTTCACCCAAAAGATCAACCATTGAGTCCATAGCCATATTAGAAACATTTCAATCTGATTTAATATTCATTAATCTAACCACAACAGACAAGGCAGAATGCGGGCTCCCTTCACATAGTGGACGACTAGACTCTTCTAATTGATCATAGAAGCGTCTTGCTTCTTCATTAGGAGCTTCATCAAAATATTGTTCCGGTTCCATCCCACCTTGAACCCCGAAAGCATCATTGATCATTTCATGAACCCTATCATGTTCAACCCTAACCTGTTCAAACCTAATTTGGTTATGTGGTGCAACCATATTACATACATCCACAAGCATCGAATTATAAAACATACCATCCAATCCATCACTTTCTCCATGATCAATCCATACAAAATATCTAGGCTTAAATCCATTACGGTACAAATGAACCATAACTGTATATGGTTTAAAAAATTTTAAGCACTTACATGCACTACAAGGACACCTAGCCAATCCATTATTCTTGAAAATGTCAAGTGTCATTGTATGTTCAATAAAATTTCTAACACCGTCAATAAACTCATGTTTCAAACCAGCACCAATTTCATAATGTATATTATACATGCACAAACGATGATCCATCTACAAAAATATACATATTCAATTATATTATAAATAAAATTTAATAAGAATTTTACTAGTAGTAGTCCTAAAACTAGTTTAGTATTGACTTAACCACATTATTTATTTTAACTTATTTAAACAACTTAACAACTTTAACTAGTTTAGTTTTGACTTAATACAACAACTAAATCCACCAACTAAACCACATTATTTATTTTAACTTATTTAAACAACTTAACAATTTTTTAACTTGAACTAGTTTAGTTTTGACTTAATTCCAACAACTAAATCGATCAACAAAACCACATTATTTAATTCAACTTATTTAAACAACTTAACAACTTTATAACTTTAACTAGTTTAGTATTGATTTAATTCCAACAAGTAAATCCACCAACTAAATCACATTATTTATTTTAACTTATTTAAACAACTAACAAATTTAACTAGTTTAGTTTTGATTTAATACAACAACTAAATCCACTAACTAAACCACATTATTTATTTTAACTTATTTGAACAACTTAGCAACTTATTAACTTGAACTAGTTTAGTTTTGACTTAATTCCAACAAATAAATCCATCAACAAAACCACATTATTTATTTTAACTTATTTAAAGAACTTAACAACTTTTACTAGTTTAGTTTTGACTTAATACAACAACTAAATCCACCAACAAAACCACATTATTTATTTTAACTTATTTAAAGAACTTAACAACTTTAACTAGTTTAGTTTTGACTTAATACAACAACTAAATCCACCAACGAAACCACATTATTTATTTTAACTTATTTAAACAACTTAACAATTTTTTAACTTGAACTAGTTTAGTTTTGACTTAATTCCAACAACTAAATCCATCAACAAAACCACATATTTAATTTAACTTATTTAAACAACTTAACAACTTTATAACTTTAACTAGTTTAGTATTGATTTAATTCCAACAACTAAATCCACCAATTAAATCACATTATTTATTTGAACTTATTTAAACAACATAACAACTTTAACTAGTTTAGTTTTGACTTAATACAACAACTAAATCCACCAACTAAACCACATCATTTATTTTAACTTATTTAAACAACTTAACAACTTTTTAACTTGAACTAGTTTAGTTTTGACTTAATTCCAACTACTAATTCCATCAACAAAACCACTTTATTTAATTTAACTTATTTAATCAACTTAACAACTTTATAACTTTAACAACTTAACAACTTTTTAAAGCTAAGTGTCAACACAAGATGGACACAAATCGATCTTGCAAGAAAATCAATTTTGTCATCAATAGGATCAACTAGTGTTGGTACTTATGCTTAACAAATATATTATTTCTAAATTTAAAGCTAAGTGTCAACACTAGATGGACACAAATCGATCTTGCAAGAAAATCAATTTTGTCATCAATAGGATCAACTAGTGTTGGTACTTATGCTTAACAAACACATTATTTCTAAATTAAAGCTTAATATCAACACTAGATGGACACAAATCGATCTTGCAAGAAAATCAATTTTGTCACCAATAGGATCAACTAGTGTTGGTACTTATGCTTAACAAACACTCAATGGACACAAAAAAATTATCACAAAATTAAAGCTAAGTATCAATACTAGATGGACACAAACACATTATTGAAAACAATTTTACTTGAACTTTAGAAATTTAGAAGCACCAACCTTATCTCCAACTTTGATGAAAGAAGCAATATAGTCTTGTATCAACTTTTTTAGATGTTGAGCTTCCTCAGTGCCTAGCACAAAAAGATCTTAAATTAGTTAAATATAAACTTCAAATCCAAGAATATTACTATATATATATATATATATATATATATATATATATATATATATATATATATATATATATATATATATATATATATATTCAAGTTTTAATAAGTTCAAGTTTTCAATTCAAGTTCATATCTAATTTCTAAACTTAATTAGTTATATATTCAAGCTAATTAGTTCCAAGTTCAAGTTCATATTCCTAAGTAAGTTCAATTTATAGTAAATTCAAGTTATAATAAATTATAAGTTCTAATTAAGTTGTAATTCAAATCCCTAAAATTTCAAATTCAAACTAGCTAGCTAGAGTCCCAAATTCAAACTATTAATTAGTCCTAAAATATCAAATATAATTCAAACTATTAGTCCTAAATTCCAAATTCAAACTAGTCTTAAAATCACAAATTGAAAGTACTCCTAGAATTCAAAAATCAAACTATAATGCTAAAATCTCAAATTCAAATTATTAGTAGTCCTAAAATCTCAATAATAATAATTCAAACTAGTCCTAAATTCAAAATTCAAAAAATTCAAACTAGTTCTAAAATCTCAAAATCTAACTAGTGCTAAAATCCTAAATTCAAACTAGCTAGCTATTCGTAATCCCAAATTCAAACTATTAGTCCTAAAATCCCAATAATAATTCAAACTAACTCAAATAATATCCAAATGCAAACAACTCCTTAAATACCCTAATTCAAACTAATCTTATAATTCCAAAATCAAACTAATTAACTCAAGAAATACCGAAATTGAAACAAATCCTAAGATACCCTAATTCAAACTAACCCTAACATTAAAATTTTCAATTCACAATCAACAAACACAAACTAACAATTAAATAATCCCTAATTCAAACTAACAATCAAAATCCCTAAATCATTCACTTACTAACTAACAATCAATCAAACTAACAATCAATAAAAAACTAATTAAATACACTAATCAACAAATTCAATACTCAAATTAAAAGAAATTAAAAATAATATTATGAAAACCTAACCTTGAATTAAAGGAGAAGGGGCAGTGGGTCGGGGTCGGGGTTGGCGGTGGGCAGCGGCAACGGGCAGCGTCGGCATCACTTCATCTGCGTCGGCATCGAGAGAGAGGAAGAGAGAAGGAAGAGAAGAGAGATGGAGAAATGGGGAAAATCGCGTCTTCTAGTGCAGATTTTTTAAAGAAAGCGACGAACAACGTCTCTATGTCCGTCACTTTTTTAAAAAAAATATTTGACCAACATTTTGACCAAAAAGTGATGGGCTAAGAGACAATGTCCGTTGCTTTCTTAAAATATTTGAATAGATATTTTGACCAAGAAGCGATGGACATAAAGATGTTGTCCGTCACTTATTTTAAAAATAATTAAACAATTAAAATTAATAAAAAGCGATGGACGGCGTGACTTTTTTTAAATTAATAAATAATTATTTTTAATAAAAAGCGACGAACTGCGTCGCTATCTATATAAAATAATTAATTATTCATTATATATATATTTGATGCAAAAATCCGCAAAAAAAAAAAGCGACGGACTAAGCTATGTAGTTCTTCGCTTTTAAAAAAAATAAATAAAAAACTATTTTAATTAAAATGCGATGGACTATGAGGCTGATGGCATCGCTTTTTGGAGTGACGTCGTCCGTCGCTTTTACTTCCGTCATTTTTTAGCAGTTTTTTAGTAGTGCCTTAGGAGAGTATGGTTCCTCAATCCTAGGCTGCCATGACTACCACTAACTCAAGCTACCATGAAAGCATCTTACGATGCTAATTCAAGCTACCAATCTTGGTCTTGTCTTACCAAGTCAAACTATACATGAAGGGATCATATGTCACAACTTCAAGCTATTCTAGTCTAACATGCTTTGATACATTCTACAATCATCATACAAGTCTAGATCACAAGACCTACTAGTCACAAGCATTATTCTTAGGCCAATCTAGTCATATCTCATCATAAAGGTTCAATGTCAATCATTACTAGTCATGATCCACCATATATACCTTATTCTAATTCAATTCATGTTTACATACTTCAATTATTGAACAATTACTATAAATGACATCAATTCTAGAAGACCACCTATGAATCCTCAATTTCACCTTTCATGGCATAAACCCACACAATATCAACTTCATCAATTAGACTAGGGTTAACCATGGAAAACATATAAATTCATAATTATATCATAATTCAATGCTAAATCAATCATAAACAAGTATTATCCACTCAGTTGGAATCATACTCAACACTACCCACAATATAGGAACAAACCCTAGCTAGAATTGGGGGTTTGTCTTCACAATTGGGGGAAATCTAGAGGGATCTATGGATGGAATAATCCATAGATGAATAAGCTAACATACCTTGATTACAAAGCCCTCATAATGCTTGAAAAATAAAAATGGAGGAATTTGACCTAGCTTAGATTCTTCTTCTTCTTATTCTTCTTGGAGTTTTCTAGAGAGAGGATTTTTTAGATGAAGAACTTTGGGATATTTTAATGACTTAGTTGGGGTGGTTAATGACTTAAAATAGTTTATATAGGTGTATAAAGTCCATATAAAACGACCTCCACTTTAAACTAAATAAAAAGGAATTTACTAAAAAGTCCTCACTAGGCAGCCCACTCCCAAGCACCACGACAGGGCTCACGAGCCGTGGTTAAGAGCACAAGTCGTGGTCCTGCCCGTGGTCCTTAGGCAGTGGCTATGGCTTGGTGTCTTGGCCTCCACAATGCTAAGGCATGACCACGAGCCTTCCCACGAATCATGGTCAAGACCACTGGTCGTGAAGTGGCTTGGCCCCAAGGACTTGCCTCCCACAAGGCTAAGGCACCTTCACGAGTCGTGGTCAAGACAACTAGCCATGGTGGTGGCCGTGAAGTTGGGGCAGCCTTGGCCTTTGGCTTGGGCCTTGGCCCTTTTCCTTGGCACTTGCCTTTTAGCCTTGACTGTTGTAGCCCTCAACTAAACCCTACTAAGCTTACAGGAAGTCATTTTATGATTCTAACCATTGCTTCAAACTCTAAAACCTTCATGTAAATCTCTAGTTTAGTCTACAAATTTCTGAAATGTTACAATATCTCTTCCTTGGGATCATTCGTCCTCGAATGATGATTCTAAACACTTCTTAAAGGAAACGACTCTAGATTAGCAGCCTATCATGCATGCAACTCATCTAATGCACATAAACAAGGGAGGAAAACTTCAATTCCAAACTAAACATACTCAATACAACACAAGGAAGTAGGAACTACATCTAACAACCCACTTATGCATGAAATTCTCATAACTAGTCATGTTCAAGGAGGAACTACCTTCTCCTAGCCATAACATGCTCAAGATTCTCTCATGGAGCTCATATGCAATTTACTCTCAAAAAGCATTTATTCAAAGAGGAATCTCTCCACTCCAAACTAAGACATGCTCATATATTCATCTCATGAAGTCAAATAGGCAACTCATACTCAATGCACTACAACATGAGGAAATAAATAATTTAAACTCATTTTCTTTAAAATCACTAGCTTTCATGAACACGCATCATATAAGAAAATCATGGCAACATATAAACACACAATAACCTTGCTATATAGGCACACCATCTCCCTCTTGGGAGTAAGCCGATACCAACTCATCTAAACATCATTCATACTAAAGGCACCTTCAAGGCCTAACATAATAAGTCACAAAAGACCAAACAATACCGAAATCTAATAAAGCATGAAACACATACCGATAGTCACATTCGGAGATCACTCTTGATCATTTTTAGCTTGGAGGACATAGAACCTATTCTTTTTTTGCACAATCTCATCCAGCCCACTCGGATCAACTTTCTTACCCTCTCTTCTCATAGCTTTTGATTTTGGACAATCCTTAATCTTGTGGCCACTCTTACCACAACTAAAGCAACCCTCTCTACTGGCCAAACACCTACCCTTATGTCTCTTTCCACATCTAGCACAAGTAGACCATAGAGACTCATTAGCAATTCCAAGTGGACATCCTTATACTTAGGAGCATTAGAAGAGCCTTGTCCGAAAAACTTTTGTCGATTCCTAGAGCGACCATGTCTATCGGACCTATCATGAAAGGACTTATCATTATCCATCCTAGACCTCTTTTTCTCCCTAGATTTTTCCTCTTTGAGTTTATCTTCCTCCATTTGTTGAGCATACACCATAAGACGTGAGATATCCATATCATCATTGAGCATTGTTGTACGACATTCTTTTGCTATTATGTCGGACACCCCCGTCAAAAACCTACTCATCAATCCCTCGGGTCGCTACCATAGATGGAGCATACTTAGACAATAGAGTAAATTTCAAGGCATACTCCTTAACACTCATACTACCTTGCTTAAGGTTGATGAACTCTTCTACCTTAGCTTCCCTCAACTCTCAGGGAAAGAACCTATCAAGAAATGCCTTCTTAAACACCTCCCAATCTATGGGACCCGCTTCTACCGGCCTACCATTTTTTCGTTGTTCATACCATATTTGAGCAATATACTTCAATTGGTAAGCGGCTAGTTCTGCTTTTTCTACCAAAGTCACCTCTATGATAGCAAACACCTTATAAACCTCATCTATAAACCCATTAGGATCCTCTTCCATTTTGGAGCCACAAAACTCCGGAGGGTTCATCCTCAAAAATTCTCTTACTCTAGAAGAAACCATCCCCTTTATTGGGTTCACTGGAGCTACCACCTCTCTATTGACTTGTGTCGTCATGGCCTGAGCTTGAGTAGTCAAAGCTTGGGCCAATATTTGGAAAGCCGACCTAATCTCCGCATTCGACATATCAGGAGGATCAATTGGAGCTTGGAGAGGAACCTCTTACTCCACGTTGCCTTCCTCATCCCTCCTAGTATTAGCCCTTGTATTAGCCATACCCTGAAAATCAATGGGCACAGATTAGAAGAAGGACCTACTAGAACCAAACTCTATGTCACGACTTAGAGAATGAAGAAATGAAGTTTCCTAAACAGCTAATAGCCTCCCATTCATAAATGTGGCGCACTTTACATTTATGAACAAGACTCTACTAGACGTGGTTTGAGACAATCTTAGAACGATTCTAAGCCTTGTGCTCTGATTACCAAGTTTGTAATGACCTAGGAGTACACCCTAGATGTAACAAGGCGTACTTGACCCTGAAGGGGTCTCATACAAGCCCTTAGCATATCATAACATAAGATAATAGAAAAGTACAGAAATTTTTAAAAACTTTATCCATACAATTTTAAGTCTTTTATAAAAGCAAGTGGAAGTCTTACTACACTTTGCCTCAAACCATCTAATACAACTTTTGAATAAACTCTTGGGACATAGCCCATACAATAGTGTCAAAACATGAAAATAAAAGACATAAAGGAAATAGTGGTTTTATCCTTCAAGCTATGAGGATTCACCAAATCTTCAACTCCTTGCTCCTTAGAAACCTATCCTCAAGAATGGAACTCAATGTCACCAAACCCTATATTTGATAAGAATGTAGGCAAAGTATGCGTTAGTACAAAATGTACTAAATATGTTAGCTAGCATAACATCATAAGAGCATAACATAAGGGTTAGTCAACATAAGACATAATCCATAAGCATAAGAAATACTTCATGAAACATAAACTATATAAGTAAGAGACAATATCATAATCATAAGCAAAGTGTCCAACATAAGCATCATATAAGCATTATTCAACCCTTAGTACTAATATCATAAGAGAACTACTTCTCAAGTAACCTCAAAGAATACTTGTGCAATGCATGAATAAGACCCCATAATCTCATCCAAGCTAATTATCCCTTTTTGGTCATCATAAACATAGTATATAACCATAGTCAAGTCTTAGGCTTTCATATCATAAGAGCACTATACTCCTAAGTAACTTCAAAGCCTACTTGTTCAATGCATGAATGAAAACCCCATAATCCCATTCACACTAAGCATAACCTTAAAGTCATCATAATCATACTTACCCTCCCTTGGTCTCATTCTTATCTTTCTTCATATAAACAAGGAAACTATCACCTTTAGTCAATCATATCTTGGAAGGCAACTATAACAATAACCCAAGCTAAACATACATCATATAAGAGAACACTTCAGAAGTAGCTTCAAGTCATACTTATGCAATGCATGGATAAGACCCCATAATCCTACCCACACTAAGTACCACTTTAGGATATCATACTCAAATGATTACTGTTTATCATTCTAGACTACTAATGAATAGCACCTTGTTAGCTAGACCAAGCTATCATAGAAAACATATTAATCATGCAAGTCCAAGGTATTCTAGGAAGGGCACAAGTGTTCCATCCTAGCTACTATGCAAACATTCTATAATGCTAATGTAAGCTACCCTTAGGAAAGTATGATTTCTCAATCCTAAGCTGCCCTTAAGAGAGTATGTGTCCTCAATCCTAAGCTACCATGAAATGGTCTTGGCATAACCAAGTCATGCTATCATAAAGGCATTCTAAAATGCTAGTTCAAGTTACCCTTAGTAGAGTATGGTTCCTCAATCCTAGGCTACCATGACTACCACTAACTCAAGCTACCGTGAAAGCATATAACAATGCTAATTCAAGCTACCAATCTTGGTCTTGTCTTACCAAGTCAAACTATACATGAAGGGATCAGATGTCACAACTTCAAGCTATTCTAGTCTAACATGATTTGATTCATTTTAGGTGATTAACTTTTCAACCTAGAATCATTCTATTTGACAAGACCTTTTACATTCTACAATCATCATACAAGTCTAGATCACAAGACCTACTAGTCACAAGCATTATTCTTACGCCAATCTAGCCATATCTCATCATAAAGGTTCGATGTCAATCATTACTAGTCATGATTCACCATATATACCTTTTTCTAATTCAATTCATGTTTACATACTTCTATTCTTGAACAATTACTATAAATGACATCAATTCTAGAAGATCACCTATGAATCCTCAATTTCACCTTTCATGGCATAAACCCACATAATATCAACTTCATCAATTAGACTAGGGTTAACCATAGAAAACATATAAATTCATAATAATATCATAATTCAATGCTAAATCAATCATGAACAAGTATTATCCACTCAATTGGAATCATACTCAGCACTATCCACAATATAGGAACAAACCCTAGCTAGAATTGGGGGTTTGTCTTCACAATTGGGGGAAATCTAGAGGGATCTATGGATGGAAGAATCCATAGATGAATAAGCTAACATACCTTGATCACAAAGCCCTCATAATGTTTGAAAAAAATGGAGGAATTTGACCTAGCTTAGATTCTTCTTCTTCTTATTCTTCTTGGAGTTTTCCAAAGAGAGGATTTTTGAGATGAAGAACTTTGGGATCTTTTGGGGTTTTGGAATTAATGACTTAGTTGGGGTGGTTAATGACTTAAAATAGTTTATATAGGTGTATAAAGTCCATATAAAATGACCCCCACTTAAAACTAACTAAAACAGAATTTACTAAAAAGTCCTCACTAGGCAGCCCACTCCCAAGCACCACGACAGGGCTCACGAGCCGTGGTCAAGACCACGAGTCGTGATCCTGCCCATGGTCCTTGGGCAGTGGCTATGGCTTGGTATCTTGGCCTCCACAATGCTAAGGCATAACCACGAGCCTTTCCACAAACCATGGTTAAGACCACTGGCTGTGAAGTGGCTCGTGGTCCCTGGTCCACTGGCTTGGCCCCAAGGACTTGTCTCCCACAATTCTAAGGCACTTTCATGAGGCCTCCCATGAGCCGTGGTGGTGGCCGTGAAGTTGGGGCAGTACTTGCCAAGGTTGGGGCAGCCTTGGCCTTTGGCTTGGGCCTTGCCCCTTTGCCTTGGCACTTGCCTTGGAACTTGCCTTTTAGCCTTAACTCTTGTAGCCCTCAACGAAACCTTAGATGGTCTACTAAGCTTACGGAAAGTCATTTTATGATTTTAACCCTTGCTTCAAACTCTAAAACCTTCACGTAAAGCTCTAGTTTAGTATACAAACCCAATCATTGCAAGTAAACAACATCAAGCTAATAGTCTTAAAATTATTCTTTAATTCAATCAAAACATGGGCAAATATCAACAACTTAGGCATATAAATACGCCTAAGATCACCACCCCACACTTAAACCTTTGTTTGTCCTCAAACAATCTTTAGACTATCAACTCTTTTTCATATCCCTTGGACTTATCAACCCACCTTAAAATCAACCAAACATATTTAATCATGATCTTGTAGTTCACAATGGATATAACATTCCAAAACATTTTTACACCAAGTTACAACACATATGCTCCAAGAATGACCCCTTTATTATTTTTCCGGGCTAATGCAAACTCATTCAAACACACCAATTAGATAATCCAAACATGTGCCATGAATGCCCTCACTTATTTGTGTTTAGTATAGCCTTTCACTCAAGCAATCATATTATAAACAAGGCCTATTTTTCAAAACTTAGTACTCACTCTCACAAATGAAGTTCTTACTTCTCTCAACATGCCATAAGCTTGCCCATAATGTATTTTCACTTTCACATTATATTTCTCAAGGAATCAAGAGGACTTCTATTTGGTTGTAATATCGGCTTAGGGTAAGGGAGGGAATATTTAGGACTCCCTTTAGTGACTACACCTCCCTAATACATATGTCATTGTTTTGCCAACAAACATCCTACTTAGGTTTTTTCTTTCTTTCTTCTTAGTACACACTTCATGAATATTTTTTCCCTTTTTGTTGCTCCATCTTTTCCCTTTATTCTCTTTTTTTTTTTTTTAATTTTTGTATATGCCTTTGCACTAGCCACCCTCAACTCAAGACTTTAAGATCCTAGTGAGGTACACAATGTCCTTGGTAGGTTCAGAGCCAATGTTTAGAGCATATTTCTAAAATAGCCACACTCAATTAAGTTGAGGTGCACATTGTCACTAAGGACCAGGGCCAAAACAGAGTTTTAATTATTCTTTTATTTTCCACACAATTTAGCATTTCCACCCTTTCTCACATCAACAAACTTTTTCAATCTTTCTTCTTAACATAGTGCATTAAGGATTACATTGGGATCAAAGACTTTGGTATCAATCAAAAAGGTTTCGGCTTATCATGTGGCTTATCAAACAAACAAGGCTAAAGGCTCAATGGGGCTTTAATGGGGGTAATTTCATTGGTAGGCATACAATTAGAGTCACATAACTCACCACACATGGCATCACAACACACATAAGGACAAATCAACTAGCATGCTCATACAACTTGCATTACGGCACTACTACATAATTAAGCCCATTTGGATTCATTTAGAGTCACAACAAAGAACGCATGCTTGTTTCAAGGTTATCATAATTTTTACATTTTCCAATAGTGACGACCCATGACGTCTGGCTAACTTTTTCGGACATAGTTTCAAAATACCAAGGTTTGCTTTTCAATTTTACTTCCCTACATGACTAATTTTCCCTTAAAACGGTTGTCATCCATCTACGACTCAATAAAATAGTATAACTAATCCTAGTCGGTTCAAGGGACTATCCTCAGTAAAAGTACCGAAAACAAACGCTGAGGAACCCAAAAAAAATTTAATCCTAAAAAAAATGAAGACTCGATAAAGCAATAAAAACTTATATACAAAGAGGTATATCTCCCACCCCACACTTAAAGATTAGCACTATCCTCAGTGCATAAATAAAACAAAATATAGAGATAGGAATACTCTCTCAAACCTCTAGGCCTTGTCATCGTCAGCACGACCATCATCAAACACCATTAAAGCGTTAGCATCATCATTCACACCATCATCCTCTTCATCATCATCCATCGCCTCATCTGTAGTGGCCTCATCATCATCCAGAGGTTCTGGAAAAGCTGGCTTAGTCCTGCAAAGAAAAGTTGCATTGTCTGTCAGCGGGTAGCGATCTGCCAAGGTCTCCATCTCCTCATCCGTGACCGGGCGGCCCCCAATCCTAAGATACAGCTCTGCCATTTCGAACATACGAGTCATCACGCTGTCATCACGTGTCTGCCGCTCCTGGGCTGATAAGACAGGTCCATAGGACGTGTCTAATGCCTTGGTCCGAGTCACCTCTACTATTTTGCCAACCAAATCGGGGTTCCTAGAAACAGTTATGTCTAACTCCTCTTCCTCGATTCCCTCAGCCCTTAGTAACCGAGTAATCATCCCCCCATAACAAAATCACCATCTCATATTGTTTTGAAACTTTATCATATTCTGCCTTAAAATAACCCCAACATTAATGGGCATCCCCTTTATCAACATGTGCACCAACACCACCCTATCCCTCGTCACATCAGTAAGGTGCTTGATCAGTAAAAAGACACTACATACAATTTTTAACCACACTCTCGCAACCTGATTAAAATTAGCATAATGGAGGGTAGAATGCCTCCCAGTGTCCTTACTTCTATTCCACCTAGCAATAGACTCCACCCCACACAATGTATGATGTATATCTCTATAAGGGGGATTTTCCTTCAACCTATTAAAATCCTCATCCTCACAATTAGGAGTGCCCAACAACAATTTAGCACTTTAGCAGTAATCTCACATCCTTACCCCGAATTGGCACGGTCTTATTGGAATGGGTTTCAATGAGCCAATTTGCATAAAATTCTCTCACTAGAGTCAAGTTACAATCACTCGGGTTTTCAAATATAAATCTCATCCTAAGAGCATTGATAGAATTATAGATAACCAAAAATTAGGATTGCAACCTTACCTCATAGACGTACTCATCTTCAAGGTATTTTGCCTCTTTTTGGCACTCAAACCATTCATGCCCATATCTCTCTACAGCCTTCTTTTCAAACTTTTGAAACTGCTCTTGGCTACTTGAAGACTCGAAAGCTTCCCCTTTAAGATTTCTCTTAGAACCTGCTCCGCTTGCAACATTCCTCGCCTTTGGTGCCATTTGTACCTACGTAGAAGAAGAAATAATGGAGAAAAGAAAAAAAATAGAAAAAAAGAGGGAGGGGGGTCGGGTTGGGCTATGGGGTGGGAGAAGAAGAAAGAAGAAAAAAGAAAAAAAAATAGAGAGAGAACTAGTGGGGAAGTTGGAGTTTCAATGGTGGGTTAAGGGAGAATGGGTGGTGAACTAGAATGGTGAAAGTGTAAGTATTTATAGGGGAAAGTAAGAAGAAGAAAGGTTAGTTTGGGGGAAAGTAAGGGTGTAGTGGTAAGTTAATGGGTGATGAATGTGGAGTGGAGGTTTTAATGGAAGAATTGTGGAAGAAGAGGAGTTGAGGAAGAAGAAGAGTTGACAGAATATGGGGGTTGGGGCGGTGGGAATGTAGAGAGTGGAGGATTTGATTTTGGTTTTAGGGATTTGAGGTGGGTTTAATGGGTGGTCGGGTAAAAACCCAAATTTTTGGGAATCGGGGTGAAAGAGGCGCGATGCACCATCATCGCACCATGGGAGGCACTCTGAAGTTTGCACGTTGGTGCGGCGCGCCTACCAAAGCATCAGAAAACTGGCTCTAAAGTTCACACTATGGCGCGGCGCGCCAGCCAGCACGCCACCTCTACTTTTTTTTTGTTTTTCACTATTACAAACTAAGTTACAAATAATGAAAAATCATGTCTAGCTAGAACTAACAAATAAAAATACTACTTATATTCTAAGAATTTAAACTACGGTAAAGACAAAAAAGTAAAAAATTTAAAACAAACTACCTATCTATTACATTTTAATCACAAGTTGCCTCCCGTGTATCGCTTGATTTAACTTCACGGCTCGACTCAGCTTGGATGATTCGTCATTCAACTCAAGAGCCTCCCGATCACGGTCTGAATCTTCTCCAATGTAGTGTTTTACTCTTTGCCCGTTCACCAAGAATGTAGGGTCAGTCTCACCTTTAAGTTCAATGTCCCCATGTTATGTCATTCCTACCACTTTGAAAGGACCACTCCATTTAGACCTTAGTTTTTTGGGGAATAACCTTAATCTAGAGTTAAAGAGTAGTACCTTTTCTCCCGGATAGAAAGTGCGAGGAACTATGTGCTTGTCATGCCACCTTTTTGTCTTTTCTTTGTAGAGCTTCGCATTCTCATACGCATGGAGCCTAAACTCCTCAAGTTCATGTAGTTGATTCACTCTTTTCCTACTGGCAAGCTCAAGGTCCAGATTTGGCCTCTTTATCGCCCAATAAGCTTGGTGTTCTAATTCCACTGGGAGATGACATGTTTTACCAAACACTATGTGGTAGGGAGAAGTTCATATGGGTGTCTTATATGTAGTCTTATACGCCCACAATGCATCATCCAGCTTTTCAGACCAATCCTTCCTTTGTGCATTCATCATTTTCTGCAAAATTTGCTTCACCTCTCTATTCGAAACTTCCACTTGGCCACTCATTTGAGGATGGTAAGCTGTTGCAACTTTATGCCGAATACCATACTTAGCAAGAAGATTTTTCACTAGATGGTTAATGAAATGCTTAACTCCATCACTTATGATTGCCCTTGGAGTGCCAAAACGAGTGAAAATATGCTTCTTTATGAACTTGATCACAACTCTTGAGTCATTCGAAGAAAGAGCAACAGCCTCAACCCATTTACTCACATAATCAACAGCCACAAGGATATATTGGTTTCCACTAAATGGCGGGAAGGGACCCATAAAGTCAATACTCCACACATAAAAAATTTTCACCTCCAGAATGTTGCTTAGCAGTATCTCATGTCTCCTTGATATAGTACAAAGCATTTGGCATTTATCATATCCCTTCACAAAAGCAATAGAATCCTTAAATAAAGAGGGCCAAAAGAATCCAGATTGTAGTACCTTATGTGTCCTGCGCTCTCTTTCATGGTGACCTCCATATGGGCTAGCATGACAACTTTCGAGCACTTTTTAAACCTCAGACTCCGGAATGCATCTTCCCGCCACCTGATCCACTCTTTGCTTGAATAAGAATGATTTATCCCAAATATAGAACTTAGCATCATCATTGAGGTTTTTCTTTTATTGGGTGGTTACACCCGGGGGTAATCTCCACTTACTATCAAATTTACAATGTCAGCATACCAAAGCCCTTCAGATATATCTAGTGCCATCAACTGTTTATTCGAAAACTTTTTTCGGATTTGTTCCCCTTCATGTACATGTGAAAAATCCTCCAACCTAGGCAAATGATCAGCTATTTGATTCCCAGTACCTTTTCTATCCTTAATCTCAAGGTCAAATTCTTGGAGAACCAATATCTACCGAATCAGCCTTGGTTTAGCATCCTTCTTGTTGAATAAGTACCTAATAGATGCATGGTCAGTAAAAACAATCACCTTAATACCTACCAAATATGATCTGTACTTGTCGAAGGCGAACACTAGAGCTAGCATCTCCTTCTCAGTCATGTGTAATTAGCTTGTGCAGAATCCAGGGTCTTACTTCCATCATAGATTGAGTGGAACGCCTTATCTTTTCTTTGTCCCAACACCACACCCACTGCTACGTCACTTGCATCACACATGAGTTCAAATGGTAATTCCCAATTAGGAGCAACTAAGATGGGAGCTTCAATTAAGTTCCTCTTCAACATCTCAAAAGCCTTCAAACACATCTCATCAAAATCAAATTTCACCTCCTTTTCCAAAAGACTGCACATAGGTCTTTCAATCTCGGGAAAATCCTTTATGAATCTCCGGTAAAAACCTGCATGACCAAGGAAACTTCGCACCCCTTTTACAGAAATAGGAGGGGCAATTTCTCAATAACTTCTATCTTGGCTTTATCAACCTCTAATCCCGACTTCGACACCTTATGACCCAACACTATCCCCTCTCTAACCAAAAAATGACACTTTTTCCCAATTTAGCACTAAGTTAGTGTCCTCACACCTAGCAAGTACTTTATCAAGATTTCGGAGACATACCTCAAAAGACTTTCCAAAGACAGAGAAACCATCCATGAACACCTCTACAAAGTCTTCCACCATATCATGAAAAATGGTCATCATACACCTTTGAAAAGTCATCGGTGTATTGCAAAGTCCGAATGGCATGCGTTTGAAAGCATATGTACCATAAGGACAAGTGAACGTGGTCTTTTCCTGATCCTCGAGTGCAATTAAAATTTGGTTATATCCGAAATACCCATCTAAGAAACAATAGTACTCCTGCCCTGCTAGTCGGTCAAGCATCTGATCAATGAAGGGAACCAGGTAGTGATCTTTTCAGGTGGCATCATTCAGCTTCCGGTAATCCATACAAATCCTCCATCCGGTCACTGTCCTAGTAGGAATCAACTTATTTTTATCGTTCCTTACCACTGTCATACCTCCCTTCTTGGGAACACACTACACAGGACTTACCCACTTACTATCAGAAATAGGGTACACAATTCCAACATCTAACCACTTTATCACTTCCTTTCTCTCTACTTCTTTCATTAAAGGATTTAGCCTACGTTGATGTTGTGCACTTGGTTTGTGATCCTTTTCCATGTAGATTCTGTGCATACATAATGCCGGACTGATCCCATGAATATCAGTCATCTGCCATCCAATAGCTTTCTTTCTCTACTTTAGGACTATCAATGTTGCATCAACCTATATTTCAGACAACTCTGCAGAAAGTATAACAGGTAAAGTTTCGTTAGTACCCAAATACGCATACCTTAGGTAAGCAGGCAGAGTTTTTAGTTCCAACTTAGGAGCTTCTTCGATTGAGGGTTTGGGTAGAGGTCCTAACTCACGCTCTAATGGCTCTGCTCTATGCTTATGTATCTCCAGGACTGCCAAATTCAAATAAGTCTCTATCTCTTGAGCCTCAGCATCTCCATCTACATCATGCCCCACTAACACTCTTTTTAAGCGATCCTCGGGTGCAATTAGTTGTGATTCTATAGCGTGATCTACAACCGTAACAACGGACAACTCCTCATAGACGGATGGCAATTTCAAAGCGCGGTAAACATCAAACACTTCAACCTTATCATGTGCCCTCATAGTTAACTGCCCAGCTGCTACATCAATTAATGCCCGCCCAGTAGCTATGAACGGACGTCCCAAAATGAATGGAACTTCAAAGTCAGGTTCAAAGTCTAAGACTACAAAATCTACCGGAAAGATCAAGGAACCTACTTGTAGTAACACATCCTCTACTACCCCCTCTAGCTTAGCAACAAACCTATCAGTGAGTTGGAGAATGACAGTGGTTTTCTTTGTACTACCTAACCCAAGTTTTTTATACAATGATAAGGGCATAAGATTAATACTATTACCCAAATCACACAACCCTCAGGCATAAACATTTTGCCCAATTGTAATCTGCCCAGTAAAACTACCCGAATCTTTTAACTTCTTGGGTAATCCATTTCCAATTCTAGAACTGCACTCCTCAGTAAGTGCTACAATTTCGTAC
This sequence comes from Solanum pinnatisectum, assembly GCA_035578085.1. NCBI lineage: Eukaryota > Viridiplantae > Streptophyta > Magnoliopsida > Solanales > Solanaceae > Solanum > Solanum pinnatisectum. The sequence goes on from CM069085.1 coordinate 22,442,283, forward strand.
TATATGAGCCTCCTCTTTTTAGCCACTATCTCCTTCACGTACTTAGCATACTTCGGGATACCCTGCAAAATGTCAACCAAAGGCAAGTTAATGTGAACCTGTTTAAGAAGAGAGAGAAACTTACCGAAGCATTCGTCTTCATAATGCTTTCTAAGCCTTTGTGGAAACGTAGGGAGTAGTTTCTTTTGAGGGACGGACGTCTCAGCATTGGAGTTCTTTACTACCTCTTCCACTTTCTTTACTTTATTAACTTCCTCCGCATCTCTCTTCTGTAGAGCTAGTTCCTCTAGTTGTAACCCACTTCTAGTACTTACCGCATTCAGTTGCTTTGGATTGGGTTCAGTATCACCGGGCAGTCCACCTTGGGGATGCAAATTCAGAGAATTGGCTACTGGCGCAACTTGTTTCTCTAAACTCATTTGGGACATTTGGATGTTTCTGATGTTCTCATCCTGCTTATCTATCCTAGCATTTATCTTTGTCCCTAGTTCAACCATGAGCTTTTGGAGTAACTCCTCATTAGTCATCCCCCCCTTTAGTGCACTTGGATTTGTACCTTGGTTAGAATTTTGGTATTGTTGCCCACCCCCTTGTGAACGGTATTGGTTATCCCATTACGCTTGGTTTTGGTTTTGGTTTTGGTTTTGGTCCCACCCTATGATAAGTTAGGACAATTCCTCCAACTAGAGTTATAGGTATTACCATAGTTTTGCTGACCTCCACCTCTTTGCATATTACCCACATAGTTTACAGAATCTGGGTTTGCCTCACATAATTCGGTTTCATGAGCTCCACTACCACATACTCCACACCAATTAGCTGCATGTTGTACCATATTAACTGGTTCTTGATTTAGGGACATTTGTTTGAAATGCATGATCATATTATGTTGCATCACATCCAATTTGGCATTTATGGCGGTAACTTGATCTACATCTAAGATTCCCGCGACCCTTTGGGTTGTGGTTCTAGGCATTTCCCCTTCATACACCGGGTTCCCTTCTGAGAGTCTATCTAGTAAGTTGAATAGCTCTTCATGGGTTTTTGCTAGGGCTTGTCCTACTGCTGCACTATTAAGAAGTACTGGTGCATTATAATCTAAACCCTCAAAGAACGTGTGAGCAAGTACCTCATTAGCTTGGTAGTGGTGCGGGCAAGCATTCAACATTTGTTTGAAATGGGCCCATGCTTGGTACATATCCTCCCTATGTTTCTGCTTAAGGCATAATATCTCACTCCTCAACCATGCGGTTTTTCCGGATAGAAAGAATCTACTCAAGAACTTTTTTGCTAGATAATCCCATGTAGTAATGGAGTTTGGTGGCTCAACATTTAACCACTGCCTGGCGGCTCCTAACACCGAGTGTGGAAACAAAGTCAGCCTCACATAGTTCGATGAGACTCCAGTTGGGATGCTTGTGTCACTAATCTCTAAAAAGTTCCTAATGTGGATTTGAGGATCCTCATAGGGGAGATCGATAAATTGTCCCATCGAGTGGATGAGTTGTACCATGTTTTGTTTTAGTTCAAACCTACCCCCCTCCCCCGGTGGTGGTTTCCTTATACTAGACGCCACATGGGCTGTGAGTGGGACTGCCATATCATGAACTGGTCTTTTTGGTATGATAGGGGGTACTAACTCTGGGTTTTAGTTGTTCACGTTTTCTTGGTTGTTACCCTCATTGTCTTCCTAAAAATCCAACCCCAATTCTCCTTGACGTCCTACATTAGCCATTTTCATGCGTCGGCGTAAAGCTCTTTCGAGTTCGTTGTCTGGTTCGACAAGTTCTCCTTTCCGAGCCAAACTTGAAAGTTGAGTGCCTGCACTAAAAAGCTAAGATCAAGTTATTAGTACCTGAATATTCTAATTGTAGACTTAAGAAAATCGAATATAAATCAATTTCTAAGTCCTCGGCAGCGGCTACAAAAACTTGTTGCTCCCCAATATACACGCAAGTGTACGTGGTCGCTCAAGTAATATAGTTTCATAAAGAAACGAGTTATCGTTCCCAAGGGACTTATGATCAACTTATATTTAACACTTAACTCTACAATTAAACAAAAGTAACCGTTTAAAGAGATGGTGATGATTGTTAACTATTATTCTTAATTATGCAGTAAATTAAAAATAACCCATTGCGAATGACTTTAAGATGATGTTTCAAGCAAGTAAAAGACAATTATAGGGCTGCAGCATGCAATAGATTTCATGTATCATATTCTTGGCACAGAACTAATTTCAGTTGTCATGTTTACATGATTAATTGTATGAGTCGGGTCTCTCGACCTCTAATCGCTTACTCTAGTTAGCTGTCTAATTACATCGTTGAGCGGAGATAGCAAGCCTAACTAGCGAGCGTTTATATTTCATCATGTTTCGTAACCAAGCAAGTTGTTCGTCCGAGCATCACTCCTGAACACACATCAACTCATAATGGATGATCGAGTTTTCTATATTCGCTAGTCTATCTACCCTCTCCTCTCTCGATTTAAAGAATAGACAATAGATTTATCTTATGGTGCGCAAGCATAAAATACTAAAACACTAATATAGAAGTAACTTATATTGACAACCAAAAATTAATTCAAGAACCTTAAATAATCAGCATTCAATCCGTAGCTACAGCCCTAGAACTAAGGCGTATAGCCACTCATAAAATTCGAAAACCACAAAATACAATTGTTCATGCGATTTTCGAAAATAAAAAGAGTTAGGAGATTGAAACCTATTACAAACGATGAAACTTGCTCTCGCACACCAAAATAATCTCCAATCCCCTACAAATTAGCCCAAGGGGTCTATTTATAAGAGTTGGGAAACTTAGAGTCGAATTCTAAACCAACAAGGAATCCTATTTAATGTTGTTTTCGCTAGAAAAGTCGAACAGGGGCTGGGGCTTTGCGCCACCCACCGCCCCAAGCCAAGGATTCTGAAGTTACAGCCTGGTGCGTCGCGCGTATCAGTGCACCAGGCCAAGGTCTCTGTAGTTATAGCATTGGCGCCAGGCTCGACAGAGCGCTGTGCAACCCTTCCCGGTTTCACGGTGGTGCATTGCGCCAACCGGTCGCCGACCATCGGTGATTCCTGCCTTAGCCGTTTTTTTTTCTCTTCCTTGCTTCTTCCTCTGTGAATCAACTCTAACTCCCTTGAAAGTTCCTGAAACAACTAATCACATGTGTTAGTGCCCAATCATTGCAAGTAAACAATATCAAGCTAATAGTCTTAAAATTATTCTTTAATTCAATCAAAACATGGGCAAATATTGACAACTTAGGCATATAAATACGCCTCAGATTGTATTTGGTTGGTGAATGAAAAATATTTTTCAAAAAACATCTTTTGTTTTTGGCTTGAGACTAGAGAATACTCTTTAGGAATAATTTATGATTCGAAAATCAACCCGATAATTGATCTAGGACCCAACTCTAACACCTAAACTAGGACAAGACCACGATTACTGTTCCAAAATTCGGCCTGAGATCTGCCCCAAGACTTGACCTAGGAAATTTTTTTTTCCAAATCAAATTCCTTTTGACGAGGTGGAGGTTGGGGGGGATGGGATGGGGGTAGGGGTAACATAAAAAATGAAAAAATTTAAAATTTGAAATATTTTTCAAAAACATTTTTTTAAAAAAAATTGACGAGATGGATTGGGTTTGGAGGGGGGGGGTTAGGTATGGGTGGCGTAAAAATGAAATTTTTATCAAAAACAACTTTTTTTTTAAAAAAAAATTGACAGGGTGGCCTGGGGGAGCATAAAAATGATTTTTTTTAAAAATTTGAAATATTTCCAAAAATATTTTTAAAAAAAAAAAAATTGACGGGTGGCTTGGTTGAAGGATGACGGGGGTGGAGTTAAAAAAATTTTTAAAAAAATTAAATTTAAAATATTTTCCAAAAATAGTTTTTTTGAAATTTTTTTTTACAAGGTGACCTGCGTGGGGGATAGGGGGATAGGTGGCCTAGGTGGAGGGTGGTGGGGGTGGTTTGAGTAGGGGTAAAAATATATTTGAAATTTAAAAAAATAAGAAAATTTAATTTAATTTTTTTTATGGGGAGGGTTGTACGGCGTACAATGTACGAGGTAGGCTAAGAATAAAAATATTGAAGGATGAAGGAAAAAAATATATTTCCTTAAATTTGAGGAAAATGAGTTGATTTTCAAAACATTTAAGTCAACAAAACATGGGAACTTCATACCAAAAACACCCTTAATGTCGGTGGTATTCAGAAAGTATGTACAACATTTCCACTCTCTTTGAGTTATCTTTCACCTTAATGAGATAGTCAACTAGAGATATAAGAAAATATCTGTTGAGGTGCCTCATCCGCAAGCCTCGATAAGATCAGAAACCTATTCACAATGGACTCGAAGAGTGTCATTAAAAGTTTTTAAAAAGCTTGCCAGACAACTACTGCTTTTGATAATTCATGAGCATTTTGTCATCCTCTTTGTTGTGACATGCAACTAGTTTTGTACAAACATAAATGCTCATCTCTAACCTATTGCAAAGTAAACTGTTCAGCTATTATCCAGCCTTTGTATCACAATTCACATCCATGACATTAAACATCATTGCCTAATTGTCAATTGTTCCAGGACTAGCAATGAACGTAGACTACAAATACAAAGATCATGTGAGCATTGGCAGAACCGTCAACATTTAGAATTCAATACTTGACACCACTAACTACTAATAGGAGTCAAAAGTTTGACTCTTTCGAGATTCACATGACATAATAGTACTAGGTTCACTATGTTTTTTTTTTGATAAGGTAAATATGTATTCACACCAGAAAAACTCATCAAGTAACAACTGATGAGGTGGGATTTACAACCCTATAGGGCATCCTAAAACCAAAAACCCAAAAAAAGAGCTTTACAATTGTCCTATGAAGTCAACTAGACTTACTACCTCCCCCACCATATCCTGTTTACACCAAAAATACAGCAAACTCAGACTCTTCATCTTGATCTTCTGAATGCTGCTAGCTTGCCCGTCATGGGATCTTTCATTCCTTTCCTTCCAAAGTGTCCACCAGATGCAAGCTGGAATATATTTCAACCAGTCCTCTTTTGATCTTCTTCTTCTGCTCATTCCTTCCCAGTGTTTCATCATGTCTAAAGAAGTTTCTGGCATTACCCAGCTAACTCCAAGTATACATAAGAACATGTGCCACAGATTTACAACTGTTTTGCAATGTAGGAATAAGTGGTTGTTAATCTCTGTCTCTTTGTCACACATATAACACCTTGAGCAAATTTGTATACCTCTTCTCTGTAACCTTTTGTGGGTTAAACATGCTTTTTTGATCACCAGCCATGAGAAACATGATACCTTTAATGGAATTTTGATCTTCCAGATTAGCTTCCATGGCCACTCCATTCTCATTCTCCGGTTATGATTCATATTCCAAAGATGTGATTTCACCGTGAAGCTCCTTTGTTGTGCGGCTTCCATATTGGATCACAGTCCTTCGTGACACACAGGAATGGGTTCAAGACTGCAATACGGCTACTCTACTAATCTCCCGGTCATTTAGAGCCTCTCAAAGTCGGGCCCCACCTCGAGTCCATACTGTACATCAGAGCCATCTATTGTAGACTTAAAATAAATAGATCTGGGAATAATGTTTTCAAGTCCCTATCCCCTATCCAAATCTCCTTCCAAAAATCAGTTTTAACCCCATCTCCAATTTTGAATGATATATTGGAGAAGAAAGAAGGCCATAGTCTTCTGATAGTTTTCCAAACAGAGCACCCAAAACTACCTGTTACTTCATCAGTGATCCAACTATTTTGAAGACCATATTTACGTGAGATGAATCTTCTCCATAATGCCAAATCTTCAATACAGAACCTCCAAAGCCACTTTTTCAACAAACTAACATTCTGTACTTTCAACTTTTTTATCCCCATACCCCCTTGTATTTTGTTGAGGGTCACCTCATCCCATTTGGCTAGGTTGTACCCAAGCTTCTCTTTGTTCCCCTGCCACAAGAAGACTCTCCTTAGTTTGTTGATTTTCTTCTCTATGTTTCCTGGGATTGGGAATAGGCTCATCATATACGTTGGGAGGGCATCCATTACTGACTTTATGAGAGTTAATCTGCCTCCCATAGATAGGTATTGGCTCTTCCATCTTGTCAGCTTTCTCTCAATTCTTTCCAACACTTCACTCCATACTTCCACTCCTTTATTTTTTGCACCAAGAGGCATTCCAAGATATTTAGTTGGTAAGGAATCCATTTGGCATCCTAGGTTCTCAGCAAGTATCTGCATATTGGTAACTTGGTTAACAGGGTACAAACAACTTTTATGCCAGTTAACATGTAAACCTGAGATGCCCTCAAAAATGGTTAGGATGGCCCTCAAGTGTCTGATTTGCATTACTTCAGCTTCACAGAATACCAAGGAATCATCTGCATATAACAGATGTGTGATTTCCATAGTATTTCCCCTGTTAGCATTTGCAGGGAAGCCTCTTATCCACCCATTCTCACTTGCTCTTCTGATCATAGAATTAAGGCCTTCCATTGCTAGGTTCACTATGTTAAAACTTAAAGAAGTCCCATATTGAGAAAAAAAGGGATGGGAAATTGGTCTCCTTCTATGGACTTGGATGATCCTCCCCTCATGAGCTAGCTTTTGGGGTTGAGTTGGGCCCAAGATCCATCTTTACATGGAATCAGGAGTCGGGTCCATCCTAATTTTTTGTCCACCAATGTTGGGCCCCCATATTATAGTGTCCATGCTCCAATCAGTGAGGATTAGGTGTGTGAGGGAGTGTTAAGAAGTCTCACATTGAAAAAGGGGTGGAAAATTGGTCTCCTTATATGGACTTGGACAATCCTCCCCTCATGAGCTAACTCTTAGGGTAGAATTAGGCCCAAGATCCATCTTTAGACACTACATTACATCCCAAAGGACTCCTACAATTTTCTTTGCATACCATTTGAGGCTACCTAAAAGGTGAGAGTAAATCCAGATAAACACTAAAAAAAGGCAGAGTTTTGTCGAAAATGCCAAGGGAAGGAAAGTCATCTACTAATAGGGGAACAATATTAATTTGACAGTTTTATTGCAAGCTTAACAACTCACACCATACAATAATAGAAGTAAGGAAGGCATCAAGAGTTTAATAGTATGAAATGATTAATAATTAAAAGTAATCAACCTGAAGTTACAGCTTTCTCAAGCTTAGAACAGATAATGACATTACTCTACTCGAACCCAAGTGATTTTGCTACCTAAGAGAAGACAATGACTTCATATTACCTAAGCAGGGGATTATCCACAATGGTACACACCAAGTTATAGACCTTTAGCACAGATTCTGGAGATGTACTGACTGCTTCAGATTATGAAATGAGAGAAGTTCAAAAGGATTCCATCTACTTGTAAGTCTTTTCCATAGCTATCAGCAGACATTGCTTATACTTGCAACATACGAGTGATCAGCCAATTTTTATTCAGAGAAGCAGATATATTTTCACTTAAAAGCCACTTTTCAGATTATGCAATACGTCAAACCTCTCCTTGAAGAGATTGATTCTTGTCTAGCTTTTGGGAAGTCAACAGATCCTTCTTTAGTTAAAGATTTGAAAAGGATCCGCTATTTGTATGGTATTGATTTTCTAGTGTCTAGTTATGTATTATTTTCATTCACCAGAATGAGAAAAACAAACTTTCAAACAACAAACTAATGAGCTGTATGAATTATGATAATATATATGCTTGAAGGCCAGTTATATTTCATGGTAAACATGAATTACCTATAGAGAACTGATTGGGTAAGAAGAAACCAAGTGCAAAGTAGACAAGTGGAGCATTGGTAGGGCAATTGTACATACTTACAGCAAAATTCATCAATAACAAACTACTTGTTAGGATTATATAACAGCTTGAGCTGTCGTATTCCTAATGCTATGGAGGAGTTGATTGAACACACAACTCTGACTCATCTCCTTCATCATCATCGTCATCTGCTTCTACCCAGTTACTAGGATGGTGTTGAGAAGCATGACCTTCCAAATCTGCCATGCCTGACATACAATTGGAGCGGCATAAGTTGAGTGGACTACAGAAACTAAATGTCCAGAGTAGGACGACTAACCTTGAGGTTCTTCCAAAGGATTTCTGCCCACAGAACGGAAGCTAATGATGCAGTCAAGAAAAGATACTTTCTTCTGGGAAGTACAGTCATGAAGTATTTAGAACTTCACACTGATTTACAAACTCACCATCAAAATCCAATATCTTGCTCATATAGATCATTTAGGTGATTGGAGCATGTATATATTGGTAGTTTCCTCAGGTTATTATGTCCACCCTTGAAACTCTTAGGGTTTGTCTGGTTAATGATCTAATTAAACAAAGGTTTGGAATACATGAATTGTTATTTATTTATTTTTTTGAGAAGGTAACATTCAATACATGAACTTTTATACAGTAATTATAATGCAGAGAATGATATCTAGTAAATAATAAAACAGATACTGTCAAGCTTAAGCAGATTGCAGTGATTACTTACTTTAAGGATATTTTTGTCTTTTAGATACTTGTATCCTTGAAAGACTAATGTATATTATTATTCCACATTATATCCCACATAAAAATAATACTACATACATTTCTGCATAAATTATGCATGTATTAGTATATGGAGTTTAATATCAGAAACCAAGTGCTGCAAAAGTTTCGGAGAGTTCTACACCTGAAAACAAACATTGTACTTATTATGCAGAGATTACATAAGTAATGCAGAGTTCTGTATTGCAAATGAAACTTTGTATTCGATAAATGGAATTTCAAATAGGGGTTGTTTTTCTCGCGAGACCAACCCAATGACCACTTATCATAGGTAGATAATTACTCAGCATAAAAAGTTATCCACTGCAGCCTGGAGTAATCATGTGGAAAATCCATAACAAAATGTGCAAGAAATTTGAAATATAGGTGACCTTGGATAGATGTCTTCCTGTTACATTAGCTGCAATTACTTGATATAAAGGTTTCCCCCCTTCCAAACCCCACACCCTACTCCACCACTCCTCCCAAAGAAAATATCACCATATCAATCTCAACCAGATCTGAGAGTTCCTTGTGATATTTCATACATGTCAAGACTTATCAACGCTCAAGGTTACCCCAATAGTTTGGGACCAAAACCTCATGCTTCTTACCCCTCAATAGATTGTTAATTATGAACCTATAATTGAAGCTTCTGCAAACCATAAGAACATAACATATCAGCTAGCTTTAACCACTTTGTTTATATATCCACAGGCAATGGTAGGTTTAAAGCTGGAGCACTAAAATTGCTAACAATTTTGAAAGCAAAAAAAGTTCAGGATACTCATTAGGTATGTCAGACATATTTCTTCCAGCAGCTCCAGCTTCAGATATGTGTATCGCACCAATTTTCTGAATTTCCCTTTGCACATTATCGCTCTCATTTCTTTCCTTTCCGTGTTCAGCATCATTACCACCTCTTGTTCTGCTTCCTATATAAAGTTGAATTTATCAAAATTAAGTAAATATGTCGTACCAGTAAATAAGTTGTACCATCTAGTTCAGCAAATACTAACCTGAAAGATCAGACCAAATCCTGGTCTGATCAGATGGAAGCCCAAAATTCCCTTTTGACCTCTCCTGGACTGGGGCCTGTCTTCCATCATTAGCCTGCCCATAGGAAGTGCCAGCAGCTTGTGGATTTTCCGAGGAGCTTGCAGTGTTGAGCTGTGACATAAGCATGGTTGCAAGTACCAAGGTGGCATCAAAAGTTGAGTTGGAGCCATCGTCTAAACCAAATTTTGGAGCCATTAAAATTGGCCTGTCCATAAATTCAGGTATGATCAGAAGAAAATCTTATATGAAAAGCAAAAAACTTATGTCTAACACAGCAAAGAGATCTACTAATGAATTGAAAAAGAAAAACATCTAAAAATCTAAGGTCATAAAAATTGTAAGTTTAACATGGTCTGTACACTAGATCCATGAGACATCAAATTAGTATCTGCTGTATCTGGGTAACAGGAAAAGCGAAATGTTGTGACCCATGTTGTCAGGGGAGATGCCAAACTTATCTTTCACAACAATTGACTGCAATTAATTTACACATACTAGCTAATTTGATTATGTAGCAATAACACATGCCTTTTGATGTAATTGCGTTCAACTTTTTTTTGGATAGATATCCTTAGTTAGTCATTTTACAAAAATATGTAACCTAAATCATTAAGATGTGTGAAAGAAAATTATTTTTGTTTCCTTCGGAAGTAGTTATCAACCATCCAAGCCAAAAAGTGCTGATATGGAGGCAAATGTATGCAATATGTCCGGACTTCCAAATAGCTTGCTGTGCAGATATCCTAAGTGCATACAGTTCCTCTTGCTGAAGACTAGGACAGTTTGAAGAAAACAACAAGGAACTAATGTCAAAAACAGAACCAGAGAGTGTTTGATTATCTTACTCGCCAGCTTTATCAAAATAGAACTGTATGTCAACTTCACATCCCTCACAGAAAGAAAGGAAAGCCTGAAGAGAGAATTTGCAAAAACAGAACAAAAAAGAGGTTCAGCAAACATTGAAGGACCTCCAGAAAACACACGCGCTATTTTACAGCATCAAAGTTGTTATTACATGTCATCTAAGAAAAGGCCTCAGAATTGAAAAGGCTTTAATTGGATTAGAGAAGTCCCTGTCAAAGACATGAAAAATGAAGATACCTTCGATTCCTTCACTCCAAATGTCACATCCACAGGGTTTGTGATATGATTATACTGCACAAACTCTTCAGTGGGATCTATCCACAACTGAGTGTGTAGTGATGAATCATTTTCTACAAAGAAAGATTAACAGCTTAAAACTACCTGTAAACAAGCAAGAAAAAAAGAAAAGAAAAAGTGGTTCACCCAGTATACCTTTTGTTGGGTCAATATAACTTCTGAGCTCAACAGCTTTGCCTCCAATTTCAGTTGCAGTATCAGGAGGTAAGCAAGTCGGATTGGTAGCAATGATTGTGATCTCTTGGAGAGTTGTTTGGAAGTTGGACAATAACCTGTTCAGATCACGAGGCCTCACCACAAAGTTGCTTGGAAGCTTTCTCCTATCAAGGGATAAGTGTTGTATGTCAGGTTCAACATTGCAAGTAATCCAATAAGCTTTCCTCATACCTGCAAAAGTGGCATGGTAAGGTGATGCTGCTAATACATCAACACGATCATCTATGTTGTACATATCATGTTATCAGAGAGATTAAGCAGGTCACAGTATTGGGAGATACATGGGACATCTCTAACTTCTTGTGATGTACTCAATGGTGCAAATGATCTCTTCATGATACAAATAGTGAAAACTCAACCCTAAGACTGCTAATATATGCCGAGGAAAGTTTAAAACATAAAATGCTGAAAACTGTTACAAATAAGAATGTTCAGCATATCACTTCAGGAGATTAAAATATGACAAATGTAAGCATAACACTTCCAGGAGTTTAAAATATGACAAACGTAAGCATTACATCTCCAGGAGATTAAATTATGACAAACTACAATCACAGCATTCCAATAATACTCCTTAATGAATAGGGAAAATATAGCATGTAGCATATATTATTTTTAAGTTGTTATTATTTTCTTACTTAGAAACCAAGGTCAACTTAGGATGCATTTCCTATTAGAATGGGAGATTGTATTGTAGAAAAAGCTAATCTATTCTATCGTATGACATTTTAAGCTAAATTTCAATACTTAATTGTATTTATCTTTGTAGATTCTTCAATTAATTCATAGGTATCTATTATTATATTACACTTGACTTTGGACATTCTAATTCAGAGTTATCATCACTTGCTTTGGTTTGAAATTATATTTATCATTTAACTAGAGATAGGCTTAACTATCTCATGAATTTTACCTTGTTCAACAGTTCCATACTCCCTCGCGGCCTCGCCTCTCCTATAAATTTTCCTTTCTTATGTTTTCTCCTTACCTTTCTCCCTCTCTTCTTGGTACTAAATCTATTTAGGGCCTATTTGGTCAAGCGGTCAAAAATAGCTTATTTTGAGAAGTACTTTTTAAAAATAGCTTTCCAAAAAATATTTCTAGGAAAAGCAGTTTGTGTTTGACCAAATCATTTGAAAGAAACTCAAAAAAAATTTTAAGGCACTTGCAACTCCATCAGGAAAATCAAGATGAACTGTCTTAGCCTCTTTTTTTTTTTTTGGTGTAAACAAAACTTGTGGGGGGATGTTGGCAATCTGATAGAATTAATTGGCAATGTGTAATTTTTTGTGTAAGACCAGGATCCCCTATACTTTTGTTTGCTTCACAGCTCAGTAGCTTTTTGGTTTTGAGATTTACTGTTTACAGTGTTGACTTTCTCGAAAAAATATATATTTAAGAAGTGCTTTTTTCAGCAATTGATAAGCAGATTGTATTCAGTTAATCATTTTCGAAAGTGTTCTTGAGTGCCAAATTTTGAAAAAGGACAAGGCTGGCTGGGAATTTAGAGCACTGTGTCTGTCGTAGTTTTAGCCTTATTCATGTAGTTTCTTCCTTTTGATGTCTATTACCATTTGTTGTCCATTGTGTTTCAGTTACCACATTATTTACTACTGTATTGTTCTTTTTTCTGAATGCTTTGTACTACTTTCCTTATTAGTTGCAATGTTTTCTTCATTGTCATATGTCCTTTCTCTTAACTACTTTGATTTGTTGCATTTGAGTCTACGGTCTTTCAGAAATAGCTTCTCTATCTCCACGACAACCATAAGGTCTACGTACATTCTATCCTTCCCGGACCCCACTTGTTGGATACTTGGATTACATTGAGAGGTCGTTTGGTGTGGAGGATTACACAAAATAGTTATGGGATTAAATTGTAGTGCCACTTAATTTGTTGTTTGGTTGGCATGTCCGGGATAACTTATCCCGGGATTAATAATTAGTACCGGGATAAGTTATCCCTCCCTTTGGTTGGTATAGTAATCTCGGGCTAACTTATCCCGGGATAAAATAAGTAAATGACAAAAATATCCTTTCAAACATTTTTTATACATCACTTTTCACATTCATTAAGGGCACTTTTGTAAACAAATAAATTGTTCTTAAAATTTATGCAGAGTCTATTATTTTGAATACAACAAACCAAACACTCGATAAAAAATATTCTCAACATAACTTATTCCATCATGATTTATCCCATCATAACTAGTCCCTTCATAACTTGAATTCAAACCAAACGACCCATGAGTATATTACAGTTGTTGTATCCAGATTATGATTAGATAAATAGATTTATCCCTTGTTAATGTTAAGAATCTTAGTTTGATTTTACCATCGTCTTTTTGTTAAATATTGAATCTCAGTTGTCTTAAGAGTTTTAATTTGTTCAAGTTCCCTAATTTATAAATGAGACAATAGTGCCCATTGTGTTAACAATTATAACGGCTTAGGAATGCCTGGTGGTTGAACCCGACAGGGAGTTCACTGTGAAGCTTGTCTTAGACAAATCCTGCATCGAAATGGCAGGAAAAAGTTAGGGACCATAAAAGGCGAATTTAGGAATTCAACTGGCAGCACCTTTGGGTTAAAAATCAAGGGAGTAGGTATCCCTTTGAATTAGTCAAGATGCTCGCAAGCTGTTCCGGACAACACAATTATAAAAAAAAAATCAAAGGGGTTAAACTATGAGCGTTAAAGGTTAGGCCAGAGCAGACAATACCTTAACAGTTGGACATGGGCCATTGGTAGATGAATTTGAAAGGAGGTTCATTGTGATACTTGCTTTAGGAAAAATACCACATTAGAATGGAGAGAATAGTTAGGGGTCATAAAGTCGTGAGCTTAGGAATTTAACTATCGAGGCCCTTTTTGGGTTAAAGCCTACAAGAAGAAAACCATAAGTCCCCAAAGGTTAGGTTAGAGTGGATAACACTTTTGCAGTTGGGCATGAGCTATTGAGTTGAAAAGCCTAGGAGAACTAATGCTTGAAATCCAGACGTTGGTTCGATGTAAAAGTTGCCTTTGGCAAATTCCATCTGAATGGAAGCGAAAGTTAGGGTCCACAAAAGGCGAGCTAGCGATTTCAACTGTTGAAGAGCCTTTTGGATTAAAGACCTAAGGTTCAAAAAAATGTGAGGCTTCAAAGGTTGTTGCCTGAGTCATTACACTCTCCCTTTTAACTTTCTTTTGGAGTTTCTCCTATTCTAACATTTCCAGTACCTTTCTTCCTACTCCTTTTTTACACTTTATCACCTTGTGCCAAAATGTGAAGATAATGCATGAGTAGACACAATGTGACCATTTATTCATGAGAATCATAACAAAATTCACCAGACCGTTGACACTATAGCTATGTGTGTCTCTACATGGTCTATCCATCAAACTAAAGACGCTCTGTCCTAATCTATAGCTTGTAACTAAGAACATATTTTCCTTGTATTTTTAGGAAATCCTAAAAAAACAAAAAAAAAAAAAAAAAACTGTAGAAAGTTTTACCATTATGGCAGTTGAGTGTCCACTGCACCTTTGATGCATCAGTATTAGGCAATGAGACAGTCAAATGATCTATACTGGCAATTGGTGTTCTTAATACAGAACAAATGGCCTACAAAACATGAAGGTAAGGTAAAATTGAGGAAAAGAGTTTAGAGTAGAGAGGATTGGATTGTTAAAAGAATATACCTTCAAGAGCACACTACATTGCACCTGTGGAGCAGAAACAGTAAAGACATCAAAAAAATCAGGTTTGAATGTAATTGATTGATAGGCCGACCTTGAGGAGTTAAGAGTGTGAAATGTTAGCTGCGAAAAAGAAGGAAACAATTCAGTAGTTGAAGCGTAAACTAACAAATATCGAAAATAGAGCATAATCTGAAGACGACAAAACCCTAATTACTATAATAGTGGAGCAAACACATTACTTCAACCAAAGTAGTGTTCAAATGGAAAAGAAATACAAGGAACCTGGGTAGAAGAGGCTTGAATGGCGACCTCATTGCCAATGCGTGCAAGGCACGTTATGGATCTGGCGAACGTCTTCACTGCATTTCCACTCATTCTCAACTCCATTTCTTTTCCTCTTTCCTTTCTACTACTCAATGCACATTTTGGGAGGAAGGGGATTTCTTAATTGTAAATACTCTTTAAAAACATAGGAGTAAGGCAAGGGGGAAATGGAAACAGGAGAGAAATGAGTAGGTCTGATGCAAGTCTTCAAATTAAAACAGATGATATTAAGGGTGTGTTTGGTATGAAGGAAAATATTTTCCTAGAAAATAAGTAGATTTTTGACTTATTTACTTATGTTTGGTGAGTGAATAGAAAATATTTTCTGGAAAAAAAAAATTAGTGTTTGATTTATGAATGAAAAAATATTTTTGAGAAAATATCTTTTATTTTTACTAGAGAGTAGAAAATATTTTTTAAAGTCAAACTTAAATTTTTTTGGGGGGTTGCGAGGGGGGTGGGTGGGTTCAAGGGTAGGGGTTGAAAAAATAAAAATTTAAAGTTGAATTTTTTTTTAAAATGCAAACTTAAATTATTATTTTTTGGAGGGGGGTCGAGGATAAGGGTGAAAAAATAAAATTTTGAAGTTGAAAAATATTTTTTAAAAACAAACTTAAATTTTATTTTTGAAGGGGGTGGGGGTCGAGGGTAGGGGTGGGGTGGAGTGGGGTAAAAAAAATAAAAAATTGAAATTGGAAATATATTTTAAAAACAACTTTTAATTATTTTTTTGGGGGAGGGGGGTAAGGATGAGGGTGGGGTAAAAGAATTAAAAGAATTGAAGTTAAAATATTTTTTAAAACAAGATTTAAATTTGGGGGGGGGGGGGGGCTAGTTTGAGGGTAGGGAAAAAATAAATTGATTTTTTCAACAAAAAAAATTGTAATGTGAAGTTGGAGAGTTTTGGAGAATGTTTTTCTTAATTTTTGAAGGAAAGTCATTTTCCTTAAATTTGAGAAAAATGAGTTGATTTAGAAAACGTTTTATGGAAAATGTTTTCCTTCATACCAAACACACTCTACTTTTAAGTTAGTTTTTAATTTCTGAAAGTATTTGGCAAATATAAAAAATAACTCAAAAATGACTTAAAATAAGTTAGGAAGTGTTTGGCATGGTCAAAACTGACTTAAAATAAATTAAAAATTTTGGGTGTTGTACATTAATATTTCAAATCTTTTGAAAAAATTTCCCTCTTTTTTTAAATTTCAAAATATAAAATCTCTTTTCAGATTTCTTTCTTCCTCTTCTTTTTCTTTCCAGATTTCTTTTTCCCTCTTCTTCTTCCTTTCTTTGTTTTTTTCTTCCATTAACTTCTTTTTTGTCACCATTGTTATTGCTATCATTGTAGTCGACGTTCATCATTTTGGACATAACCTAAAGTACACCCTAGGCGTAACATGACGTATAGAACCCCGGAAGGTCCTATACAAGTCACTTAGCATACATCATACAAGATAATAAAAAATAAATATTTTAAGAACAATCTTATATCAATAAAGAGTTCGACAAAAGCGGAAGTCTACATAAGTTTCAATAAGCCATCTAATACATTATTGGAAAAGTGATTGGGACGTAACTCATACATCACATACAAGTCTGGAAACTATAATAATATAAGATTGTAAAAAAATAGCTCCGTCCTCAAAACATAAGCACTTACCAATCTTCAAAGCATATAGAACAAACTAGCCACGAGTATGGAAGGTAAGAGCATCGGCCCCTACATTAGTGAAACAATGTAGGCACAAGTATGCATTAGTACATGGAATGTACTAAGTATGATAGCAATGCATAAGAGTTATGAAATCATGTTAAAAAGAACTTTACGTGACATGCAATGACCAAGCTAAATCATAAGATAAAATGTTAGAAAACATAAGTAATAATCATGGTCAATGCAAGCTAAACATCTTTAAACACACTTGTGAGATACTTTAGAAAGTAACCTTAGTTCATTATCGTGGAAAGTGTATCATATAACTGACATAGACCATGTGAGCTATAACATGGAATCCGGTGTCTATCCCACACCAAAAAGAGATGTCCTTACTTGCCAAGGTAAGAACCATACATTTGAGCTAAAGTGGATCCACTAGCTAATGGTTATCTAAGACAAACATATGGTGGCACATAGTTATGGGATAGGAAGATTGCTACTAGATACCTGACCTCTACTAACGGGAGAGTTACAATCTCAATATCATCTCGGTGCTAAGTATAAATCCCATGGAATAGTCATTAATCATATTCATTTTATTATCCATGGAAAGGCACAATTAAGAAACTAATCACATCTAGAGTTCATTCCGAATAGATCTTAAATCTTGATTTAACTTAAATGAGAAAACCTTTCAATCCTTATAAATCATTTTTGTGAGAAAATCTTTCACTACAACATTGATGTTATACTCTCAAAGCATCCTCAAATAATTTACACCAACATCAAAGAACGTGCACATCTTCATAAATTCATCTTTCATGGTTCACAAGCTTAATCATGTGTTTATGATCTAAAATTCATGGACCATGCATGTGTTCATATGAATTTAACTCAAAAGCGTATAATTACTTCAATTCATGCATAAATAGATATAATACAATTAATTTGATCATAATTGAAAAGAACCCATGAAGATTGAAGAAAAACCTTAACTTGAATAGAGAATCTATCTTTACAAAATTTGAGATTTTAGGAACCCTATGAAGGAAAGGACTTCATAGGTGAATACTAACGTACCTTGGAGTTCAAAGCCCAATTGCTACGGTGAATTGTGGTCTTGGTGCTTGAAACCCTAGATTGCTCTTCCTTGAGTTGAGGGAATTTGAAGGGGATGAACTTGGAGGAAATTTAGGAGTTTAGGGGAATGATTTAGAATGGGTAGTTTTAGTATCTAAAAGACTTATATAGGGCTTAGGATTAGGACTAAAACGACCTAGTTTAGACATTAATCAATTAGGGAAAAGATTTAAAAGCCCTTTAAAAATAATTGTGGACTCTCTCTACGGTTTGGATCTGTGGTCCATAGGACTTCCTACAGGTAGTACTGGTCAACTGTAGAGAAGTACAGAAACTTTTTAAAATTGTACCAACTTTGATGTGACTGGTCTACGGCCTGTAGAACCTTCTACAGTCCGTAGACCCCCATCGTAGAAACCAACTTAACCCTCAAAATTTCACTAAGTTTGGGACTCACCTACAAAACATATCTACGACTCGTATAAGGATTAACAAACTGTACTAGTTAATCATAGAAAAATGTACTGAGACTTGAATTTAAGATAAATTTTCCCCCCTTTCTATGGATACCATCTACTGCCCGTAGAAGCTTCTACGATCCGTAGATGGGACCCGTAGACATAGTCTATAATCTAAATTTTTTTTTTCCTTTTCCAAAATCTGAGGTGTTACAATATCTCCCCCTGGGAACATTGTCCTTGAATGAGACTCAAGCTAGTACGAAAAGACTAGAAGAGAAACTAACAACCTAACATGATTGTAATTTCATCAAAATATACATAACCACGAAGGAACAACGACTCCAAGCTAAATCATATTCAAAATATCATTTATAAGGCATACATGCAAATCCTACTCAAATGCACATAATCATGAAGTAATCAATCAAACCAACTCATTTTCTCAAAAATCAAATTCTCATAAGGAAACATGAGAATTGACAAGGCATATGAAATCAAAGGATGAACCATGAGGAACTAAATACCTCAAGCTAGAATAGGATCGGAGGGAAAGAGATGAGGATATTAGGACATCATATCGTCCTCGGCCTCCCAATTAGCACCCTCAACTAACTAATTCTTCCACAACACTTTTATGGATGCAACTTTCTTATTTCTCAACTTTCTAACCTGTCGGTCCAAAATCTCAACCGAAACTTCTTCATAAGAAAGACTTTCTCTTATGACAAGACTTTCCAACGATACAATAAATGTCGGATCACCAACACATTTCTTTAACAAAGAGACATGGAAGACCAGATGTAGTGACGCTAAGTCATTAAGCAAATCAAGTTCATAAGTAACTTTACCAATATGCCTCAAAATCTGATATGGGCCCACATAGTGAGGACTAAACTTTTCTTTCTTCCCAAATATCATCACACCCTTGATGGTGAAATTTTCAAGTAGACTCAATCATCTACATAAAACTCAAGATCTTTCCTTCTAACATCGGCATAGGACTTTTGTCAATTTTGAGTCATTTTCAACCTTTCACTAATAAGTCAAACTTCTTCATAGCCTCATGTACCAACTCGGGACCTATCAAGACAACATCACCAATTTCAAACCAACCTATAAGAGATCTACACATCCTACCATAAAGAGCCTCAAATGGAGCCATATTAATGCTTGAATGATAGTTATTATTATAAGCAAACTCAATCAAGGGCAAGTGATCATCCCAATCACCCTTGAAATCAATCAAAAAACCTCTCAACATATCCTCTAAAGTCTGAATAATATGCTCCATTTTCCCATCGGTCTAAGGATGAAAGGTCTACCTAGGCCCATTTGGAAAGACTTCCAAAATTGAGAAGTAAATTGGGTACCATGATCGGAGATAATGGATAGGGATATTCCATGCAACCTAAGATATAACTTAGCATAGTCTTCCGCCAAATAAAAAACCTTGACGAGAATGAAATGAGTTGACTTCGTCATATGATCCACGATAACCCAAATCGAGTCATGTTGCCACCGGATGTGGGGTAAGCCAATAATGAAGTCCATATTCAATTCTTCACACTTTTAAGTAGGATTACTGATATTTTGGTACCAACCTCCCGGCTTTTGGTGCTCAAATTTCACTAGTTGACAATTAGGACACTTAGCCACGAATTCCGCAATATCCTTCTTCATCTCATTCCACCAATAGACCTCCTGTAAGTCACAGTACATCTTGGTGGCTCCCGAAGTGAATGAAATAGTAAGAACTATGGGCCTCTGATAAGAGTTTCTCTCTTAATTCATCTACATTGGGAATACACAAATGACCTTGCTATCGAAGCACCCCATCTCTCTCTTGGGTGAAAGTCTCAACTGACTTTTTAAGCATCGCTTCCTTCAACTCTACAAAAATCAAATCAAGACCTTGTTTGGCTTTAACATTCGACACAAAAAACAATTCTGAACCATTATAAACAACAAAACACCCGCACTTAAATCAACCAACCAAACACCTAGCCGAGCTAGTCTATGGACATCACGAACGAATTTTTTATTATCTTCCTCAACGTGATCAAAACTATCCATTGATAGTCGACTAAGATCATCTGCCATCATATTTGCCTTACTAGGGTGATAGAGAACACTCATGTCGTAATTCTTTAACAACTCAAGCCACCTCCTTTGGCAAAGATTTAGATTCTTTTGCTTGAACACATATGTCAAACTCTTGTGGTCGGTAAAGACTTCAATACGGACACCACACAAGTAATGCCTCCAAATATTTAAAACAAAAACAATCTCTGCTACTTCCAAATTATGAGTAGGATAGTTCTTTTCATGAACTTTGAGTTGCCTTGAAGCATAAGGATACACCCTAATCCAATCCTTGAAGCATCACAATAAACAACAAACCCATCGGACCCTTCCGATAAAGTCAAAATAGGAGCTGAAGTGAGTCTATCCTTCAACTCTTGGAAACTCTTCTCACACACTTCCGACCATAAGAACTTAACTTTATTTTGGGTCAATGCAGTCAATGGAGAGGCGATCAAAGAAAACCCTTCCACGAACCTTCTATAATATTTAGCCAAACCCAAGAAACTTCGAATATTCATAGGGGATACAGGCTTAGACCAATTCTTAACCACATTCGTCTTCTTACGATCTAGCTCGATACCTTTACCAGAAATAATGTGAACAAGAAAAGCCACGGATCTCAGCCAAAATTCACATTTATTAGACTTTGCAAATAGTTGTTAGTCCTTGAGGACTTGAAACACAATCCTCAGATGATTGACGTGTTCATCTTTACTTCGTGAATAAATCAAGATGTCATCAATAAATACAATCCTGAAGATATCAAGATATTTTCTAAACACTCTATTCATCAAGTTCATAAATGCACCAAAGCATCAGTCAAACCAAATGACATTACCAAAAACTCATAATGACCATACCGAGTTTGAAAAGTCATCTTCGGGATGTCATCTTCCTTCACCCTCAATTGGTGATAACCCGACTGGAGGTCGATCTTAGAGAATTAACTTGCAATCAACAATCCTTCGAAGAGGATACTTATTCTTAATGGTAACCTTGTTCAATTGTCGGTAGTCAATACACATGCAAAGTGAACTATCTTTCTTACGAACAAACAATTAGTAGCACCCCATGGAGAGATACTCATTCGGATGAAACCTTTATCCAACAAATCCTTCAATATCTCTTTCAATTCTTGAAGTTCTGTCGGAACCATACGGTAAGGAGGGAATAGAGATAGGTTGCGTATTTGGGAAAGGTCAATATCGAACTCTATTTCCCTTTCAAGAGGAATACCAGGTAGATCATCTGAGAAGACTTTGGGAAATACATTCACCACAAGGACCAACTCTAGAATAGGGGTTTCGAAATTTGTATCCCTAACCCAAATGAGATGATATATATATGCAACCCATAGAGATCATTTTCTAGCTTGAAGACAAGAAACAAATTGACCCTTAGGCATATAATTTCCTCCTTTCCACTCTAGGACGAGCTCATTTGGAAATTTAAACTTGACCACTCGGTGTCTACAATAATCATAAGCATAACAATATCCATCTCAAGAATAACATCAAAATCTAACATATCAAACTCTACAAGATCAAGTTAAGTGACTCTATGGGATAAGGGAGACCGGGATAACTTCTATCGACTCTCTTAGCCACAATAGATTCACTAATGGAGTAAAGACAGAAAAGGGTCTAACAACACAACCAGAGAAACATCAAATCTCATAACCACATATAGCGTCACAAAAGACAAGGTAGCATCAGCATAAAGTAAAGCATAAACATCAAGATGAAAGACTTTCAACATACCGGTAACCATATCGGGAGAACCCTCTTGCTCATGTCGAATTTGAAGTGCATAAATTTGCTTTGGAACGGTTGAACCCGAACTACTAGGCAGAGCTTGTCTACTCTCTCTTCCCTTAGTAGTAAGTGATGAAAGATCCCTTTATCTTGTGACCACTCTTACCACAACCAAAGAAACCATCCGTACTAGCTAAAATTTACTTTCATGATTCCTTCCACATCTTGCACAAGTAGACAATGAAGACCCGCCACTGTTTCCTCCTTGAGGCTTAGGGTTAGGCACCCTATATTTGTTGAACTTTAGAACTGAAGCATTAAAGGAACCTTGATAGAAGGACCTTTGTCAGAATCTAGAACGACCATGTCGATCGAACCTCGAATGTGAAAAGTCACCATCACCAGTCCTTTCCTTCTTTGCCTCCCTAGATATTTCCTTAAGTTTCTCCTCTTCTGTTTGTTGTGCATGTATCATTAGGTGAGAAATATCCATTTCCTTAATGATCATGGTGGTACAACATTCCTTAACCACCATTTTGAACACACCCAAAATAAACTTACTCATCATTTCCCTAGGATTGGCAACCATAGAAGAAGAATATTTGAACAATTATGTGAATTTCAAAGCATACACTTTCACACTCATATTCCCTCGATGAAGGTTAATGAACTTAAGAACTTTGGCCTCCCTCAAGGGGAAAGAACCTATCAAGCAACTTTGAACTTTTCCCAATCAAGAGGACCCACATCAACCGCCCTCTCTTCCTTCCATTGGTCAAACCAAACTTAAGAAACACCCTTAAGTTGATAAGAGGCCAATTCTACCTTTTCCACTGGCATCACTCCTATGTTCATCAAAACCATATATACCTCATCAATGAACTCTTGAGAATCTTCTTCAACCTTAGAACCATGAAAATCTAAGGGATTCATTCTAGTGAAGTCCCTTACTCTAATTGCCTCCGTACTCAAATTTAGGTTCACGAGGACCACAAACTCCTTATTGGCTTGAGCCATCATAGCTTGAGACAACACTTGAAAATCATCTCGAAACTCTACATTAGTCACTTGCTCAGTCAAAGGATCTACTGGAACTGGAGGAGCTTCTTGAGGAACTTGAAAAGCTTTTCAATCCACATTCTCAACCGCATTCCGTCTAATGAATGCTCTTCAAGGGGCCATATCCTGAAAAACATCATATAAGGATTATGAGAGAGACATATAGAGTTATACTCTATCGCACGACTTTAAAGTAATGAAAGAAGTGGAGTTTTATAAATATCATATAGTCCATTATTCATAAATGTAGTGCGCTTCACACTCATGAACAAGTCGTTACTCAACGTGGCTTATGAGACATCATAGGACCTTTCTAAACCTTGTTTTTTGAATACCAAGTTTGTCATGACCCAAAGTACACCCTAGGCATAACATGGCATATAGAACCCTGGGAGGTCCTACACAAGCCACTTAGCATACATCATACAAGATAATAAAATTAAAGACTTCAAGAACAGTCTTATATCAATAAAGATTTTGACAAAAGTGAAAGTCTATATAAGTCTCAATAAGTCATCTAACACATTATAAGAAAAGTGATTAGGATGTAATCCATACATCTTATACAAGTCTATAAACTGATATGGCATAAAAGTATAAAAAAAACATCTCGGTCCTCGGAACATGAGGACTTACCAATCTTCAAAGCCAATAGAATCAACTAGCCATGAGTATGGGAGGTCCCTACATTAGTGAAATAATATAGGCACGAGTATGCATTAATACATGGAATGCACTAAGTATGATAGCAATGCATAAGAGTTATGAAATCATGCTAAACAGGACTTTACGTAACATGCAATGACCAAGCTAAATCATAAGATAAAATGTTAGAAAACATAAGTCATAATCAGGGTCAATGCAAGTTAAACATCATTAAAACACTTGTGAGATACTTTACAAAGTAACCTTAGTTCATTATTGTGGGTAGTGTACCATATAATCGACATAAACCATGTGATTTATAACAAGGAATCTGGTGTCTATCCCACACCAAAAAGAGATGTCCTTACTTGCCAAGGTAAGAACCATACATTTGAGCTAAAGTGGAACCACTAGCTAATGTCTATCTAAGATAAACCTATGGTGGTACATAGTTATGGGATAAGGAGTTTGCTACTAGAATCATGACCTCTACTAACGGGACATTTCCCATCTCAATGTCCTCTCGGTGCCAAGTATAAATTCCACGGAATACTAATTAACCATATTCATCTTATTATCCATGGAAAGACACAATTAGGAAACCAATCCTAGCTAGAGATCATTTAGAATATCTCCTAAATCTTGATTCAACTTAGGTAAGAAAACCTTTCAACCCCGATGAATCATTTTTGTGAGAAAACCTTTCACAACAACTACAACATTGATGATTTTCTCTCAAAGCATCCTCAAATCATTTACATAAATTTCATCAATGACATGCACATCTTCATAAATTCATATTCCATGGTTCATAAGCTTAATCATGTGTTTATGGTCTAAAATTCATGGATCATGTATGGGTTCATATAAATTTAACTCAAAACATGTAATTACTTCAATTCATACATAAATAGATAGAAAACAATCAATTTGATCATAATTGTAAATAACCCATGAAGGTTGAAGAAAAACTCTAATTTGAATTGAGAATCTATCTTTACAAAATTGGAGATTTTAGGAACTCTATGGAGGAAAGGACTCCATAGGTGAATACTAACATACCTTGGAGTTCAAAGCCCAATTGATATGGTGAATTGAGGTTATTGTGCTTGAAACCCTAGATTGCTCTTCCTTGAGTTGAGGGAATTTGAAGGGGATGAACTTGGAAGGAATTTAGGAGTTTAGGGGAATGATTTAGAATGAATAGTTTTAGGGTCTAAAAGACTTATATAGGGCTTAGTTATAGGACCAAAACGACCTAGTTTAGACATTAATCAATTAGGGAAAACACTTAAAAGCCCCTTAAAAATAATTACCAACCCTTTCTACGGTTTGGACCTACGATTCGTATGACTTTCTACGGACCGTACGGGTCAACCTTTAGAAAAAACATAAACTTTTTAAAATTGGGCCAACTTTGACTAGACTAGTCTATGGCCCGTAGAATCTTCTACGCTGTAGACCACAATTGTAGAAACCGACTTAACCCTCAAAATTTCACTAAGTCTGGGATTATTTACGAGACCTATCTACGACACGTATATGGATTGACGAACTATATGGGTCAATCGTAGAAAAAGGTATTGAGACTTGAATTTAAGATAAATATTTTCCCCCTTTCTACGGACGTAATCTACTGCTCATAAAAGCTTCTATGGTTTGTAGATGAGACCCCTAGACACAATATGCAGTCCAAAAAAAAATTCCTTTTCTAAAATCTAAGGTGTTACATTTTTTTATCGCAATTTTTTCTTTTTCCTTTTTTGGTCTTATGGGACAAACTACTTTGATTTGATTTTAGAAATTTGAAGATTTTCTTTTTGAATTCTTTGAAAAAAATCTGCAGAAAATCAAGCAACTATTGAAGTTGTTACAACAATTGCTGAAGATGTCTCAGCTACTACTGAATTTTTTTCCACTGCTGCGGAAGTTTGTTCAACAACTATGATAATTGTTACAGCAAGTGAAGTAAAAGAGAGGGTGGTAGAGCGGAAAATGAGATGTTGGTGGTAACAACGAAGGTAGAGGTGATTGTTGTTGTAGAGGCAGCGGTAGAGAAGAAAGAGATGGTAGCAATGGTGGTAAAAGAGGAAGAAGAAGAGAAAGTGGTGGTGAAGAAGGAAGAACTGATGGTTGTGGTAGAAGATGAAATGGTGATGGTGTGGTGGTGACGGCGGCGGTTACACTTGCAAAAGGGAAGGGGATGGAAACGGCTACACTGGCAGAAGGGAAGGGGATGGAGACGGCAGAAAGGGAGGGGATGGAGATGGTAGAAGGGTATAGAGCAGGGAGGGGTGGGATGGGGAAGATAGGGCTTTTGTGTAAATAATAAAACTTGAGAATTTTAAAATTAATGACACTAGCATTAATCTTAAAATTGTCACATCTACTCAATAATTAAGAGTTATATCACTTTTTCTTAATTTTGACACTCTTTTGTCACCCTTAATAGAAACAGGATAAAAAAATTACAATGTACCCTCACTAATCACCACCAATAAAATGAACAAAATAGAGTCAAAAAAATGTCTATGTATTATAAATGGTTTAAAATATACTCTTTTTATCTTGTTTGGAAAGTCACCATGTAATTGAGATGTAATTGAATGTAATTACACTTTTTGAAAAGTTTGTAGATCGAGTAATTACTTGGCAAGAGTAGAGGGCATGGTGTAGACACATAATTTTTTTTGGATTATGTTCATATGAAATTTGAATTAAATTCATGTTCATTTGGGCTGAATGATTAATTTGGGATTTACAAATAAAAAGTCTATTTTATCAAATTCAAGTTCATGGTCCATTTCATAATGAAGTCCAAACTCATGCCACGTGTCACACTAACTAGGCATCCAAGACCAAAAAGGGGACGTCACGTGTCCAAATGATATGGTAATCTAGTCAAATTCAAGAACCAATCACAATCCGTCAAGTGTCAAAGTGACATCTTTTGGCCAATCATAAGCAACTTTGTCCACCCCCCTACAACTATAAATAGGGGGATAGACATGACATTCAAGAGGATTCCAAGAAAACTCTTCAACAAGCATTCTAGAAGGATTGGAGAAACTACAACACCAACTACATAGCTCTTGAAGGAGTGGTGAATAGAGTTCTTCCCGGAGATCGAGTTGAAATGATGAAGCGCTTTACGAAGTTTCCATAGATTAACCACATCTCAAGGAGGTCTACATCATCCAATAATTCGAGAAGTACGTTATTGAAGGCCCATGAATCTTGGAGAAGCTTAGGATAGAATAATTAAGAGAATAACAAAATTGTACTCACACGATTCATCAATGAAAATCACATTTTTCTTTTATTTATTTTGCTTGCAGTTAATTTTCAGTGCTACGGAGATTTGTTGCAGACAAATTTGGCACACCGGTGTGATCAATTATGTTCTTCATCTCTTCCACCTACAAACAAGAAAAACTACAAGTTTAACTATTGCAATGGCCTTTAGAAAGATCAATGATGTTTCATGCGGGGACTCGATATTCCTACTCCGAATTATGAATTTTCTACTATAACCACGCAAAGTTACAAAACAGACATATTAGATTTTGAAAGCAACTTCAGAATTTAATTTTGGTCAATTTGGAAAAAAATTTAATATATTGTAGGACTTGAGTTATATTTCTATTGGACCAGGTGCCGTGCAATTTCATTGCTCCTACATTCGAAAATAAATATACTTGCAAAGGCGTGCGAAGTTGGAATAACAAACTGTAAGGAATGTGTCTCAAGTAAGTTTTCTGCTAACATTGCAACGATGAGACGAGTGGTTCCATGCCAATCATGTGGACAACTCGTGCATCTTCTAGGTGATTTAGGCTCTTTCGAATATTTGAAAAGAAAAATATTGGAGCCTTCGATGCCAACTGCATGAAGTTTTCAGATCTACTTGGTTAATCTATTTCAGATAACACACGCAGTGAGTACATAACCCTTCAATAGGGCATGACAGACATGAGCAGCACCACAACAACCTTGTTCGACACAGCGGTGCCAATAGCACGAAGCTTTGAATTGCGGCTAAATTGGGTCTAGAACATCAATCTGCAGTGTTTAAGAAACATATCAACACAAAATTAACAAATCAAACCATAACCATAACCTGCAAGAAAGCGAAACAAGAAAATCTAAAGAGACACAAATCTTTGAGGAAAACAACCAAATTTGAAGACCAACTTCAAAAATCAATTTCAGTCAATTCATGAGGAGCTTAACATTGGTTTATGGATATGTCACAACATTATGAGTCTAGTTTTTCAAGAACCAACTCGCTCATCATTTTAAATCTCCTACACCAGAAAAAGGATGTTTTGGCGAGATTTTCCATAGTTGTGAGAAGAACTTCCAAATTTGGGGTCAAACTTCAAAATTCGATTCCCGTCAATATGGAAGGTATTTAACGCTGATTTTTGGATATGTCATAGTACTAAAAGTCTAGTTTCTTCAGAATCAAGCCTCTCATCATTTCGAAACATCTACACCAAGAAAATGATGTTTTGGCAAGATTGCAAATAACTGTTAGAAGAAATGTTAGATTTGAATACACACTTCAAAAATTGATTCCTATTAATTCAAAAGGTGTTTAATCTTAATTTTTGGATATGTCACATTACTACAAGTCTAGTTTATTCCAAACCAAGTTGCTTGTCATGTGGACATTCCTACTATAGGAAAAGGATATTTTGGTGGGACTGCAATTAGGAATAGAAACTCAAAATTCAATGATACTACTCATCTCAAGAATACTCGAAATCAAGGATAAAATCCTATATTACTATTTCTCTGAATTTTGACATATATAGGGCGTGAGGACGAACAAGTCCAATACTATGATAACCTTACATACCTGGAAACAGGGGTGGACCTACGTGGAGCTTAAGGGGTTCACCCTACCCCCCTTGTCAAAAAATTACACTGTATATATAAGGCATACTTCTAGTTTTAAGCATATACATAGTAAAATGAACCCCCTTAACAACTAAAGAGGAGCGTGGCTCATTAGTTGGGGGTTCTTTGTAAGCTTGAATGTCCCAAGTTTGATTCTCGGAAGGTGTAATATTTTTAACCTTTTTTTTTTTTTGCTTTGAAAAGGTTGAGATGGGTTCAGGTTTTTGGCTCAGAATACCTAATAAAAGGCCTCATTATTTTTGGATTCAATCTAAAATTGTATTATTTTTGTTTTTATGTTATTTCTTTTTAAATATTTATTAGTCACAATTTTTATATTTTTGTCTTTTATTCTTCTGATTTATATTGCTTATTTTATTTCTACGTAACTCTCTTCTCATGTACTAACTCAAAGAAACTCTTTGAGAAAATAATGAATTGTTATTAAATTTAAAATTGAATTAGAAAACTATTATATAAAATAAAGTAATTTAAGATTAATCGAATGGAAAAACTTAAAAGTTGTGAATCTTCTTTTAATAAAATCTATTTAATCGAATTTTTTTCTCTTAATTTCATTGTATCTCCTTCTTACTATTTTCAAGTCGATTCTAAAGAGATTAAAACTAAACTCAACTTATTTGATTGGTTCATTATTTGTTTTTTTTTTTACAAATGATTAACCTAATAAATTGAATTAAATGAAATAAGAAAATCGACGATGTCATTTATTTATCTTGTGAATATGCACTATAATATTAGTAACTCGATCTTTACACTTTTCTAAAGAATCTTTATGGTTTTTAAAGTAACATATGATTGAATGTGCACTAATTCAAAATTTAGAAAAAATTCAAAAAGTAAAATATTGCAAAATAGAAGGAAAAAAATAGTAGAAATTTTAAAAGCTCGACGGAGCAGAGTATGAGTAGGAAGAACTTAAATACAATGTGACAATATAAGTTAAATTTGATGGATTAAAATTAATATTTTCCTCCCATCTCGCTCAATTTTTCATCTTGTAATTTTTACATGTTTACTTCTTTATACTTCGAACCCCCTCAACAAAAATCCTAGATCCGCCACTGCCTGGAAAGAACAAAGTTCTTGGCAAAATTGATGGAAACTCGAAGAACGCTCGAAACCCTAGCTTTTTCTCTTCTTGGAACTTTGCTATAATGATTTGAAGTGTTAAAGAATTTAAAAATGATGTTTAACACTCTAAGACCCTTTACTAGGTGTAAAAGGGTCGGTATTTATGCTTAGAATGAATGGAAAAAGTCTGAAATACCATTAATTAATAGAAAATGCAAAACCCAAGATGCGCCTGACGGAGGTCTTGACCACCCATCACCAGGATGATTGCATGTCACTTATCATCGTCAAAAACCCCTGAAACACTGAAATTTCTGCTAATTTGACTAGCTTGGTGATGAACCGTCTAGTAGTTGATTGCTCATTAGGGTTGTCGTCAACTTTTTGCTAATATGACCGTCTCTGGTAAAACAATCATAACTTTTTACTCCAAATTCAAAATGAGGCAAACTCTGTGGCGTTGGAAAGAGAACTCAAGACCTTCAATTTGATAGGTTATAGGCCACTTAATTCATTATGAATTGAGAGATATGATCGTTTGAAGTTGATCTAAGAAAAATCTTATGTCAACACTTAATTTGTAAGGAAGCTTTCAACTCACTTTGTGCTAGGGGGTTCTTGTGACCTTAATTCATATTCAAAACCATTCCAACACTAAAGAATTGACCTTTATGCATATGAGCATTTTAAGAGTCACCTGCTACAATTTTACATGCAATTGAAGAATAGTTTGGGTCTTAGCTTAGAAATTTTCGAGGTGTTACAATATATCCCCCTTGGGATCATTCGTCCTCGAATGATGGTTAAACTAAGAATGGAAGGGAAATAAGTTACTCTTACTATCTTTTTAACTTCTGAACTTGTCTACTAACATAGGTGGAAGTGATTCATACTGAGAGTTTTGAAAACTAGACTCACGCTTGGCACAAACACTCAAATAAGAACTCAAGATTACAAATCATGGCATGAACTTTCTAAGAATCACAATAAGGGCATAAACTCTCTCCCATCTATTATTGCTCAACTGTTATTCATTAACATCAATATCAGAACTGAAAAGGGATCACTAAGAGAGTGTAGAGTGAAAGATCATAAGCACGATTCATTTGAGAAATAACATTATGTTACTTGTCATTGAGAGTAAATCATGAATTTGCAAAACTGAGCATACTATGAGACACGAGTGCTTATATGAATAGGTTTGTATCATGAGACTAATATTTAAAATTTTATGGAGTAAGATTGAGATCAATAGGCTAAAGTATTTGCCCCTCATTCTAGAAATTGAGCATAAATGTGAATCTGTTTGAAGTGTATAAGCATAGGTCATGGACACAATTCTGATATTAGAAATATCAACAGGATGTTGTAATGACTGAACTTTGAGGAATATGGTAAAGTATGTATGGATTTATATAACACTATATCTCTTTCTAAACACATCACTATCTGATTCTTAACACTAGACTTGGTTTCTCATCTTATCACTTCCTTTAGGTTTAAAGTTGATACTCTAAAGGTATGGATCCATTGTATCTTCTTTAAAATAGTCTATATTCATTTTACTCTAGTACTAGGAAGGGGTACTAAGATTCCTTCTAAGACTTTTTATTGAGATGCTTCTCGTAACCTCTTCTTATTGGTTTATAAATCTGCTTAATCTAACTCTTAATAGTCTGACTTCTCCTTCCTAAAATACTAATACCATTCTTCTAAGTTAATATCAACCTAACTAGAGGAAACTTAGATTATATTTCAGAGGCTCCTGATAGGCTAGGCTATGTAAAATTTATTCTACCAAACTCTTAAGGATAGTAAATAATGCTTACATCAACCTACTCCACACTATCAACTCAATAATGCTATCTAGATACACATGAAAAAATCATAAACTTAATTGGAACTTCATCTGACTACATACGATCTCGGGTACACCTCTTGATGCTCTTGCTAATCTAATGACTTAGTCATACTTTATTTCTCTCATCTAAGGGTCATAGCACCACACTTGTACCACTCACATTCATTGCAATTAACACCTTAATTCCTCGCCTACTCTATGTCAAATCTATTAGATCAAATCTCAAAACTAACATCATCACCCTTGTGTTGTCACCCCTTTTTATCATGACCCTTATCTAAAATTCAATCTTAGTGTCTATAGTACTAAACACATACATCGATATAATTACTCACATCTTATACTACTTATCACTACCAAATAAAATTAAGAAACACTCGCCCACTAAGACATCATGATGAGTAGTCAATCTTTATCTCACAACCTAGTTATTTATAGATTACCGTCACATTTCCTTTCACAACTTAAGTACTATTTACCCACTTACTATACATCATTACTTAATTAGTTCTATAATCCTCTTAATACCATGAGGCTCCTTTTAAAAATCATAAGCCTAGCTTAAATCTATCGCATCACGAATACTCAGCACTTTTATTCAACACTTATACATGGTAGATACTAAAGCATTGATACATCATCATAAACTTCTTTCTGGTTAAAGTGTACTCTAACTCATCCGGACTAGTAACTATTCCTCTACCTTCTATCATGAAATCTACACAAACTCATCACTTCTTACTCTACTCATAAGGAAAAACTCCTCATTAATAACTTACTTGGTGCATGGCTGCAGCAACATAATTTACATCATCACTATCTCCCTTTATTAGATTACTATACCTAGGGGTGTCTAGACCAAACCATAAAGTTAAACCGAACTGATGAACCAAGTCAAATCGAGAAAAAAAAACCGACTTATGCTTTGGTTTGATTGGTTTGGCGTTGAAAAAAAATGATCATTCTTGGATTGATTTGGTATTAATAAAAAAAAAAAGTCAAACCGAATCCAACCCAAACCGACATAATACATATATAATTTTAACTTTTTATACATAAAAAATATTCATATAATCTATTTTGTAAATATTTTAAAATTAGTTTTATTAATTTTTCAATATGTACAAATTAGATATATTCAGATTTGGGCTTATAACTTGTAAGTTATAATATATACTTGTCCATTAATTGGTCAAATGATTCAAGCCAATATAAACTTAAAAGTTAAAAACCTAGAAAATAGTCACTTTCCAATCTTTCCACTTTCTAGAGAGCTCCTCAATCCTTATCTTCTCAATCTCCTCATTCATCAGCTCATCTATTTGGTGACATTCAGGTTTGTTTTCCTCTTTCTTTTTCTTGAAAATGTAAATTTATAAATGAAAATCGTCACTTACAATATCTTCAAACAAGACACACTATTTCACAAAGAGTAACCTTATTTTGAATCATTGCTGGCAGCTACAATAAGTCATGATTTTTTGTGTTTCGCTTTCTTAGATGGAGACTATGACTGGAGTAGATGTAGAAATGATTATCGCCAGTCCTTCGGTTGTATCAATACCTCAAAAGAAAGGTAAAAGCACTCCTCATCTCCACACTTCTCCTAAAAAGCAAAAAAGAACAACCCCTATGGATTCCAATCCTACAGATGGTAATACTGGAAGATAAAGGCCATAGATTTAGGATCACTTTGCTAAATTTATTGCTAAAGAAGGTAAACGAAGAGCAAAATATAAATATTTTGTAAAACACTTTGCTGCTGAGACAAAAAAATGGAACTTCTGTATTATGGTCACATTTAAATGACAAATATCTCAAATCTCCCTTTAGATTTGTTGATAGAAGACAAACAACTTTGAAATATGTACCTATCAAAGTAGGGGGACAAGAAAATGGAACAAGTTCTATTGAAAAGGTTGTGCACAATGCGGAGGATATCAGGAGGGCCATCGCCGAATTTGTCATTATTGATGAACAACCATTTAAAGTTGTTGAAGGGGAAGGTTTAAAAAATTGATGGCAAAAGCTTTGCCTAATTTTGATTTACCTTCACAGGTAATTGAGGCTAGACATTGTTTGAAGATTTGTCAAGAAGAGAAAGAGAAGCTTAAAAAACTTGTCAAGAATCAACATATATGTACTACTAGTGATACATGGACATCACTTCAAAATTTGACTTATATGGTTGTGACTGCTCATTGGATTGATAATGAATGGAACTTATAGAAGAAGATTCTTAATTTTTTCCAAAATTCGGATCAGAAGGGTGAGACTATAGCTAAAGGATTTGAAGCATGTTTGTTGGATTAGGAAATTGAAAACTTGTTTATAGCGACTCTAGTAATGCATCTACCAATGATGTTGTCATTAAGCATTTGAAGACACATATTGATGATTGGAAAGGTTGAGAAATGAGTTTTTACATGTTAGATGTATGCTCATATTTTGAACATAATTGTAAAAGAAGATTTAGATACAAATTGAGCCAATTTCTCGGATAAGAAATGCAGTGAAATATGTCAAGTCTTCTGCTTCTAGGTTTGCCTCTTTCAAGTCATATGTTGAGAAGGCTAACCAAGACACTCATGGTCTCTTAAGTCTTGATGTTGAAACTAGGTGGAATTCTACATATACGATGTTAGAAACTGCTGTAAATTTTGAAAAGGCCTTTGCAAGAATGTACATAGATGATCATAACTATCGAAAGTATTATCTTCAAAATGAATTGAAAGGACATCCAACTACAAATGATTGGCAGCTTGTGAAAGGTTTTATATCTTAAAATCTTCTATCAGTCTACTTTAAAATTTTCAGGAAGCTTATATGTTACATCAAAGCTATTCTTCCATGAATTTTTTAATGTTCGAAGTTCTATACTGAAGTACTCTTGTAGTGAAGATCTTATTTTGATTGACATGGCTGGAAGGATGAAGGTTAAGTTTGATAAATATTGGGAAAATATTGAGAAACCTGAGAATCTGAGCATGTTGTTCATTGCTATTGTGTTGGATCCTAAGTATAATATGCGATATGTCAATTTTATTCTTAACAAATCACATGACTCTTTACTGGGAAAATTAAAGGCAAATAATGTGGAAGGTGTCTTGAAATGCTTGTATAATCACTATAATGATTCTTCGACCGGAACTTTTATTGTTAATATTGGAGGTGACACTAACATGATGGGTGAAATTGATGATATATTGCATTCCCAATGGGAGAAACATTGAGAAGAGGAGGAAAATATTGAAAAAAGTTCTGAGCTCGATCAATATTTGATGGATAATGTAGAGAAGCCAAAAGATTTTAATATGTTAAGTTGATGGAAAGCTTCATCGAGTAGATATCCAACTACTTCAAAAATGGCAAGGGGTGTTCTTTCTATTTCCGTGTCCACTGTTGCATCTGAATCAACTTTCAGTACAGGTGGTCGTATTCTTGATTCATATCGGAGTTCTTTATTATCAAAGACAATAGAAGCTCTTATTTGCACTCAACAATGGATACAATCACCTTCTAAATTCAAGATTATTTGGAGGAAGTTTAGAAAATTGAAGAAATTGAAAAAGGTAATTTAATTTAATTCTTAATTTTCCATTTTTTTCAATTACTTTTCTACTTTGAAAACAACTTTATGCTAGTTGCTATCAAACAAAGTTGAGTTGACAAGTGATTCAATATCTAATTACTCATTTATGTGCTAATAATTTTTTTCAGAATGTCCAGGTGCTCCTTTGAGTATCGATTAGTTTAATGAAATAACTTTTTGCAATTCTTTTGATATATAGGTATTTCCTTCCCCTTTATTGAAATAGCGTTTTACAGTTCTTTATTATTTAACAAAGTTAAGTTTACAAGGCTAGTTAGTCGTTTCTAGGTGACCTTTTGAGTATATATTAGTTTGGATATAGAAAATATCCAACTGCATCATGGTGGTTGAAGATTACTGGAGTAGCTTCGTAGTTTTTTTATTGGGTTTCTAAGAGGATTTTTTACAAACATGATGTGAAATGTTATGTTTTTAATTTTCAATGTTAAATAGACTTGTTTTTTATAAGAAATTTGCTCCTGTTGATCATGTGAGGATCTTGCTAATCAAAACTTGAACAAAATCAGATTGAAATGAAATGGATTATTGGACATTTATCAGGATGCTGGGTTATGGAGGTACAAAACTTTGTTCATTTGTACACTCCTAAGTCCTAATAAACATGTTGCAGATGGGTAGATAAACATATTGCTACATTGAGTATAGGTCATATACAATGATAGTTGTCCAAATGTAGAATAAAGTCAATTTCCCGTACTAAAAACACCTCCAGCTTGTACAAAATAAAGATAGATAGATGAATATTGGCTTCTCCTATCGTAAAACCTAAATATTCTTTAAAAAAACTAAGAAGATCGAAAAACCAATAAAACTGATTTTATATTGGTTTGATTTGGTTTATAAATTTAATAAATCGACATAATTGGTTTGCTTTTTTTTAATAAAAAACCAAACCAACCCGACCTATGTACACCCCTAACTATACATATGCATGCATTCTTCTAACTCTGGACACTTCTAATACTAGTGGCTCATAATATCTCAAATCACACTAGCTTTCGAGTGGAAATACTACCCAAGAAAACACACTTCTTTCATAAGGGTGTCACTTGAAACAAGGTTTAGAGAAGAGAGTCTGGAACTACATCTTGCTTTTAGCTCGAACGCACGATTCATTGGAATAAAGGTCCATTCTTTTGAATCCAAACACTTAAGCTCACTCACGGGCTTCTCTCAAGCCCTTATACAGTCTCTTAACTTACCGAAGATTTTATGTGAGAATAACTCATTGATAAGGATCTAGGCTTTGTTATTTCAACTACCTTTAGTATGAGGGATGGCCGAATGAATTTGAGAAACGCACGAGTCTGATTATGTTCCTTATGACACAATTCTATTACATGATTTAGAGTATGAAAGAATGGGAAATATATCCTAAATGTAATGTAGCCTCCTGATTATAAGTGTGGTGCACAACACACTTATAAGCAAGACTCTACTAGACACAGCTTCATAGACACCCTAGGACACTTGAACTTTACGCTCTGATACCAAGTTTATCACGACTCGAGTCTACACCCTGGACGTGGCCGACACTCGAGAACCATTGTTGGCCCCCAAGCAAACCCTCATCATGGCTAACTACAAGAGGAATACTAACTCATGCATACACAAGTATCAAACTAAAAGAAATGCTAAATAAAAAATGTAATAAATCTCAAAACTCTTTGAATATATTAAGTATGAAACATAAGTTTTAAATAAAACATCTGAAACTGAAAGACTCTCCAAAACTATCTTTCTATGAAGCCTCTATTGTACAAAGATGAGTGTCGGGACAATACCTATGACTCCTCAAGAGAACTACTATTAACAACTCATAAAATTTGAGTCCTCCAGAAGCAATGATGTCTCACTCAAAAGCTGACAAACGGATGAAGTGATCTCAACATAATCTTGTTGAGGATTATAAGAACATGTATCTGTATCATTAAAAGATGCATGTCTAATGACATCAATACATTAAATATACAAGTATACAATATAGTTGAATAACAAATAACTGAACGAAAGGACTACAATATATATAGATATATATACTCAACTAAATGTAAAGAAATAAAGGAGGGAAATCATTAAAACTTTACAAAAATACTTACTCATCTCTAAACTCAACATATCAAATGGTATAATAAAAATGAAAAAGGGTCAAAACCACTCTTAAACTATCTGAAACAGCTTAAATATACCCTTAAACTATATTTTGACTGGAAAAAAAATACCCTTTCCGTGAAATTATTGGGCCACACCTACCTTTCTATTTAACGGAAGTATCCATGTGTGTGTTAAACGCCACATGGATGCCACATGTGCACCCCAAACAGACCCCACCTCCATATAGACGACTATGGAAAAGGGTCAAAACTACCCTTAAACTATTCGAAATAGCTTAAATATACCCTTAAACTATATTTTGACTAAAAAATGTCCTTCTCGTCTAACTATTAGACCACACTTGTCCTTCTGTTTAACAAAAACATACATGTGTGTGCTAAAATGCCACATGAACTCCACATGTGCACGCTAAACACACCCAACCTCCACATAGATGACTTAAAGCCCTAATTTCACTCTTTTCCCCCTTATTTCATCCTGAAAAGTATATATTGAACCAAAAAACAAAATACATTTGCAGAAACTTGTATACCTAACCGAATGAAGTAGAAAAATTGCAATTTGATGACCATTTCAAATACAATAAAAGAAACGATCTAAGGTATAATATAAATACACTCATTTTAATTTATCAATTAACACTAATTTATCATTTTAATTTCTCTTAATAAATTAATTTTGATTAACAAATCTTAGCAAAACTTTCTTGTTGATTCAACTCATGACCAGCAAAATAGCAATTGTCTTAAGAGACCTATATACTTATCATCGGAGCTCCAAGCATAGAAAGATGACTACGACAGCTTCCCTGGCGGTGGTGACCAAGCTCCGCCACATCAACGTCAGCGATTTCATTAATAAGGAAAACTTGACTAACAGGTGGGATGACACCTTCGATTGCTACTACGTCAACGAAGACCTAGTAAGTCATTGTAAATTTCTTATTTTAATTTTTTTTTACCAATTACCTTATTTTTGTTCAAGTTTTGAGCTTTTGTGGTCCCTAATCCAGAAGATGCTCTAAATGATTGTTAAAACAGTTTTAGATTTTATGGAAAGTTAAAGAAACATTCAATATAATAGATGATTTAGGGATTAGATAGCAGAATTAATTTAATTTTGTTTAAGTTGTGATTTTCAAAGTACAACATATTAGTATCGGATTAAAATGTAACTGAATTGAGTCAATGTATATTGTATATTCATATAGATATACTCAAATAAGGAAATGATGAAATGAGGGGGGAAAAGAGTGAAATTAGGGCTTTAAGTCGTCTGTGTGGAGGTGGGGTGTGTTTTTGGAGTGCACATGTGGAGTCCATATGGCATTTTAGCACAGACATGGATGTTTTTATTAAACAATAGGGCAAGTGTGGTCCAATAGTTAGATGGGAGGGGCATTTTTTAGCCAAAATATAATTTAAAGGTATATTTAAGCCATTTCGAATAGTTTAAGGGTAATTTTGACTCTTTTCTGTAGTCGTCTATGTGGAGGTGGGGGCTGTTTGGCATGCACATGTGGCATCCATGTGGCGCCCATGTGGCATTTAACACACACATGGATACTTCCGTTAACTAGAAGGGTAGGTGTGACCCAATAGTTTGACGAGAAGGGTATTTTTGAGTCGAAATATAGTTTAAGGGTATATTTAAGCTATTTCGGATAGTTTAAGGGTAGTTTTGACCCTTTTCCATTATAAAAATATACTTTTACTCTATTTGAGAGATTCTCTAACTGACAACCATGACTATAAGCTACGTGATGATACAAGGTCTTGTTCATGCTGCCAGAACTTTCCTATATTGTGATGGGGTATATAACCTCTCAACTAAGTGAATCAACTAATCAATAAGGATTCATCTAAAAAGTATGATCATGTACCCATGTTGGCAAGACATGGTTTATGAGGATTTTGAGTTGTCTAAACTCATCCTCATATCGGTGTTCAATACTAGTCCCAATATAATATACATTTATATATCACCAAAACAACACTTAATGTACACTACACTACAACATTTTACGCCTACGGCCACACTAAATCTGGACAACGCTTGTAAAGTGTTGCCTAAAATTTTTTTGGGAACGCTTTTAAAATGTAGCCTAAATTTTTATCTTTTGGCATCGATAATATTGGCAACACTTGTAAAGCGTACTGTTTAATTGTATAGGCTACACTTTATAAACGTTGTCATAGTATGAAATAAATGGCAACAACTATTTATATATATGGCTACACTTTTAAAATGTCCTATTTTTATAATTATAAAAACAACACATTAAAAGTGTGGCCCAAAAGTTTTCACTAAAATATTATATTCCCTCCAACATTTTTAACTCTCCCTCCCATTTTTATTGTAAAAAAAAAATAATTGATAAAACATTAATAAAAACTTTTCTAAGTCTCGATCTTCTTTCCTAGAACAGAAGTTTTACTCTTCTTTAATTTCCTTACGCGCGTTAAGCTTTACTCTTTGTCTGTAGTACAAGATTTGCTCCAGAATTGAAGATCGAAGAGGAAAGCTGAAGAACTGAAGAGCTGAGCTGAAGATTCTCTTCTCCAGAACCTCAAAGAGATGAACAGCTGAAGCTAAAGAACTGAGGATCGAAGAACTGAAGAGCAAAAGCTGAAGAATTGAAGAGCTGAGCTGAAGATTTCTCCTATATCGATTTCGTCAAGTGTAAGCACTGATTTGGTACAACCGAGATTCCTTTTTATTCTCTACTAATAATCTAGTACTAAAAACAGTCAATTGATTGAATTTTTATTTTGTGTTTAGAAGGAATTGATTACTTTGGAGTTCTTAAAGCTGAAATTCCAAAGTAGGAGAAGAAAGTGCCAAAAATTTGAACGTCAAAGTTAGCCCTAGGCATATTGAGAAGACGAGAAAGAGGCCTGGAATCACTATTCGGAAGCATTTGAGCCAGTAAGTTGTGTGCCTATAGAGATGCTTTGTGTATGCATTTTATTAAGTTGTTGGATATTGCTTCCCAGAGGATTTTTTCGATATGCTATTGTTTCCCAGACAGTCTGCTATTGTAAATATAAAGCTGTGTATGAAAAAGTATTGGTTTTATTTTCTTGTAAATTTCTAACAAGACTAAAACAAAATCCAAACAAATATTGTAACTCAATATACCAAAGCAACAATCTTCTATACAAAACAGAACACAAAAGAATTGAATAAGAAAGGGTTCAGGAGGCAGAACTCTATTCTGCTATTGGACATAGTTTTACTGCTTGGGAACACAAGGTTCAGGAGGCAGAACTCTGATGCAGAGTAGTTGAATATGACTGGTATGTTTCTGAATAAGGGAGGTGCATGATTCTGGTAGTCCTGGCAGGTTCAGATTATAGGGTAAGTCCTGGCAGTTAACTGCAATAGATAAGAAAACTGATAAGAGCACACTCCATATGCTAGCTGCTATTTTACAGTGCAAAAATAGATGCCTAGCACTCTCCAACATTGTCTGATGGCACAAATAACATTCATCAGGGCATGTTTTTCCTTCTATAAAATGCAGTCAACTTTAGCCTTAAAATCTGGTTCAACTTGCCTACTTTAGATCGTGTTAATTGTTTTATTCCTATTTTTAGAACTTGGTAGGCTACATAACACTTGAAGTAATATTAATGAACTCTTTTTAAAATCAAGTTTCCAGTAAACCTTATCACAGGATTCTGTTATGCCTTGAACAGTTCTAGAGTCTTGAAAAATTTCACAACTCTTCTTATTCAAAGTCCTTCTATAAGTAATATTTCACCCTTTAGGATCCAAGATTACAGCTAATCTTGCTTCAGGTCAGGGATAACTTAGAATGAATAAACTCTACGAAACTTTAATTTTTTTGGTGTGATCGACTATCTATTATAGGATCATTGTAATGTTTGCTTGAATGTTTAAACATGGTAGTAGATGTTTGCTTAAACTTGATTAGTTCAGTAAATTGTGTCTATCCTATTAATTTACTTTCTTTCTTAATTGTGTCTATCCTATTAATTTTACTTATTTTTCCTTAGAAGTATAATCAACATTCAGAAACATTTGTGGAGGATTCAAGGATTGATTTGCCATAGCACAAGGGCCATGACTAGGTAAGAAACTATTATCATCTCATAACACCTGATTCTGGTAACTTACTCATGACTTTTAAAACTTATTTGTGAAGAAATTAATGATTTAATGATTGTTACTGGAAGATTAAATATTGATATCTTATTCTAGGAATTCAAATATCCCATCCAAGGATTGGATGGATTTAGCAAGGTATAGCAAACCGTATATTGATGGTGTTGAATCATTCCTAGATTTTGCTTACTCTTATGGAGATCCTCAAGGACAAGAAATTCAATGTCCATGTGCAAAATGTTGTAATATTCATTGGACTCGAAGGAATGTAGTGTATGATCATCTAATATGCTATGGATTTGTTAAAGGTTATACTAGATGGATCAATCACGGGGAATGGGATATCAAGTTGAATGTTGATGATGATATGTATTACTCGCATGATGATATTGATGGGTTGTTAAATGATCAATTTAGAGATGTTGCACATGCCAAAGGAGTTTATGATGGTCCAAATGAAGATGCTAAGAAATATTATAACTTAGTTGAAGAAGCAAGCCAAGAATTATATGCTGGTTGTACAGGATTCTCTAAATTATCATTCACACTTCGTTTATATTTGTTGAAGTGCCTACACGGATGGAGCAATGAATCATTCACTTCTCTTTTAGAGTTATTAAAAGAGGCGATGCCCGAGTTGAACATTCATCTATCTTACAATAAAACCAAGTCTATGGTTAAGAATCTCGGTCTTCATTATGAGAAAATTGATGCATGTCCAAATGATTGCATGTTGTTTAGGAATGATCATAAGGATGATGAATTTTGTCATACTTGCGGAGCTTCACGATATATTAAAAATCTTGAAGTTGATCGTGACGTTCAGCCTTCTAAGAAATCATATCGAGTTTCAGCAAAGACTTTGAGACACTTTCCATTAATTCCTAGACTCAAAAGGTTATTTATGTGCTCAAAGACGGCAGATTCTTTGAGGTGGCATGACGAGGAACGTTCTAAAGATGGAAAGTTAAGGCATCCTGCTGATGGTCAAGCATGGAAAGAATTTGATTGGTTACATTCAGTTTTCGCACAAGATTCTCGCAATGTGAGACTTGGATTAGCAAGTGATGGGTTTAATTCGTTTCGAACCATGAGTATATCTCATAGCATAT
This sequence comes from Solanum pinnatisectum, assembly GCA_035578085.1. NCBI lineage: Eukaryota > Viridiplantae > Streptophyta > Magnoliopsida > Solanales > Solanaceae > Solanum > Solanum pinnatisectum. The sequence continues at coordinate 22,484,873 of CM069085.1, forward strand.
GGCCGGTTATGTTGATGGCGTATAATCTGCCGCCTTGGATGTGCATGAAATCTGAATATTCTATGCTTTCTTTACTTATACCTGGGCCACGATCACCTGGAAATGACATTGATATTTACTTGCAACCATTGATAGATGAGTTAAAATTGTTGTGGGATTCTGGGGTTGAAACATATGATGCTTCAAGAAATCAAACTTTTCAAATGCGAGCTGCTCTTATGTGGACAATCAATGACTTTCCTGCATATGCTATGTTGTCTGGATGGAGTACGAAAGGAAAGTTTGCTTGCCCTTGTTGTAACTATAACACTAATTCTCTCTATCTTAAGCATAGTCGAAAAATGTGTTATATGGATCATCGTGTTTTTCTACCCACGGATCATCCATGGAGATCTAACAAAAGATCTTTCAATGGAAAAACTGAATTCAGGCCTCCTCCAACTTTATTAAAGGGAACTGATGTGCTTAATAGCTTACATGATTTTGAAAATGTGTTTGGAAAGAAGAGAAAGATATCAAATGATGGCCCATGGAAAAAAAGGTCAATCTTTTTTGAATTACCTTATTGGCAGCGCAACTTGTTACGACACAACCTTGATGTAATGCACATAGAGAAGAACATAGTTGATAGCATACTTGGAACTCTTTTGGATATTCCTGGCAAAACAAAGGATCATGCAAAAGCTCAGTATGATTTGAAAGAGATGGGAATCAGAAAGAATCTTCATCCAAAAGATACAGGAGATAATAAGAGAACAAAGTTTGCGAAAGCTTGCTTCTCAATGACAAATGGAGAGAAATCAGTTTTGTAGAGTTTTAAAGATAGCCAAGCTACCTGATGGCAGTGCCTCCAATATATCTAGGTGTGTGCAACTTGATGAAAGAAAATTGTCTGGTTATAAGACCCATGATGCTCATTTCATGTTACATTACTTGCTTCCAATACCAATTAAAAGCATCCTTCCAGATCATGTGGCTATTCCTTTGATTCGTCTATGTTCCTTCTTCCAACGTTTGTGTCAAAAAGTTATCACATTGGAGGAACTAGATTGCTTAGAAATAGAGATCAGAGAAACAATAAATCAGTTGGAGCGAATTTTTCCTCCGTCATTTTTTGATATAATGATTCATTTGCCTATTCATTTAGCGAATGAAGTGAGATTAGGTGGTCCAGTTCAGAACCGATGGATGTATTCAACTGAAAGAGAAATGGGGACATTCAAATCATATATCCGCAACAGACGTTATCCAGAAGGTTGCATAGCAGAGGCGCGTGTGGGAATAGACTGTATGAATTTATTTTCTAGATATCTGCATAGTGCAGTACAAACCAGATTTAACAGAAGAGCCCGAAATAATGATGAATGTGACCCAAGTGATGCAGAAACAGAGAGTTTGTTTCCTCAAAAGGGATGTCCTTTAGGAGCAAGGAAAACCAATCCATTTATTTTAGATAAGAAGTCACTAAGTCAGGCACATGCATACTTATTGGGAAATTGTGATGAGATTCAATAATATATTAGGTACTTTAATTTTATATAGTATTTTCTTTTGTATAATTAATTTTTAACTTATTTTATTTATCGTTTTAAAAAAAAAGTACATGTTGTGTAGAGAGCATGAGCAAGAGGTTAATAATCATCCGCAAAGATCTAAATGGAGCAAGGCCAAGGATCATTGTCAAAACTTCTCTCAATGGTTTGAAACTCGTGCTTTGCAAGAGGATGTGCCTGATTTGATAAAAGAATTGTCTAGAGGACCAAATTTTGTTACTAAAAGATACTCTGGGTATCTCATTAATGGATATAGATTCCATATTAGGCAACGTGATGCAAGGCGTAAAACACAAAATAGTGGTGTTACAGTTGTTGCCTCAACTACGAGCTTTGCAAGCTTAAAGGATAAGAACCCGATTGCTGCAAATTTGACTTAGTATGGTAGAATAGTTGATATAGTTGAGTTAGACTATTATAGTCATTTTAAGGTTGTTCTGTTTAAGTGCGATTGGTATGAGGTTGAAAAAGATATTTATGGTCTTACTTATGTCTATTTTAACAAGAGATGCTCTCAGGAAGAGCCTTTTGTGCTTGCATCTCAAGTACATCAATGCTTCTATGTGCAAGATCCATATGATCAAGATAGACATTATGTTATGAAGATTGTTCCGAGAGACTTGTTTAACATGAGTGATGAATTTGGATCTGATCTCGCACAAAGTTATGAAAATGAGTTGTCTGAACACTTGATGGGACCATCTATACCAGAAGATGATGGTGAAGTTACCTTAGTAAGGACTGATGTACCAAAAACTGTTATTGATGTGCCTTCAGAGGAATTTGTTACTCAACAACTTGAGGTCGAGTATGAAAAAGAGTTTGAAGATGAGTCTGAAGAAGAGTTTGAAGATGAGTCTGAAGAAGAGTGTGAAGATTGGTCTGAAAATGAGTATGAAGACGATTCTGAAGATGAGTCGGAAGATGACTCTGAAGACTAGTTTGAAGATGACACACCATGAGTTTTAATATTTTTGTGATGACAATATAGTGCTAACTCACTCTTTTTGTTATTTCACTATTTTTGTACAAATACCTTAAGATATCTAAGTATGTTATTGTTATTGTTACTTGTAAATTGTGGTATTTCTTTGTTTGTATAGAATTGAATCATGCATGTGCTCCAACAAATTAACATGATTATACTAGATCTAGTCAGCTTTCTTGTTGTTCCTAGAGTCAATGATTATACTTACTTTTCTCATAATAGAATTCTGAATTTTGATGCTTTCTAATTCAGACATGCTTAATGAAGTTCTTCTATAGATGGCATATGAGGTTCTTCCTTTTTTGTTTCTATAGGATCAAGCTGTTATACTTTTGTCCTATTTTGTAGTGTTCCTAATGTATAATTTTTTTGCTACAACAGAATTTAGCTGGGATGATGTGAAGGTTGATAAACATCAAGAAGGCAGTGATTAGCACAGTGAAGGCAGTGAATGAAGCACAATGAAATCAGTCCTCTATATGTAGTACTCCCTTACATTTCTGGAAGCTAATGATTAGTTCACTACTCATTCTCATTAGCACAATGAAGGCAGCACATTCAAATCTTTTGAAGTTATATTTCTATAGCTTTTTCTATCTAACAATCGTAGAATATATATGATTATGAGGCTAGAACCTCTTCTCTTTGCAGGTTTGCTTTTTCTATTTAACAATCACCTGATTATTGTTTTGTAGGTTAACTTATTGTAGGGAAAGAAAATAAAGAGATTAAAAGAAAGCGGGAAGAATGAGCCAATCAGCAGCACTAAAGAAAAAGGGTTCGAATCCGAACAAAGCTCAAAGTCCACTGAAGAATCTAAACTTTGATATGCAATACCGATCAAGTACTGAATTGGCTAACCAATTCAAGATTAAGAGAGAACAAATTGCTAACGAACGCAATGATAAAGCTAAGAAAGATCATGCATCAATAGCACATAAAAGAAAGAATTCTGAGGATTTCATTCCACAACAAGGAAAGAGTAAATTGCTTGACTACAAATCAGTAATTCATTCGTCTTCGATGGAAGAGCTTGGTACCTCACATATGGTTGTTGGGAAAGGACAAACTAAAAAGAACTTATTTCAATCTGGAGAGTCCATTCAACAGAAAGGAATTAAACTTCCTATGCACAACTTTAGGTTCCAAACGTCTTCCAATAAAGGTGTTACTGCTTCAGTACATGTGACTGGGGAAAAACTTGGTAATGCAAAGGAACAACATGATATTCACGATCTACTAAACTTCAAACAGGTGAAGAGAAAGTCGATCCTACCGGCCACAAGTCTTGATCAGTTTCTGGAAGAACAACTGCTACAAAAAGAACATGATATTCATGATCTACCAAACCGCAAGCAGGTAAAGAGGAATTCGGTCATACCAGCTACTAGTCTTGATCAGTTTAAAAAAAAACAAGCGATACACATAGGTGATGAAACAAAAACTGATAACCACAAAGTAACTGATGATTTTGTGGATCAAGAAGAAATCTGCGCGGATGAGTGTGCTATAGACGAGGAAATTGGCATTGATTGTGATACAAAAGGTATGTCTTAAACGTTGTAAGATTTATTACTTATATAAAAGAAATAATCTTATTTCCTTACTGTTACATCAATCTAGGAATATTGGAGTAGAAAAAAGTTTGAGGAAAAACAACATGTAAGGATATTCATGCAAGAAATTTGGAAGAAAGAAAGGAGGTGACATTTGATAAAGGACAAGCAGTGGGACCAACTGGTAAGGTAGTGTCGGAATTAACCAACTTTATAGGAACAATTTCAAGGAACTCTAGATTCATCAACTTAATGTACACTAGTTGGCATGCGGTGCCAAAAGATATGAAAAAGCGCATGTGGGAATATATCAATGTAAGAACAATCAATTTAGAGATTGCATATTCTATTGTTTGTTTTTACTGACTGAAGCTAAATATATGTTATTTTGCATAGTCCAAATTCCTAATTCCAGTAGAAGGAAAGAAGTGGGTGATGACTAGTCTTCGTGATGCTTGGAGGCGACACAAACAAAAAATTAAAGAGAGATTTTTTGATAAAAATAGTACCGTTGAGGATATACTAGCAAAACGTCCTGATGACATGCCAGAAGAACAATTCCGTCAATTGATCAAGTATTGGAAACACCCAACTGTTCAAGTAAGGCTAAAATAGTGCATTTCTACTCTTCAACTTAATTTGCATCATATCTATTCTTTTTTTTTTATTAATTCAAAGATCTCTTTTTATTTAATTATAGGCCATGTGTGAGATGAATTCTTGAAATAGGAAAAAGCAAAAGTGGAGGCATCGAATGGGACCTATTAATTTTGCAAGAGTACGCGTGGCATTGGTAATACTTAGCGGATATTTCGTAAAAAAATTGAATTTCAAGAGACTAATCCACTTTGTCTTTTAGGATGACAAACTTTATCCCAAGAGACCAACCCTACCTAAAATCTGGCAGCAGACTCATGTTTCCGAGTGTTCTTGACAAGTAATCCATCACTAAACCAAAGAGTAGAGGAGAGACGAGGTCTCCATTCCTAAGCCCTCTCCTCTCAGCAAAGTACCCATGGTTTTCCCCATTCACTTTCATGAGAACATAGTCCTACTTATACACAACATAATTCATCTAATGAACTTGCCAGGGAAACCAAATCCAATTAGCACTTCTTCTAGAAAATCTCAACTTACCATATCTTAAGCTTTCTTTAGAACATATTGATATGCTTTTTTTAATTTCTTTTGATATAATTTGTAGCGTGCAACCAAAGAAAACAATGAGGAACCATCAAAGTCTGAAATGTTTATTGCAACTCATACAAAGACGGGAAAGGATCTTCAGACTGATACTCAAGTTGCAATAGTAAGTATTTTAAAGTGGATTAGTGATGAATTTAATTCAAGTTTAAAAGTTATATATTGCTGGGAGGGTGATATTTTTATTTTAATATGCTTGAGTCGCTGGACTGTTTGCTCGGAAGGGATGTCAATTAAATAAACTTAATGAATCATAAACTCATTTAAGGTGGAAAGAAAGAAGTACTTACATTTAATATGGATGTAAATTTTATTCAATAGGCTGAACTTCAGAATCGCCAAAATTCCGGGGAAATAGCAAATGATGCTTTTACGGCAGTATTTGGAAAGGAGCAACCTGGTCGACTTAGGTGCTATGGTAGATCAGTGACAACAAGTTCTTTGAAGAAAGATGAGGAAACTAACAAGCTAAAACAGAAACATGTCAATGAAATCACTTCTCTAAAAGAAGAAATGAATGAAATGAGAGAAGAAATGCGACATTTCTTTAGTCAATTGCTTTAAAACAACCCTGGATTGAATGTTCGAGATATGCCAGGGTGTTTTCGATCTAACATTGCTTCAACTATTGATGCGAGTAGTGCACAAGCTGTAAAAGGCCAAAATCTTCCACATTCTTCCGGGTCAACTCATGATCCATTTCTTCAAAAGGTATTTTGTATTTTTTCAAATGTTCTTTTTTAGAGCAATAAGTTAGAAAATTAGTATCCTAAAGAACTATATCCTATGTGATTGTAAATTTGTGATAGTTGGCTAATTAGTCCTCTCAGTTTTTCTAAAAGTTTTCTTTGTGGTAGTTGGCTTATTAATGTAGTTAATTTGCAAGCTTTCTAACTTCATGTTTGAATCATTCAAAGTAGGTCTAGTTTTGGCATGATTGATCTGGAATTTATATTGAGAAACCTCTGAAGGTTTTCACTTGCCATGGGTTGTGGTGTTATTGGTTCCTTGAGGCTTTGCTCTCTCTTTCTCTCTTCTGAACCTCTCAACTGTATTTTCCTCAACTTTGTCTAGTTGTTCTTCATTCAAATCATCCTTTGTTTTGTTTGTTGATGTATTTCCTTTATTGATGTATCAAATTGTGAATATGGTTTTCTTGTTCTTCTTGTATGTTGGTTTGTTCCGGCACAATAAGATTATTATAGTTATTATGAGTAGAAATAGTAGAGTTAAGTGTCTTACCTGACTGTGCCTTAGGTTGATATTGTTGGTCTTTCCTTGTCTTCTCTTGTGGTGAACCAAGTCTTCCCATAGTGTGGTGGCTCTTCTTCCCATGCCATTGTTTGCTGATTTGTGTGTGTAGTTCTTCTTCCCATTGGTTGCTAATTTGTGAGTGTAGTTATGGCTCCAGCCGGCAGTCCTTGCTTGATAGTGATAATAGGAGTCGCAAGGCCAATAGTTATATCATTTTTAGCCTGATTTTTGTCTTAGTCGAGCAGCAAACGAATGGATAATAGTGTAAGGAGCTGGTTCAAGGCAAAAGTTGAGGGGTTGTGGATTGACTTTTCGAGCTCTTTCCAATACCTTTATTGATCTCTTAAGGAGGATCAATTTCTTCAGCTTGCTCCAGTTCTTGGACTTTGGTGGCTCAAATTTACTCTCAATGATAGTATAATTAGCAAATATATCTGTTGTTTATAATTGATTGTCACGATGTCTCAAGCTTTCATAGAGTGAATTTGTATTATTTTGTTCTATGCCATCTATATGATTAGTTTTTGGTGGCTTTTCATCTTGAACAATGTCATTAGTGACACTCTGTGTATTGGATGAATCATTTCGAGTCGGTGTTGTTAGGATCTGACTAACTGCTCCTCTTATGAGATTGACAACATCATTTATGCTGAAACTTCTCCCATTGTGGCTTATATCATGATTTTCTTTCGAGAAATCTTAAGGAGAGTTGTCTGTGTTCGTTTTAGCTAGTGTTTTGTTGTTATTTATCTCATCGAGTTGTTCATTCCCTATTTTTGATACAGCACCTGACAGAATATGCTATGATATCAAATGCCATATGCTGACGTGCTTTTGTTTTTTCACCTGTTTTCTGTATGTTCCGTCTTCGTCTTTGTCTTCTGCTTCTATTATATTTTTGTTCTCATCACTAGATATAGTAATACTCTCTGTGGCCTCAGATTCAGAGAGATTCATGTTTGTTCTTCGTCTTCTGCTTCTGTTATTTTCTCAAAGTGCTTGCTACTGCTTCCAGCCTCTGGCAGAGGACAATTCATCCAGCTTCTGGCAGAGGACAATGGCCTTTCTTCTCAGCTTTTTTCATGACTCATATCTTCGTTTTCCTGTTTCTCATGAGGGCTGTCAATGTTTTCTATAGTAATACTTCCTTCATCCGACTTATATGCCTTATCACATTATTCTTGGTGTTTGACTCGTTGGAGTTCTTTTCATTACACATTGTTGTAAGCAATCACATGTAGAACAAAAATATTCATGACTTACATTCACTACTTGTTGCTGATTGATTATATGAGTGATCTTGAACTTCTGGAAGAAGAATTTGCAATCTGGAACTGCATGCTGCAATCTGGAATATTGTGCAATCTGCAGATTTGTTGTTCTCTGTAACTGCTGCAATTTGATTTATTGTTCTCTAACTTCTGCAATATGGAACTTCTTGCCTCTTCTGTAATTGTTGCAATCTGCAATCTGCAGATTTGTTGTTCTCTATAACTGCTGCAATCTGCAATCTGATTTGTTGTTCTGTAACTTCTGCAATCTGGAACTTCTTGCCTCTTCTGTAATTGTGCAATTTGCAATCTCGAAGTTGTTGCTACTGCATCCAGCTTCTGCCAGAGTAAGCAATCACATGTACAACAGAAGTGTTCATGACTTACATTCACTACTTGTTGCGACAATTAGGTGTGTCATCTTCCCCTTTTTCCACCTTGAGAATTAGAGTTCGGGCATCGGTTTGTGTGAGCTTGTAATCACGAGAGCAGATAGATGGATTAAACATTAGTTTATTAGTTGAATACACTAAATCGCAATCTGCTAGCATACACGATCTTTTTGAACTCAAAGTTAATCTATACGATCTTTGCAATATGAACTCAAAAAATCGCAATCGCTAGAATACACCGAATCGCAATCTCTGGAATTCACGATCTTGCTGAACTAAAAATATATGCAATTTGCAATCTGAATCGCATGCCGCAATCTAGAAAATGCAATCGCTATCGTAATCTCTGATTTGTTGTTCTCTATAACTGCTGCAATCTGCAATCTGATTTGTTGTTCTATAACTTCTGCAATTTGGAAATTCTTGCCTCTTCTATAACTGTTGCAATCTGATTTGTGTAGGGAAATGAAGGTGATCAAATTTGAAGGATCACCACAAGTCAATTTGATCTCATTGAAGTGGATGATGAAGAGTTTTTGAACTATTGTAAAAGTTTGAATACATTATGTTTGATTTTGTGAAATATATTCATTGCTAGAATATATTGAACTATTGTAAGAGTACTTTTAATTTTGAACTATTGTGGACACATATTTAGACTATTGCTTTATAAGTATGTGTACGTATGACATACTATCTTTTGAAGTTTATTGCAAATCTATATATTTGAATTACTTATTAGCCAATTTATTGCTTGAGATTATTTATTGCAAAACAATATTGAGTTTTTTTAATTAGAAATTGTGGCATATAAATATTTTATAGCCAAAATAGTATTACCACACTTAAAAGTGTAGCCATAGGGCTGTAAATTGTGGTATGCACAAGGGCAAGGACTACACTTCAAAGTGTTGTCATGCATTAGATAGAAAAGGCAACACTTTATAATTGTGGGCAATATGGAAGCAAAGGGCACGCTTGAAAGTGTAGCTGATAAGGCAACACTTTTAAGCGTAGTTGCAAAGCGTGGCCTTTTTGCCTTTTAGGCTACGCTTTTGAGCGTAGCTGATTCAAGTGTTGCCTAAACTCTAAGGTTACGCCTCTTTTGGCTACCCCTGAAAAAGCATTGCTTAAAGTCTAAAAGTGTAGCCTTTTATCAAAGGCCACACTTTTTGCTAGTTTAGACTACACTTTACTGGCATGGCCGCAGGCCTAAAATGTTGTAGTGCTAGCTCAAAAGGAGAGACATCGATTAGGTTTACAGACTATAACTACACAAGTCAAAAGGAATTAGATGATAATGAGACTGAAAGTACCATAGAAACAGAACAAGAGGAATTTATGAATATAGAATTAATACAAGAAGGATACGAGGTAGAAAGAGCTATAGAATAAGCAAAAAGACAATACCAAGAAAATAACCATACAGTTTTTAAATGTAAAGAATGTAAAAAAGTTAAAATGGATATAATGGAAACAATAGAACATTTTAGAATATGCCAAGACAGAGATGATAATTTAGCATATAGAATAGAAGAACCAGAATACATAAGTGAAGATAAAATAGACACTTTATCCATAACTAGTTATACGGAACTAATGGATGAGGCAACTAGCTCACACAGTGCTAGTCCCTTCCAAAGAACTACTGCTGCCCCAAGTGTTAGTTATAATACAAGTAATTTGCCTAGACGGCCATGGATTAGACATGACCAAGAAATAAAAGATAATATTAGACCAGCAAGAAAAAGAATGTCTATAGAAGAACATATTAGACTACAAGAAGGAGGAAATAAAGGAAAGATATTAAATATAGCTGCACATGATCCACAAATGTGGAATACAGTAATAGACTTATGGAAAGGAATAGTGGTAGCAGACTTTATTAAAAACTATCAAGAAACAGACGTTGAGACTATGTATAGATAGTTAGAGACATTTTTAGGAGAATCTTGTAAAGCAGTATGGGAATCATACAAACAGACTTACCCTCAAGAATTTCAAAATTTAATAGAATTAGGACCAAACCCATACAATTTTACTAATAAAATACATGTGTTATTAACAGGAGAAGAACCTAATAGTGGCTTAGTAACATTACAAAGAAATGCGGTAATAAAATTAGAACATTTAAGTATAGCTAATTGGATATACATAAAGAAGTTTTTAAATGATTATTTTTATTATTGTACTATTAGTGGAATACATTCAATGAAGAATTAGGCAAAAAATTATTTACTAAATTACCAGGAGCTTTAGGAAGAGAAATAGAAGAAAGATGGTATAAAAGAGAAGGAGTGGTACAAAACCCTACACTCTTATGGCCTATAGCACAAAAAATAAATCATATAATGAAAATACTAACAGAAAAATGTACAAATATACAAATACAAAAACAATTAAAACAAAATGAAATGAACTTTTGCAAGACAATGATATGCACTACCCAAAGTTATGATAAAGAACCTAGTAGAATAAGAAAATATAAAAGGAGAACAACCTATAACCAAAAACCTTATAGACATAAAAAAAATATTTTTTAAGAAAATCTTCGGCTAGAAAGCCATATTTAAATAGAAATAGACATGTTAGAAAATATAGAAATGATAGAAATTATAAAAATAAATTAGAATGTTATACTTGTGGAAGTATAGAACATTTAGCAAATACATGCCCCAAAAGGATAACATGAAGACTAGAAATTCTCAATTAATAGAAGATTTTCAAGAAACATTCTTAAATGTAGATGAATACATGTTAGACACAGAAAGTATATACTCAGTAGTAAGCATAGATATAGAAGAAAGAAATACTCAATCAGACACATCTGATTCAGAAGATGATAATTTAATTAATGAAATAGGCGTAGAAAGAAATGAATATTTCTTAGACAATATATTAATAGATACTATGATGAATACTTCTCAAGATTGTAACCATGAATTCGAAAGACTAAAAGGAATAGATAATAACCAATGTAATATATGTAAATGGTATCCTACTAAAATAAATAGAGAAAAATGCAAAAATTGTTATATGGAAGCCTGTATTAGTTGTATAGAAAATAAGTTAAAACAAAGAGTAAATAAAACTGAAAAACAAATTCATATAAAAGACTAGGCTACTAATCTAAGACTAATAACCCTAGAAACAAGAATAAATGACTTAGAACAAAGAATAACTAAATTAGAAAAAAGAAAAGAAAAAATAGACGAGGAGAATACACAGTCACAAGGTACAATACATTTAGATCAAATAGAAAATGAATTAATGAATGTAGAAGAAAACAGTACTAGTTTTATATGTAATGAAGATAAAAAGTTTGGAACAATAAAAATACTAGTAAGAATAAAAATAAAAGATGTAGATATAAAAACTTTAGCCTTGTTAGACACAGGATGCACTAGCTGCCTCCTTAATAAAAAGATATTACCACATAATTTATTATATACTCTAAAAAATTTTAAAGAACCTATACAAGCAATACAAATGGATGGAACATATAATCTTTACGACCAGTATATAGAAAAAACACAAATAAGTTTTATAAATACTTGCAACGAATTCTATAAACCAACATACAATATGTATAACATATTAGTAAGAGATCTTAATATTAAAACTAACTTAGTATTAGGATTACAGTTTCTTATACAAAATAATGGAAGTTGTTTATTCTCTAGAGATGGGATAATGCTGTTCAGAAATACAACATACACTCCAGTACAAGTTAGTAAAATCCCTACCAAAGAATTGCCTAATAGTAAAGACAATAAAATAAAGACTACAACTCCATGTTGTGACGACTGTGGCAATAATGGTAGTTGTTCTTCAAAAAATCTATATGAAGAAGAACAAGAAGAAAATTATATAGAAGATACATGCATAGAAGACATAGAAAAAGATTATACCTTAATAAATGTAGAAACAAAATTTTATAATTTTCAAAAAGGAATAAATACTATAGGAAAAATAAAATATCCTAAAGACCTAGAAAATATAGTAGCAATATTAGACGAAATGGAAATAATAGGAGAAAAACCATTAATACATTGGGGAAGTAATAAAATCATGTGTAAATTAGACATAATAAATCCAGAGTATACTATAAAAACAGCAACTATAGAAGCAAATAATGAAGACACCGAAGAATTTGGTAAACAGATTAAAGAATTATTAAAATTAGAAGTAATAAGAAGATCTACATCTAGACATAGATCAACAGCTTTTATGGTTAGAAATCATAGTGAACAAGTAAGAGGAAAAGCTCGCATGGTAATAAATTACAAAAGATTAAATGACAATACTAGAATAGATGCATATAGATTACCAGATAAAAATGAATTAATTAATAGAATATAAGGTAAAAAGATATTTAGTAAATTTGACTGTAAATCAGGATACTGGCAGGTAAAAATGCACCCAAAAAGCATAGAATGGACAACCTTTACTTGTCTTGAAGGACATTTTGAGTGGCTAGCCATGCCTTTTGGTTTAAAGACAGCTTCACCTATCTTCCAAAGAAAGATGGATGATATGTTTGGAGACTACAAGAACTTTGTATTAGTATATGTAGACGATATTTTAGTATTTAGTAAAAATATATAAGAACACTTAGGACACCTACAGACAGTATTTAGATTATTTGTAAAATACGAAATAATAATTAGTAAAAAGAAAATTGAACTATGTAAAACACATATAAATTTCTTAGGAGTAACTTTAGGAGAAGGAAAAGTAAAATTACAACCACATATAGCTAAAAAAGTATTAGACATGCCAGATAAGCTAGATAATATAAAAGAATTACCAAAATTCTTAGGATTAGTAAATTATGCGAGAAATTTTATTCAAGACTTAGGAAAAATAGTAGGTCCATTATATGCAAAGACAGGTAGTAAAGGACAAAAACACTTTAATATAGAAGATATTAAATTAGTTCAACAAATTAAGGATAAAGTTAAAAACATACCAGACTTACAAATACCCCTAGAGTCAAATTATTTAATAGTCCAAACAGATGGAAGTAAATTAGGATGGGGAGTTATCTTAAAATCTAGACCTAATAAATATAGTCCAAAAAATGAAGAAAAAATATGTGCCTACCAAAGTGGACAATACAAAGAAAAAGGTAATATGAGTAGTATAGACTCAGAAGTATTAGCAGTAATATATGGACTTAATAGTTTTAAATTATATATCTTAAACAAACAAGAAGTACTAGTTAGAACAGACTGTGAAGCATTAGTAAAATTTCACAAAAAAATAAATAGTAAAGCTAGCAATAAAAGAAGATGGTTAAAGTTTATAGATATAATATCTATATACAATAATATAGTTTTTGAATACATTAAAGGAAAAGATAATGAGCTAGTAGATAAACTAAGTAGACTATAATTAAAAACTAACTAATTTCTATTTCAACATGAGACCAAGCATGAGACCAACTGGCCAACAGCCAGCAGATAAAGGCAAGGGCATCGCCCAACCAGATACTTATGCTCAGACATTATTAGGAAGACAAAATTTCAGACCATTAAGTACAACAGACAATGTAATGGAGAGAATTTATTTTGGTAAGTATAACTTAATTTCCTATCCTAAGAGTAATCTATCTTTTAGAGTAAATCCAGACTGTAATTTAGATAAGCCTAAAAAATGTTTAGTAGATAATCTATGGATAGCCTATAATAAACAAGATATTAAATATTTTAGTGCTGCATCAAATGCTTTATGCCAATATTTTTCAGACAATAAATTTAAATATTATGTGGTTATACATGGTAAGACTAAAGGTGTTTTTCAAACTTGGATGAAAGTAGTAGATTCTATAAATGGGATAAAAGATCCTCTTTTTAAAGGCTTTAATAATTTTACTGAAGCTTTAGACTATGCGAGAGGTATACTTAGGCCTAGTTATTATATTTCACCAGCCCTTAGACAAATCCCAACCCAAATACCTCAATACAATATCCAAAAAGACTCGGATAAAATAATATTTTGTGACCACTGTTCTTCCATGACTGAGGGTTTCAAAAGACTCAATACAAAAAATGAAATTCTTATTCAAGAAAACATGAGACTAGTGAGACAACTCGAGACATTACAGAGCAAATATTCGCCAAGAACAGACAGTACAACTCAGAAAGAAGACATGAGTTCTCCATCTCGCTTAAAAATGGATGAGACGGGTGTGCATTCCCCTCTAAATGCTAAGAACTCTACCGTATCGGAGCATGATACAACTAGTCCGGTACAAACGGTGATCGGTAAAGACTTATCAAATCCGTTAATGACTGTCACTTTGCCAAAAAGTGAAGAAGAGGAGTCTTCTTCCTCACGAAGGAGATTACCTAAATATTTCCAGAAAGACTATTTAAGAAAAAATGAAGCATTAAAAAAGAAAGAAAATGAAAAATTAGAAAAAATAATTAAACAAACTTTAGAAATTTTTTTTCAAGACAAGAACCAAGACAAACATATTATTAAAGACATTCCTAGTCCAAGCAATGGTTCAGAAGACAATATTCATAGTCCTTCACTATCAGACGAGGAACAGATAAATAATATTCAAGACTCACAAGACCCTTATGAAGATGATGACTCAGGCATGAGTTTTGACACAGTAGCCTTACACAACTTAGACACTTAACTAAATAGTATGGAGATGATATATTTGCCAAAAGACTTCATCAACGGAAACTTCTCATCAATGGAAACAAGACAAGTTACAAAACGTCACAAGATAGACAAGTCATAAGTTGCAAAAAGACAAAGTAGGATAAGAAAAAATTGACAAAGAAGGCATGGCCAAAAAGAAGACAAAATTAAATATGGTAAAAATATTAAGTATGTAAGAGTGTTAGGTGGGAATGCCCACTACGTGTCTTGTAATATTAATTAGTATGTAGAGAGTAAGGTGGGGATACCCACAACGTGTCTTGTAAAAATAAGTGTGTTGTCACTTTATCACTATTCTCCAAAGGAGGGAAAAACTGTTGACATAACACGCGTCGGTATAATAATTGAGTCTGTAATATAAGTCAAAAGATGAACTTAATAATACATGTGACGATAGGGCCCAATGAGCACCCGACTAGCATTATTAAGGGAATCTTATCAAAAGTGTGGGCCAAAAATAATTGAGGCCACGTAGTGAATTGAGGACCTTTCTTTTTGTTCTCTTAAGTCTATATAAGAAGGTAGAATATGTAAGTAGGAGCAGATCGAAAAAACTTAGAAAGCAAAAAACTTAAGAGTGAGAAAATTCCCAATATTCTTTCCTCCCTACATACTCTCCTATGTACCAAAAATCCTCTTTTGTACATTAAAACTTGTGAAATAATAAAAGTGGGTGTTTGAGTCTTAAATTTTTTCAAGTTTTTCAAAGCTCTTCGGGGGTTCCCGAAAGGGAAACCTCTCTCTGTTTATCATGTAAGTTTTTATGATGCTTATTTCCCTGAAATTCCCCCAAAAAATATGTTATCTTTTATTATGTTAATTTTAATTTTCAAAGTTGTTAGTTTTATGTAAATTAAAGTACATGTGTTAAAAAATTACCCTAAGTATATGGTTAGCTCCTTAACTTCTTAATAACGACTATGGATTAACCTGTAAATTCCTAGGATTCTTGGCCTTTATAGTCCGCTTGATGAAAGGATGAAGTTGTTGCCAGTTTTTATATCCGGGGTGTGGTTAAAGATGAAGTTGTTAAGAACATAAGTTAAGAAGAAGATATGAACAGGGTAATATAAAAAAAAAACGTAAAAAATGGGGACATTAGGGAATTTAATCGTAAAAACACATGATTTAACTAGATGAGAGAGGGAGTACTGAGTAGGATTTACTATTTTATCTAAGTGCTTATATTTTATCTAAGTGTAATATATTTTATCTAAGTGTAATATAATTGGTATCACTCATTCTCAAATGTATAAAACATACTCTTTCTCTGATTTGAGATAATTGCTCAAACTATCCTCTTAAAAGAGGTAATGCTTAGAAATATCTCTGAGCTCATAAAATCATTCAGAAATCAAAATTTCTCTTTTCTCACTATAAAATTATATCTTTGGGAAATACTTAGTTCCCTTATACGCTCTCTTAAAACATCTCTTCAGATTCTACTCTATACACTTCTTTACTTTTCTCAGAAATCTATTTAAGACAATGATTGGTTAAAAGGATTTCTCAATAAATAACTCAATAATAAGGTTCATGCTGGAAAATAGACATGAACACTCAATTCAATAATCTTAATACATGATATACAACAACTCAACAATTAAGAACAGAAATTCGGAATTCTACTATACTACTCATCTCAAGAATACTCAAAATCAAGGATAAAAACCCTAGATTACTCTTTCTTTGAGTTTTGACATATGTAGGGAGTGAGGACGAACTAGTCCAATACTATGATAGCCTTACATACCTGGGAAGAACAAAGTTCTAGGCGAAATTAATGAAAACTTGAAGAACGCTCGAAACCCTAGCTTTTTCTTCTCTTGAAACCTTGCTGCAATGATTTGAAGTGTTAGAATGGATGAGTAAAGTCTAAAATACCCTTAATTAATAGAAAGTGCAAAACCCCAGTCACGTCTAACGGAGGTCCTGACGGCCCATCACCAGGATAACTGCCAGTCAACTGTCATCATCAAAACCCCCATGACTTTCTGCAAAGTTGACAAGCCAGCTGATGGACCGTCAAGTAGTTGACTGCCCGTCAGGGCTGCCGTCAACTTTTTTCTAATATGACAATCTCTGGTAAAATGGTCATAACTTTTTACTCTAAACTCGAAATGAGGCAAAGTCAGGGGAGTTCGAAAGAGGACTCAAAGACCTTCAATTTGATAGGCCATGGGCCATCTAATTCATTATGATATGGGAGATATGATAGTTTGAAGTTGACCTACATAAAATCTTATGTCAAAACTTAATTGGTAAGGCAACTTTCAACTCACTTTGTGCTAGGGGATCTTTGTGACCTTAATTCATATCCAAAACCATTCCGACACTAAAGAATTAAACTTTACACATATGAGCAATTTAAAAATCACTCGCTACAATTTTACATGCAATTAAAGAATGGTTTGGGTCTTAGCTTAGAAATTTTTGGGGTGTTACATCAACTACCCAGGGTCTGTAGGACCCATAACCACGATTCTAAAGTCAAAGCCTATTAGCTATCTAGTAAACAATAACACAGAACATAATATAGTCAAACAATAACCTAACCAGATCCCCATAAGCCTGAAAGTTACAAACAACAATCATAACCCAATACAACACTTTCAAGTGAAATAAAATATACTTGAATTACATATTTTACTGGTTAATTATTTATCTGGTCATATTATTTGACAAATTTAAACTTAAGATCCTCATTACCATTTGTAATGTTGAGCGCTACATTATATCAAAGATATCGTAGATGGTTATTTTGATATTGATTCCAATACGACATAATTATCGAGATTCATTTTCACCTTTTTTAGGTACCGAACCTTTCTCAAGGTTTTATGAGATATTATTTCATATGCTCTTAAAAAGAACATGCTTCATTATCATGACCATTTTGATAATTTGATCCTCTCCTTCCTCAAAGAGTTTTATATTTGGAACCGATTGATTTATCATGCTTCTGGCGTGGCATAGACTCTGTCATTCAAGGACCATTTATTGAAACATTTGCAACTTAATTAATTTATATGGACATCAAATACATCAGGTAGTTGATTTGCAACATTTTGCAAATGAATTATCTTTTCACTTTTTTTTTATGGGGATCTTGATAATTCATCCAACACATAATATTTAGCTCTTAATCATATCTCCCCTTAATATTAGGAAATCTAACATTCACCCCAACCTCATTTGGGAATCCATTTTTGTGCGTGATGGAGCAATACAATGAGATACCGCACATTCAAATTCTTAGATGCAAATTATTTAGTTCCTAATCCTAAACCAATTATGATGGGTAACTGTCACGACCCAGGGGTACCCCCAAGACATAACATGGACTACTCGACCCCGAAGGGGTCTCATATAAGCCCTTAGCATCATAACATAGGTAATAGAAATGAAAATACGGAACAATTCAAAACTTTTACAATCAATGTCATATTTCATAAAAACAAGCGAAAGTCTTTCTATACTCTTTGTCTCAAACCATCTAATAAACTATTGAATATAAGTCTTGGGACGCAGCCCATACAAAGTCTAATAACATAAGGAAATAAGGGTTTGTCCTCGAAGCTATGAGGACTCACCAGTTCTTCAACTCTTCTTGCACCTTAGAAACCTAGCCTCCAAAGTAACTCAATCTCCAACCCTACATTTGGTTAGAATGTAGGCAATATGCGTTAGTACAAAATGTTCCAAGTATGAAAGCTAGCACAACATCAAGAGCATCTCAAAATGGTTAGTCAACATAAGACATAAGCATAAGAGATAATAACATATTCATAGCATAATCATCATAGTCATAGCATAATATCCAACATAAGCATCATATAAACACAAGTCAACATAAGACATAGATAATGAGCATAGGAGATAAGTCATAATCATATAAGCATAATCGACTCTTAGTCATCATTACCATAATAACACCATTCTCAAGTAACCTCCAAAGCATACATGTGCAAAGCAAGAATAGCATCCCATACTACTACCCAAGCCAAGTATCCCTTTTTGGTCATCTTAATCATAGCCTATATGCATGGTTAAGTCATAAATCTTTCTACCATAAGGGCACCATACTTCTAAGTAACCTCAAGACACACTTGTGCAATGCATAAAAGTCATCCCATACTACCCTTCACACTAAGCATAACCTTGGAGTCATCTTAGTCATATTCACCCTCCTTTTGGTCTTACTATTAGCTCACTTCATATAAACAAGGGAACTACCACCTTAGTCAATCATATCTTGGAACGCAACTATGGCAACAACCCAAGCTAAGTCATACTACATAAGGGAACCCTTCACAACTAACCTCAAGCCATACTTGTGCCATGTATGGATAGCATCCATACTAGTACCCACACTAAGTACTCCTTTAGACTATCATGAATGTTTACTAATTGGGGACTAGTCCCTCTATTCTATTTTCCTCTATTCATATAAGGTAATTCTCTATTTAGTACTAGGCAAGTCATCACACATGAATGAGAACAATACATCAGAATAGCACCCTACTAGGCTAAACCAAGCTAATAATCTAACTAACATGACCTTACTATGCTAAGTCAAGCTACCATGGAGACATACTATCATACTAGTCCAAGCTATCCAAGGTATAACCTCTAATAGGCTAGACCATGTTATCATCTTACTAACATAACTAGGTTAGGCTAAGTTAACTACCTTGGAAGACACACTAACATGCAAGTCCAATCTATTCTAGGAAGGGTACAAGTGTCCTATCCCAGCTACCATGAAATAGTCCTAAACCAACTAAGTCATGCTACCCTTACAAGAGTACTAGAATACAAATGCAAGCTGTCCATAGAGGAGTATGATTCTCAACCCTACCCTATCCTTAGGAGAGCATGAGTCCTTAATCCTAAGCTACCATGACTAACCTAACTCAAGATACCCTTGACATGCATCTCACAATGCAAGGTCAAGCTACCCTTAGGAGAGTAGGATCCTCAATCCTAAGCTACCTTTAGGAGAGTATAAGTCTTCTATCCCAAAGCTACCATGAGATTGTCTTGGCCAAACCAAGTCAAGCTACTATGAAGGCATCCTAACAAAGCTAGTTCAAGCTACCCATAGGAGAGTGTAAATACTCAATCCTAGGCTACCATGACTACTACTAACTCATGCTACCATGACATGCATTCTACAATGCTAAGTCAAGCTATCCCTTAGGAGAGTATAGATCCTCCATCCCAAGCTATCAACCTTGGTCTTATCCTACTAAGCCAAGCTATACATGAAGGGAACATATGTCACAACTTCAAGCTATTCTAGTCTAACATACTTTGATTCATTTTAGGTTATTAAGCAAACCTAGAATCCTTCTATGTGAGAGAACCCTTGGATCTCCTAGCAATTCATGCCTAAGTATGAAAGAGAAAGAGAAAACACAACAAGATCACATCATGTTGACTTTACCCCCAAAGCCTTAACAATGATGGCTACAAGCCTTACTTTCAAGCTTAACTTTATTCTATCATGATTCATGTCTAAATTACAAGCTATTTAATCACATTCTTTACTACTAAGTGATTCTAGTCATAATTGATTCATAAAGGTTCAATTCTAACTTTACAAGTCAAGATCCTTCCTATTCAATCAAGTCTAGTTCAATTCATGATTAGATGATCCTAACTATGATCAATTAGTATACAAGGCATTGATTTAGGAAGATCATCTTTGAACCTTGAACTTTGCCTCTAATGGCATGAACCCACAAAGATCACATTCATCAATTTAGATTAGAGTTTACCATAGAAATCACATGAATTCATCATAATATCACTAAATAAAGCTAAATAAATCATAATTGGGTGATGTCCACTAGATTGGAATCACACCCAAACCCTACCCACAATGCAAGCACAACCTTAGCTAGAATTGACTTTTTGATTTCACAAGTGGGGAAACTATGGGGGATCTATGGGTGGAAGAACCCATAGATGATTAAGCTTCACATACCTTTAATCAAAGCCCTAAACAAATTTTGAATCAATGGTGAAATTCGACCCTAGCTGCTGCCAAATATTTAAGAGAAAGTGAGTTCTAGATGAATGAGTAAAAGTGATTAGTTTAGGGGTGTAATATACTTATATAGGTGGCTAATTAACTAACTAACCGACCTCCTTTAACCCCTAATTAATTAACTAATCAATATTCCCAAACCCCCAACTTAAAACTAAAGGTCACAAAACTGTGTTGACCTACGCCCACCCATCCACGGTCCGTGGATAGGTCTACTGTCTGTCATTTGGTCTCGTGGTTGGGGTCTGCAACTTAGAAGTTACAGGCCAGTGCAGACCTTGACCTACGCCAATGACCTATGGGGTGTGGTTTGATTACTGGCCGTAGATGGCCCTCCGTTGGTCATCAAATTTTCCATATTTTTGTGACTGTTTTGGGGTCCTCCTCAAGGACCCCTTGGGGAGTCATACCCGGACGTTTAACCCCTAAAACCCCTATTCTAAGTACAAAAATCATTTTTACAAGTTTTAACCCTCATACAACACTCCAAAACTCTTACCAAAGGCTCTAGAACTCACTAGTTCAACTCACTAAATTACGGAATGTTACAGTAACCTTGTTGGCTTGATGCATACTTGTTAAACAAACTCATCTCATATCAAATTTTATTTGAAAGTTTTGTTCTCATAGTGAATGGTCTAGCTAAATTGGGGGCATAAAATTTATGTTAAACCAACCAGCATTATCAACATAATTTTATAATTTGAAACTGTGCTCCTAAACAATTAAAGCAAACAATCTTGCAAAAATCAAATTGCAAGTTGATAATAAATACACATGTGACCATACAATGATTACATCTATTAAATTATATAATAGTAAATGATTCACATGGCATGTGAACGGGCCCATATTCACCTTTTCATATGTTTCAAAAAAATCACAGAATACAATCTCAATCTTAGTTGGTGTGATCAATTTATCACGAGAATGAGCAACACAAGAGAATTCGTGAAGAACTTTCTATTTCATCAATATATAACCATATGAAATATCAATTATTTTCACATCAAATTTGACTCGGAATGGTCAACCGCTCATGCCATCTAATATCTCCTTAGCAAACATTTAGTTTACTTTCGCATGTGATTTCGTTATCATGCCCATTTTTATGTACTACAAACAACATGAAAAGACGAGTAATATTTTACATAAATATTTATAACCCTCTTTGATTGTAGTAATTAATATGAATATCTTAAATCTTTTCATATTTTATAGTCTCAATACAATTTTTTTCAATTCCTTCAAAACTTAAAAAGTTTTTTTTGAGACTTACTACAATCCCAATATTATGAACAATTTCATTTCTTTGAATAATAACAAATTAGTTCTTTCGGAGCTCTCAATTAATTTTATCCACTATCACAAATTTCACAACACCATTCGTATGGTGGACATCTCTTTCAAAGAGAAAATTATTCTTATTGTCATGGTTAAACTTATTACAAATAAGACTTGTTTCTTGATATCCTATGACAAATTTGTATTGGCACACAATAATATTTATTTTCATCATGACCACAATCTTTACAGGAAAGAATTATTTCTTTCTTTTGTCCTTCAATAATTCATAATAAAACATACCACAATATTTGTGATGTACTCAAAGTATATGACCAAATGATCATTTATATCAAAATATTTCTTTTCAATC
This sequence comes from Solanum pinnatisectum, assembly GCA_035578085.1. Classification (NCBI taxonomy): domain Eukaryota; kingdom Viridiplantae; phylum Streptophyta; class Magnoliopsida; order Solanales; family Solanaceae; genus Solanum; species Solanum pinnatisectum. The sequence continues at coordinate 22,507,483 of CM069085.1, forward strand.
TCTCAAACTTTCCGTAGAGGTGAGCTATGACATTTATCTAATCATAAATGAACATGTCCTTATACATACAAACTCAAGTCACATTCTCTTCAAGAAATGGACTATAATCATTTGTACATGCTCCATAAGTTTTTATTAGAAACTCATTGTCATGATTTGGAATTATCAAATTTATTTGACCCACCTCAACATCAATTAGAAGGTCAAGTGTACAACCACTTTATCTCATACCTTGACATTTATCATAAAATATGACCCACCTCAACATCACTTTGAAGGTCAAGGGTACCACCACTTCATTTCCTTCCTTTTGATGGAGGATTTATAAATTTATCAAATTATTTGGTAAGATAACAACCATGTGTTCAATGACCTTTCATGTCATTTTGATGACAAGAATTACCTTCACATTTTGAAGGACTATTTGGAGAACCCATAGTATTTTTCATTTTGACCACAATGATGATTATTATTGTTTTGTACTTTGTGATGCTCATGTTTGTATACATTCAATCACTTGTCATCTTCATACATGTTATGCATTGCTACCATATTCACATAAGAGAATGGAGCAAATTAATTGGACGGACTTCATGACTTTTAGTAAAAAATATATTACTTTGTGTTAGTCATCATTATATCATCACTATGGTGGATTAAGACTTAAACCCAATACCTTATCATCATGGTGCATCAAGACTCCAACCCAATGTCTTAACCTTTTGATGCAATGAAACTTGAATTCATCGTCTCATTCTCAGGCACTGACATAATAGACCAACCAATTTTATGTACAGACTAACAATAATTAAAGTAACATTAATAAAAGAATAATTGTGTAATATGATTTAAATGGATAAATCAATATATATGGACAAGCTTGATAGCTAGTCTAACTTTAATTCAAATACCACAAAGTGCTACTTAATAAATAAACTACAAAATGATTCTATTAGCATAAATAATATATTATAATAATTTAACAAATAATTAATAACATTGAAATTATGAGAGATAAAGAAAAAGCAGATGCAACCAAAGAAGATTTTGCTTTAGAAAATCAACCTTGGCTAATTGCTATATTTTTTTTCATGACATATTTTAGTTTATAAAAGACCATAAGTTAGTGAGGCCTTACCTCGTTGAAGTGAAAGTATCAAAGAAGAAAAGAGTGCATAGTAGCTGTACTAGTTATTTACCTTGTTTATGAGAGAAAAACTAGCACAATTTTATAACGATAAATTGATTAGAACTTCGTACTGACAACGTGTTATAAAATTAAGTTAAAAGAGTGATAATATAAGTAAGAAATATATAGGACGAGAGCAATAGAAATAGGGAGACAATAAATTAGAGTTTTTCTTATTCTTCCAAGTATTCAAGTGTATATAATATGAACTCTTATCTCTTTATTTATAGTGTTATGTATGCATACAAAAGGTTAGTCATAAACATGACATTAATCATGAATATAAAAGAGGAGAAATGTAAAGTTACAAGAATATTGGTTATAAAGGGGATGATATCTTCATAATGAAGGGAAGTAATAAATATAATTAGGGAGAGTAACTTCCTGATATAGTGGACATCCACACTATAATATTTTATATCACAAACATAAATATATCAATTTTTAACAAACAAAAATTTTAAGTACTCTTTCTGAATTGTATATTTATTATGTTTAAAAATAAATAAATTATTCACCTTCAAATATAAAAAAATAAATTATTATAATCTTAAATGTGGACTAAATTTCTTGTGTTTAACAATAGATGCATGGAAAGAAAAGGAAAAAGCTGATCATGGGAGAGTCATAATTCTGGTAAAACCATTTTCTTCCATATCCCACTTTTCTCTCTTTCTTCTCACACCACACCCCGATCTATCAACACAAAGAGAACAAACTCCCTTCACGCCTACTGCCAATTCCCTTCCTTTCGCTCTGTATATTTCCCTCTTCCTCCAGATCTCCAAATCCACCAAAATTCTTGTATCAATTTCTCAGTTACCCGTTTGCAATTTCTGTAGAAGCAGCTTTTAGTTGCGACGAAGCATTCTTTTCAGGTGTATGTTAAAACTAGTGTATATATGAAAGAGTAACGAATAGGGTTTTGGATTTTTTTTTTGTGATTAGTTGATGGTATGGATACACAAAGCTGGAAAGATGTGTACAAGGGCATGTCATCTGACAATATCAAAGGATTGGTTCTCGCTTTGTCCTCGAGTTTATTCATTGGTGCTAGCTTTATTATTAAGAAAAAGGGGTTAAAGAAAGCTGGTGCTTCTGGTGTCAGAGCTGGTACAACATTTATACTGCCTTTTAAATCTTGAAATTGATATACAGTATTCATAAAGTTTGTACCCAATTGAACTGTATTGCTTTATTTGATTTTATTTTGCGTGTCTTTGTGAATTTCGTTTCGACTTTGCTGCTTAGGCTATGATGATCTTTATTGGTGAGATTCATTTTTATGGTGGAAACTAGCTGCTTGTGAATATTTATGGCTAAACAGGTGTATAGATGAGTTTTGAAATGAACCATGCATAGAGATCATCGTTACGAGTTCAACTGGTGAAGTTCTGAATGTGACAAGTGGCCTCATTTACACCGTGCCAATATGGTTATCGACTGAAAGTTAGAAAGTGAACTAAGGTTTTTTTCTTCATTATTTGACCACTCCACTTTAGACACGATCAGCTTAAGGGCCTAGACTGCATGTTACTCAGTTCCTTGATGCAGTTTCTAAACTGAACTTTAATTACAATAAAGATGTGCCCAAAGTCTTATGGGATTGTGGCATAATAGTGGCAGTCAATATTGTTGTATCAGTTAAGTAGTAGGAAGAGTTGTCAGGTAAAGGAAAAATAAGGTGCTATATAACCAATTAAAGGTGATAACTTGTGGTTTATGATTTTACAAGCGGGTATATTAGTCTGGAATTTGTCTCACGGGAATTGAAAATCAGCTAGAATTCTTATCTAGATTTATTGGTCCAGTACCCAGTTTTCCCCTTAGTCTACAAGAAGCCTGCTATCTCATCGTTGTCACCGGTGACAAGCTAGTGTTGTGGTCTAAATTACATACAGTGCTGAGGATTTTCTTAATATTAACCTTTTCCAACTGGAATGTGGAGATACTGTTGAACTCTTCAGATAGCTACTCCTGCTCTTGCTGTTACTTGGCCATGATCCTCATCTTATTGTCCTTTCGATGCTATATGGACTTGGTTGAATCCAGTGAATATGAAATATTAGAATAATCATTGCTGTTTTAAGTGGTATTTGGGATTGAAATTGGCATCCCGTGGTAGATTGGTGAATGCAATGTAGCCTCAAATGGTCACCAACAAATCCATCTATAATCATTGCTAACCCTGTTTGCATTTGTTGTTTCTTTGTACTAGAGTTGCTTGGTTTCAATTTTTGTTTTTTGCCTAAAACATTTATTTGGAAGATTGTTCATTACTTAGAACAACTATCATCCACTTAAGGGCAGCATGCCTAATGCTTAATCTTGGAATTTATATTTAGAAATTTAATGTGTGATATTTGGTCTTTCATGTACATTCACATTAGCTTTTTAGGACTTCTATACTTACCAAGTTCCCTTTCATTCCCCCTCATGGTTTATAGTGGCTGTTCTTTCAAAACACCATTTGGTGATACATTGTTTGTGTGACTTGACATAATTTATTTTTATAGGTGTTGGAGGATACTCATACCTGTATGAGCCACTTTGGTGGGTGGGCATGATAACAAGTGAGTTATATACTCCAATGCATTTAATGGATTCACTTCTTATCCGCTGTATAATTACAGAAATGGGAAAAAGTTACCTTTATCAAAAAAAATTACAGAAATGGAAACACCCCCTTTTACTTTAAGCATTAAGTTGCATATTTACCACTGTACATGCTCTTTGAAAAAGAACAAAATTTCGTGCTTTATTTGATTAAGATTTAACTTTTTCTATTGCCCCATTAGATCATCCGCTTGTTCTTGTAATATGCATGATATGATTAAGCCTCTTTCCTTTCCTTTTTTTTCTTTGGAGAAACTGGTACTGTTAATTAAGCCTCTCCCTTGCCTTAGAAATGAATAAGGATCTTCTGGTTCACCTTCTTCTTTACCCAAATGAATAATCAAAATAAAAGTACTACCTTGGCACAAAGTTTAAGAATTAAAGGAAGACTTTTGAAACTTGTGGTCTTAAACGTGCCATAAAATTTGTGTGGCTTTAAGACTTCTAAAGACTAAACTTATGGTTTAAATATGCCATAGCATTTGTGTAACTATAAAAGTTTCTCACTAAGGGTAAAATTAGAAGTTAAAAGTTACTAAAAAATTGGAGATTTTAAAATTAAATAATTCCCATATATAGAAATGTATCTCTTTTTTTCGTGGACAGACCAATAAGGAAATCATGTCATATACATTGGATGGAAGGAGGCAGCAATATAAAGTAAGAGCTAGTTTGTTGAACATTGAATCAAGCAATCAGGGCCAACTGTAAAGTCTTTTTCTCTGAATGGCACGCTGCTATCTAATTCTGAAACTGCATCTTGTTTTATATGTTCGATCTCTGAGTTATCTGTTATTCATACTAAACTTTAGTTTAGAGTAAGAACAACTTCATGAAAACATTATTTGGCCCAAACTAGTAAGTCCACTAAGTAGGTGTTTGACTTATTTTTAGTGACTTTTGGCTTTTAAATTAGTTCTGGAAGTGTTTGGGTAAACACAAAAAGTGTTTTTAAACAATTTTTTAAAGCTAAAAAAGTAAATAGAAAGCCAAAAGTCAAAAGTTGGGGGTTACCAACTTATGTCTTTCAGCTTTTAACTTATAATTCACTTAAAAAGAGCCAATTCAAGCAACCCTAACTAGCTTATCTGTCTAACAAGATCCTACTAGACAACAAGGGGTGAGTGTAGCACTGGAAATCGTAGAATGATAAAATTATAGTAGAGATTGAATTATGGTAGCAAAAGTCTTCCTACTAGGGGGTTGCTAGCCTAGCTCACAAAGGCACTCTTGCTAACTAATTGCCCAGCTTAGCGTGAACTCGTAAAACATATGTACTATAATAGAATAATTCTACTAAAAATATTTAACTCACTATACTTGAGCAATGAAGCAAGGACCTTCACCCGTCATCCCATGTCTTGGAGGAAGAAACAAGAGATAATTTAGCTACAAGAAATTTTTATTACTCCATAATTTTTACAAATGATAGAAAGTAGAAACAAAAGATGTCTTCCAACTAATACAAAGTCTCCTTTATATAGGAGATGCAAAGCTACTACAAGTGCTACCACCTACACTTAATAAATTTACATAAAACAAGTGGAATACAAATAACACGACAAGTTAATATCCTTTTTGAAAAGATAACATAGAGTTAATATACATAATCCATTTTGGTTGCTCTTTCATGACCAAAATTCTTGTTGTTTGACGTTAATACCTGTTTTGAAAAGATAATATAGAGTTAACCATGTGAGCAAATTGTCCTTATATACTATCCAACAGTGAGGATTGTTTCACCTTGTGCAATCCTCCATGTAGCGGATGGATAAGTACTGCCCAAGTGCTCTGTTGCTCTCTAGTGTCTGACTGCTATGTTGCTCAAATATTAAGAGTAAGATTAAGCTAGAAATGGGAAGACCTAGGGTAAAAAAAACTTATACCATTTGTTGAACACTTCATATATATGTGAATTAGATACTGAGATGACATAGAGGAGATTTACTTTATTATGATGCTGCTCACCCGTCTCTAAATTGTACACTCGTGCATCTCATATAATGGATGAAGAGTTAATCTGGTCTTTGATCTAATACCAGTTTTCTGTGATCTCTTGGACTTAGAATAGATCTTAGTCGTACTATATGCTTCCTCATCTCTATCGCCAACAAATAACATTAAATGAGACCATCTTGCAAGCCCTTTGAATAATATAGATTTATGGGGATAACACGAATAGAAAAATACTATTAGATTCCGTTGTACTACTCAAGTGCCATCAGTCATGAGTTTCCTTTGCTAATTCCTTATTGGAGATACAATAACAACCATGTAACACATTCAGATATTGAAGCATTCTATAGTATGCACATGTTGTATAAACCTAATCGAGTATCTCTTAAACAATGCCAATCAGAAATTACAATAATAGGTATTTTAGTTTATGAGAGAATGAGTATGTATGCTCCAATTATCGATCAAAAAGTATGTATGCACCAATTTATTTTGATGTCTAATGCACATGCTATAGGCATCAATAATTTTTTTGGCTTCATGAAGAATACACTAAACTATAACCAATTCAGTAAATATTTCTGATTTTTGAAGTCCTTATGTTGGCTATGTTACTGTTAAGAAGTCCCACATCGGTAGAGGGATGAGAAATTGGTCTCCTTGTATGACCTTGGACAAACCTCCCCTCACGAGCTAGCTTTTGGGGTTGAGTTAGGCCCAGGTGTCATATTTTTACACGGTACCATTACACTATACTTTCTTATCTACCCAGATCCCCTCCTCCTAACAAACAAAAAATGAAAAAAAGCTAAAACTTAAATATCAAATCTCTTATGTGCAAAAATGAAGATCTTGTAAAAGCCATACAACTCAAATAAATTTATTTGTTGGTGTAGTAGTAGATACAAATATTAAAAAGAAAGTACATGTACTTTCTTAAAAAGGGAAAAAGAGTTGTTCATACTCTGCCAAGGGGAAGTCGAAGATTACAATTTGCTCACTAAATAATTTACCATTTAACTGATAAAATTAATGTTAGTAATGAAGCTTATACCACATAAAACTTATAGACAAAGGAGGTATGGGTATTAGAGTCTAAGGAAACAAAACAATAGTCTTTTGATGAAGTGGTTATGGAGGTATAATGAAGAGGGGCAAGCTTTATGGAAGGATGTCATCAGATCCAAGTATGGTGAGTACAATCCTTGGTGCAGTAATGTTAGTGTTGATGCCTATGGGGGTGGGGGTCTGGAGAACTATCAGAAACTTATGGCAAAAACTTGAAGCTAATACATACATTGAAGTGGGAAATGGCAGGAGAACTAAGTTTTGGACAGATGCGCGGAACAAACAGATTCCTCTAAAAGAATCCTTTCCAAATCTGTTCTTACTATGTAGTAATCCTGATGCAAATATCAATGAATGTTGGACAACACAAGGGTGGGATCTAATCTTGTAAGGTTTTTGAATGACTGGGAAGTGGAGAGAGTGGCCAAATTGCTAGAGCTATTAGAAAAATTCCCTGGCATCACCAATGCTCCTGATTCTTTGAGATGGAAACATAGTAAAGATGGGGTTTTCACGGTTAGCAGAGCATACAAAATGGAAAGTCCACAGCTACGCAACTCTAAGCAGAGTTTGTGGAGAAAGGTATGGAGAACCTTAGCACCAACTAAGATAAAATGCTTTACATGGTTGGTTGCTAGAAAGGCTTGCCTGACACATGAAGTGCTGAGGAGAAAAGGAAAGATTATAGTATCTTGGTGTTCATTATGCGGGAATGCAGCAGAGACCAACCAACATCTATTCTTGCATTGCAACTTTACAACACAAATTTGGGCCATGTTCCTTAGTCTAACAAAAACAAACTGGACCATGCCCGAGCATACTGCAGATTTGTTGAGTTGTTGGATAAGAAGAGGGGGGAGCAAAAGTCAAAAGGCATGGTGGAGGATAATTCCACATTGCATTTGGTGGACAGTATGGAAAGAAAGAAATAGTAGAAATTTTGAAGATAGGTCCAATTCCATTCAGAAGGTTAGATGGGATTGTATTGCATCCTTTTATTTTTGGTGTAAAGAGAAAGGTTTAGAGGATACGGAACAGGTTGTAGAATTATTAGGACCCTTGTAAGTTTTTTTATTTTTTTTATTTTTTTCTCTTCTTTTGTTCCCCTCTGTTTGCAGGTCACCAGAATCTCCTTAATGCTGAAGAATAACCATTACCATTTTCAAAAAAAAAAAAAAAACTTATAGTATCCTAAATTATCATTTAAAATGGTAAGAAGTAATTATTCCCAATTTAGCCATGGGGGAGTCATATAGATAGACTAAGTATTCAAATTTAGTCCTAAATTATCAAGTTGATTCATATATATCGTCTATAATAATTTGAGCAATTAAAAGGTCCAAAGCTACACCTTCATTTCTTCCAATATATCAACCAAATCACACCCGTCATTTGTCCACGGTAGAAAATTATTAGTAGAATAAGTATATTTGAGACAAAATAATTGTGGATATTTTAATAACTCGATTGATTAACATAAAGTAATAAATATAAGACAAATCACTGTCATCAAATACATTGAACTTTTTTCCTTTTAACTATAAGTCACATATTCATTAAAATGTTTTTTTGATGACAAGGGAAACCCGCAGCCGTTACTCTTTGGGTGCGCATAGGGTAAAACCCCCACACCTATGCAATAGCTCGCAAACCACATAAGAGAGGTAACCCGCACTAGGCAAGCCCGGTGAGACGAGCTCGACCCAGAAGGCAAACCCCTTGCTTTCACTGGCTAGGGGTTTCTAACTTGAGACCTCCAACATGGAAGTCCCAAGCCCAAACCACTGGGCCACCCCGAAGGGTCATATATTCATTAAAATGTTTCCCAGATAACTTAAATATTAACTTTGTTCAATGCATTTATCATGGTCCGTCATATTGAAAGTTATATGAAAGGATAGATTTAAAATTTAAAAATTTAATTAGGATAGCCAGTATAAGTGGTAGGAAGAGAAATAATCAATACATAAAAATTTGAATCGAAAATGAAGAGTTGAACCTTAGAATTGTGATCTGCTTTGGGACGTCAATGAAAGATCATCTGGCATTTGCAACTAATATATATGATAATCATAATCACAATCAAATTTTAACAAAAAGAGTAATAAAAATAGAATATAGAGATTTAGAAATCTTTGCTTTCTTCTCCAATATGTCATTATGCAGTACATTAACAAATGATAACCATATAGATCGGAAAAACATCTGTCTTTAGATGCGACATCTCTTTTGACAAAGAAGTTACCCTTCTTCAATTTTCCTAAGAAACTACATAAAATATATTACGAATGGTCATGCTCAATGTCCTTGTGACTTTGTTCCCGACCCTCAATTTTTGTAAGTTATAATCTTCATTCCCAAATCTTGAAATCATTTGTGTGGATTTATGGTTTGTTCTAAATTCACATGGTCTTTGACAATGCAAAAATGTATTACAGTGTTTGACATCAGTGGTAAATTTTTTAGGATCGTTGACGCTACTTTTTTTTTTTTCAAAATGTTTTATGCCAAACATTTACAACTAGAATGTCCCTACATATATACAAATAAGCCCCCATTCTAGAATATTGTAAACAACTAGAATGTTCTAAGGACTTTCCATGTAAATCCATGGAATTCTAAGGTCTTTCAAATGAATTCTCCACATATCTCTAGAACCTTCTACTATGAACTAGCCTTCTACATGGACAATTTTATGCCACATGGTGCCCTATGTGGCGTGATGACATGGTGGGTCATCACAATAAACTCCAAATTCTCATGCCATATCATTGAACCTCACCTGGGCCTCTCGGGCCCCAATTCAAACATACACACAAGTCCAAAATCATCATAGAAACCTATTAAAATCTTCAAATAAAAAATCCAAGCGTATTTCTCATAATGTTGACTTTGGTCAACTCCTATGTTGCTTGGACTCTCCAAAAATGTTGCCGCACCCGTATCGTATTCTTCAAAAGTGAACTACCTTTGGAGGATCCGACTCGCACCCGTCTAAGAGTCCGAGCAACATAGGTCAACTCTAAGAACTTCAAGTCACTAGTTTAGGTTCAAGTGTTCCAAAATGCTTCCAATCCCCTCGAGACCCGTGTTACTCATACCGGCAAGTCATAAGTCACTAAATGAACCTACGAGATGTCTCAAATTTGGATGGGTAGTCTCAAATTGGGGGAAAGGGTTATAGAATTCAAAACAAGCGACTAGGTCATCATAGGAAAAGAGAAGGTCATATGGAAGAAGAATCACCACATAGCAAAAGATATTTCACAAGAGCAGAAAATAGGAGACTGAAAAATAACGGTAGGTTCAAAAACAAGTATAATGAATAGTTGTAGATTAGAGAAAACAAAAAATTTGCACAAATCATTAAACCTTCTAACCATTTTACATCACCATAATTTCCCATAAGAAAAAGAATATTTTGTTGTACACATTAAGCCTGCTAGACATTTTACCTCACCATAATTTACCATTAAAATCCAATTCTTCTTTTAAGGCCACCATCTTTTGTCTACCCGTATCTTACCAAGAAATACCACTATCCTATGCCATGCAAGTTACTATTCAAGCGTTCCTTTGTCATAAAAGAAAAATATTCCATGTCTTGCCATAAAAATCAGACTATCCTATGGCATGCAAGTTACTATTCAAGGGTTCTCTTGGCCATGTAATTTACTATTCAAGGGTCTCTTTGTCATAAGACTTGTTCTCTAGTTCATGAAGAGATTCCTACACTGTCTAAGACCTTCAATTTGCTTATTTCTTTGATGATAAAGTGAAATTATCCTATTCTGTGCTTCTCCATGTTTCTTCCTTTCCTAATATGAGGTGATGCGAGGGGGAATCACAATGCTACTTCCGGAAAGAGGGCTCCTAGCAGAGAATAAGAAGGAAGGAGCAGAAGGGTTGGAAATTTGGCATGGCTTATAGTGGACAAGTTGGAGAGTGGCAGTCACTAGATAAGGCATTACGGCTGCCCATTTGATCTCTTCTTAACATTAATAAATTATGTTAATTCCTTTTTCTCCCATTGAACTCATGAAAATTCTTTCTTCCCCTAAACATCATGTTAATGCCGCTTGACTTTTCTGTTAACGTTGACAAGATCTGCATGGACTTGGAATTCAACTGTTTCTTTCAGAAATTAATGGTTCCATTGACGTTACTTAAAGTTTGGTTGACCAAAATCTGGTACCATTTCTCTTGTATTTCTTACTAAAAAGAAACAAAACATAGAATGGTAAAGTTGACATTATTTGGTGTACCTAGTTAAAAGGAGAATTGAGTTCCGAAAGAAGATGCTGCTACTTGTTAGTACTTATTTGGGAGAGGAGAATGGTAAAGTTGACATTATTTGGTGTACCTAGTTAAAAGGGGAATTGTGTTTGACTTTATCTCTTGTGACATTTTGTGGACATATGATGTATACAGTCTCCAATAAAAAATTGCTTCATATTTAAATTATTCAATCATTTCTTTCTCTTTTTCATTGTACTTGGATCTGATTATTTTGTTTTCCGGCAAGTGTGTCTAGATATGAATATTTTGCTGGGGTCTGATTCTTGAAGATAGAACTCTGACTGCTTGCTGCATTGCAACAGTGATTGTTGGAGAGGTTGCTAATTTTGCTGCTTATGCATTTGCCCCTGCTATTTTAGTCACTCCTCTTGGTGCACTCAGTATTATTATCAGGTATAGTAAAAGTTTTAACTCATTCAGAGTTCTAACTTTATGGTTTGATTATTGACGAGTTTGTGTGTAAACCACAGTGCTGTGCTCGCACGTATTATTTTGAGAGAGAAGCTACACACCTTTGGAATTTTAGGTTGTGCTTTATGTGTTGTTGGGTCCACCACAATAGTGCTGCATGCTCCACAAGAACGTGAGATTCAATCTGTGAAGGAAGTGTGGGATCTTGCTACTGAACCAGGTAGTTTCTTTGTTCATATTGTTGATGGTGTTTGTTCCTTCTCCTTTTCTACCTGATCTCTCAAGCTTAACATTTTTCAAATCTGCTGCAGCTTTTCTCCTCTACGCAGTGGTGGTGATAATAGCTGTCCTAATTCTTATATTCCACTATCTTCCCCAATATGGGCAGACACACATTATGTTTTATATAGGAGTTTGCTCACTAATGGGTTCTTTATCGGTATGTAACTGTTCCTTTCCTGCTTTGGTTCTTCCAATTAATTGCGTATTTGTATCTTTCTAAAAAAGGAATTGTGTATTTGTGTTTGTCCTATTTCCTACATGTATTTTTCTTATTGAGATTTCAGCTTTGCTGTGACAGGTTATGAGTGTCAAAGCACTTGGAATTGCTTTGAAATTGACATTATCAGGAACAAATCAGCTAATATATCCACAGACTTGGGCTTTTACTTTGATTGTCATTGTGTGTGTTCTTACCCAAATGAATTACTTAAATAAGGTGTGTCCTCCTTATATCCTTATTTTCTTCCTATGTTCTTCCAACATATTTGCTATCTGCTTAATGAATTTCTGCTCTATGTTCTTCCAATTAATCTGCAGTTCGCTTAATAAATTTGTGCATATCTTGCTACTATTATAAACTTGTTCAAGGCTCAAACTTCCTCTGTTTCTTGAAAATATCCTTTTTATATTTAAAATATCATGGGAGAACGAGAAAAAATAGTTGTTACTTTGTGCAACTAGTATATGTACCTGTGTGATGCATGAATATTATTAAAATATTATTTCTAATCATTTTAGATTGCGATATCTCATTTGAGCATGTTAAATCATAAGACCTTACAAAAGTCCAATTATTGTATTGTTTGTTGATTAAATCTATTTCCCTCCTTCCCCTGCTCCACACCCCCATAACCAATTCTATATAATCAGAGACAATGAATCATGTGATAGTCAAATAACTTTTACATTTCATATTTTTCTTTATTATATTATTTACCATTTAAAATTATTAGATTGTTAGTATTGGTTTTTATTAGCTTATCACTTTTTTGATAATGATTTTTTTTCTTCTTGATAATGTATTAACTTATCACTTGACTTAATATAATTATCAAATGCTCTTCTTATTAATATATTTATTTTGTTTACTCGTGAGTTATTAATTTTTATTTTATGTTCACATCTCTCAATTTAATTATGGACAATAATTTGTATATTATCTAACTATTACCATGTAACTTTTTAATAGCTTGCCACTTTACCTAAAATCCTTACTTAATGTTACCAGTTTCAAAGAAAAAAAACCTATTTGTTTTTAATTTAATATGATTAAATATGTATTTTTCATATTTTCAGGAAATTAGATTTATTTCAAAACTTTTATTCCATTGCTCAAAATTTTCCCATTGATAGATTTATCTATCATATTTTATTTTAATTATGACTTGGTGTCATTACAAAATATAAATAGAATTATTGGTTGGCTATTTATTTTAAATTAATTTCGTATAATTTCAAAATATAAATAGAGATATTGGTTAGTTTTTTATTTACTTACATTTTATTATAGATAAATTTTGTATAACGTGAAATTAAAATTGATAAGTTTTGTTATGCATAACAAAGATGATAAAATGAAATATATATTAGAAGAAGACTCCAATATAATCTAGTCTACTAGAAGTGGTTATGGTTTAAAGTTCTATAACAAATACTATTAATTGTACTTAACAAATGGATGGAGCTCATTATTCCAATTCAAATTTCAATTAAACACAAAATTAAAAATCAAGTCAATAATATATTCTTAAAAAATAATATATATTTCAAAAATCAAAATTTTAAATCCTATTTATCCTTTTCTTATCATGAGCATGCCTATCTAGATAGTCCTATAGATAATTTATTTTAAACCAATTTCAGATAAGACATTAAAAGGGGGATAATATTATATCTAACTGGGATAATATTATATCAAACATCTAAGCTATCTTTAGGAAATATATTTCTTATAGTGTAGTCCAACTTTTAGATTCTTAGGAAATATATTGATTGGAAATTCAAATATTTTATCTTTTAGTCCTATTTTAAATTTGAATTTTTATGTTTATTCAAAAAGTCTATCTTTTTATTCAACTTTGTTTTTATCAATTCCATAATATACTCTTTCCATTTAAATATAAGTTAGTTTTTTTTTTATTTCTATTCAAATTCTTTATTTCATTCCTTTTAAATTGTAAAAACATTGTGGTGGCCTGTTTCATATTAAATAGAAGAATTAACTTAAATAATCATTTACCCGATTATTTAAATTCAGTAAAAGGATTACTTTTGTGATAATAATTTAATTTCAATATGATTTCTAATTAGACCAGATTGATGCTATTGGATGGATATATAAAAATAAGACGCTTTTAAATAAAATACTACTTATTAGAGCTCTTCTGGGGTGGAACTTGCTGTTCAATTTCGATAAGAACTATCATTTTAATAATTTTGTTAGTAAATAAAGTATGAGTGAATGAGTACATCAAATAATAAAATACTGTATATATAGATAGATATAAAATAAATAAAATATACATGCAATCATAATAGCCACATAAGTTAGTATACCAAAGGAAAAAGAAAAAAATAAATAACAAAATAACATAACACAAAACAATCTTCTTTTTTTTATTTTTTTTTTTTTACGACAAGGGAAACCCGCAACTGCTACCCTTTGGGTGTGCACAGGGTAAAACCCCCGCTCCTATGCAATAGCTCGCAAACCACATAGGAGAGGTTACCCGTACTAGGCAAGTCCGGTGCGACAAGCTTGACCCAGAAGGCAAACCCCTTGCTTTCGCTGGCAAGGGGTTTTGAATGTGAGACCTCCAACATGGAAGTCCCAAACCCAAAGCACTGGGTTTATAAGCATCATATCACGCCTAATCATCCCCGAACAAGCACTAAATGCTGGGTGGTTGGATATTGCTTTTAAGTTGATAGGTTCATTAAATGCCAGAAGAAGAAGGAAATTTCACTCTCTAGGGTGACGTCTGCCGACTACCCTTACGCGAGAGCTCTACAAGAGAGTAAATGGCAGTCAAGGAACCTATGTGATGCTGAGGTCAGTTACAAGGAAGGAAAGATTGAGATATCTGTTAAAATACAACTATATGATAATGAGTTGCTCGAGAGATGCTTGGTTGGTTTTTGCACGGAGAGGAGACAAAGGAAAGACCAACTCTGGTTGATATTTGAAGATGGTCATCTTCAAATTGAACAAGGCTTTTGGAGTCAACATATATGAATTGAGCAGTGAGATGTTCTTGTTCGAATTCCCAAACAGATTCATGACAGAACAGACCAGAAAAGGCTAGTGGAAATGGAAGAATGGCAAGTTCCAATTTGAATGGTGGAAGCCAACTACAGGATGTACACTCGTAGTTTCTGAAATTAAGGAAACCTGGATTAGGGTTGTGGGAATTCCATTACACCTTTGGTCAAGATTTCAAGAAATAGGCGAGGTCTATGGGGGTTGGATTACTACAGAGAAGGAAACAGAACTCAAGAATCATATGAAGTGGGCTCAAACTCTGGTGGCAAATGATGGGAGAAGCATATTAAAGGAAGTAGCGGTGGCACATTAAGGAGTTATCTTCCACTTTCTGATCTGGGTGGAATGAAAACCTAGGTTCAAATTGTCGTTGTAAAAAGAAATTACAGCCGTCGGAGAAGAAGTGTCTTTCTACCAAGAGATGGGTATTAACCAGCAGATCTTCGAAAGTTCCTGTGATTATGTACGAGAATCCCCTCAATTTAGGGATTTTGACAGGAGTAGGCACGTGGATAGCGACAATTGGGAGAGCCAGTTCTCACATCATATGTGAAGGGCACATGAGTTTTCTGACTTGGGCTATGTACATAGGCCTAATGGGAAACAACCAATAGAAATGCTAAAAGGCCCAGATCTGGCTGGGCTTGTTATAACAAATAATTTCCAAGGAGAAAAAGAAGGAGAAACCAAAGGCCAGAAGGTAAAACTCTTTGGAGATGACATATCAACGCACATGTCTCTACATGCAGCAGTGCCCATTGAAGAACAGAGAAATTCTTAGGCAGAGACAATTTTGTGGATTATGGTTAACACCAATGGGGAACCCTCGGGCGGAAACCGGTGAGGAAAAAAGATCAGCAAGAAGAGAGAAATTGCGAGCTTCTTATAGCAGACACAAGTAGTAGTGGAATAACATCATAGTGCACAGACACAACAATTGTGAATTGGGGGTGGAGGAGGTGGATCCTATAGTGATGCAACAACATCATATCACATAGGAAAATGAAAGAGACACTTCCAACTGTCAACAAAATTTGATCAGACTAGGGAGAATTTTTGGGATTGATTTCCAAGGGTACGAAGAGGAGGCTACTAAGCTACTAATGCAGATTGATAGTTGTAGACAAGTAAGGAGAATGGAGTTGGATGTGGAAATTAAGAAGATAAAGATCAAGGGTGCACAACAATTAAAGAATCTTGTAGCTTTTGATGTTAAATTCAAGAGTTCTGGGAAGAGAAACATGGGGAGGCTCACTAGCTCTAGTGCTTTATGAATTTCAAACTAGTGTCTTGAAATGTTATGGGGTTGAATAATAGAGATAAGAGGAAATTAGTAAACAATCTTATAATGGGGTGGAAGGCGGATATTATCTGTCTGCAAGAGACAAAATTGGAAGGGAATGTTGTTGAGGTGGTTAACAAATTTGGGGAGGGAGATGGATTAGACATGTTGCATTGGAAGCAAATGAAACAAGAGGGGGATCATCTTATTGTGGGATGAAAGGGCTTGGAAGGGTGAGGTGCTTGAAATTGGCACATACTCTATCACATGCAAGTTTGAATTACAACTCCAAAATTTTAGTTGTCAGATAACAGATGTGTACATACCAAACTGCTACAAAGAAAGGAGATTGGTATGAGAAGAACTGGGCTCTGCGAAGGGCTTACTAGAAGGATCATGGGCCATCTGTGGGGTCTTTAATGTCTCAAGATTTCCCTCGGAAAAAAGAATTACATAAGGCGAACGAGGGGTTATGAAGGAATTCTTGGATTTCATTGAAGACATGGATTTAATTGATTTACAATTGGATGATGCTACACACTTGGTTCAAAGGTGATCAACAAGGAATAGCATCCAAAATTGATTGATTCTTATTGTCCAAAGAGTGGGATGACAGTTTCAATAACTTGAAACAAATCCCACTTCAAAGACCGAGCCAGATCATATTCCAATAGCCCTAATAGGAGGTTCTTGGGAGAGGAAAAAGAATTATTTCAAATTTGAAAATTGGTGGTTAGAGTTACAAGGGTTTATTGAAAAAGTCACATGATGGTGGAGCTCTTTCAACTACACAGGCAAACCAGACTACGTCTTGGTGTGTAAGCTAAAAGCTCTTAAATTTAAACTCAAGGAATGGCAAAAGGGGGAAGTGGGAACTTGGTAATAAGAGGAAGAGATTGTTGGATCTACTGACAATTTTAGATGCAGATAGGGCAGATAGAACTCTCACTGAAGAGGAATCGACCAAAAAGGTTCAATTGCTTATTAAATATGAAGAACTGTTAAAGCAGGAAGCGATATCTTCGAGACAAAAGTCAAGAGCTCTTTGGTTGAAGGAAGGGGACAAGAGTACAAAGTTTTTTAACAAGATGGCTAATGCTCACAGAAGGTATAACAACATAGGCCAACTCATGATTCATGGAGCAATCACTCAAGATCCACATAGAATTCAAAATGAAATTGTTGATTATTATAAAAGCTTGTATGCGGAAACCAATCAGTGGAGACCTATTTGAAAAAATATGCAACTCCCAGTCCTAACAGAAGAGGGAAAAATGTTACTGGAAGGTAGTTTTGATGAAGAAGAAGTTTTAAGAGGCCTAAAATTATGTGCAGTAGATAAAGCTCCTGGCCCTGATGGGTTCACTATGAGATTTTTGTGAAATGTTGGGAGGTGGTAAAGTAGGACATCATGGATACTTTTCAAAACTTCTATGATCAAGGAATTTTTTTAGAAGAGCTATAATGCAACATTCGTAGCACTAATCCCAAAGAAGAAAGGAGCAAAAGAGCTAAGAGATTTTAGGCCTATAAGCTTGATTGGCAGTATCTACAAACTGATATCCAAAGTCTTGACTGAGAGATTGAAAGGAGTGGTGGACAAACTAGTAGATTCCCAACAAATGTCCTTCATAAAGGGGAGACGAGTCATGGATGCTGCCCTGGTTGCTAATGAAGATGTAGATTCAAGACTTAAGCAAAAGAAGCCTGGTATTCTTTGTAAATTGGACACTGAGAAAGCCTATGACCATGTGTGCTAGAGTTACCTTCTAAATCTTCTAGAAATGATGGGTTTTGGACAGAAATGACCGAAGTGGATAAATTATTGCATCTCAACCGTGGGTTTTTCAGTACTTGTGAATGGTTCCCCAACATGTTGCTTTCAAACGTAGAGAGGGCTTAGACAAGGTAATCCTCTGTCATCTTTTCTATTCCTATTAGCAATGGAGGGACTAAACATAATGATCAAGAGAGCCAACCTAAGAGGATGGATTAGAGGGTTAGAAGTTGCCAAGTGACAACATGGAAGCGACACACCTTCAATATGCAGATGATACTCTTATTTTCTGTGGTGCTGGGAAGAGCAACGGAAGTATTTAAGGGTAATTATTGTGTTGTTTGAAGGTATATCTGGTTTGCTTATCAACTGGAGAAGGAGCCTAATGTATCCTATAAATGAAGTCACCAACATAAACTGGCTACCTACTATACTTGGTGGAGAAGTTGGCACCTACCAACAAACCAGGGACTACTTTTGGGGCTAAATCTAAATCTATAGAGATATGGGATAGTGTGATAGAGAAGTGTGAAGAAAAGCTAGCTAGGTGGAAAACTTAATACCTCTCCTTTGGAGGAAGACCAACTCTCATCAGTTAAGTCCTCGACGATTTATTAACTTATATGATGTCTTTATTTCCCATCCCACCAGGGGTTATCAAAAGGTTGGACAACATTAGGGGAGAGTTTTTGTGGTAGGGAAACAAAGAAAAGAAAGGGTACCACCTGGTAAAAGGGAAATATGTGATGACTACTAAGAAGAATGAGGGCTTGGAGGTGAAAAATCTGGAATTTCAAAGCAAAGCTTTGAGGAAGAAGTGGTTGTGGAGAGATGCCAATGACAATCAGTTGTTGTGGAGCAGGGTCATTGGTGCCAAATATGAACTGGAAGACAGTTGGATGACAAAGGTGGCGACTAATACATATGGGGTAAGTTTATGGAGATCTATAAGAGACATGTGGGATGAGGGGAAGAACAATTCAAAGAAAAAAGTGGTGAATGGAAGAAAGACCAAGTTTTGGAAGGATGAATGGCATGAAAAAGTCAATTTGGAAGCTTTATCCCAGATATATTCAATCTAGCTTGTTCCAACAAAGATCCATAGCAGTCTTATGGACACCACAAGGGTGGGACTTTGCCTTTAGGAGACAACTAAACGTCTGAGAAATTATGAGAGTTTGCTGAATTCCTTTGCACAGTGGACACCTTTAATGAGCTTCAGCTTGGGGAGGATATATTATGGTGGAGTGGTAACAAAAGGGTATTTAGAGTTAACAAAGCTTACAAGATGATGGAAACCTAGTAATCATAATCTAAACTGGCTATGGAAGCAAATTTGGAAAAATAGGATACCTTACAAAATATCTTATTTCATCTGGTTATTGGCCAAAAAAGCAACTTTGGCTCAGGACAATGTGATGAAGAGAGGGATAACCTTGCGCTCAAGATGTTTTCTTTGTAAGGAAACATATGAGACAGTGAACCATATGTTTCTACATTGCACTTACACTCTAAAGCTATGGAGAATATTTCTAAGTCTCAAAGGCATCTTTTGGACCATGTCTAGGAAAGTCTCAGAGGCTTTGAAGAGCTGGAGAAAGCACGAGTACATGCTAAAAAACAGAGATAAACGGAGAATTATCCCTGCTACTCTATGATGGTCAACCTGGAAAGATGAAAATTCGAGGTGTTTTGGGAGCATAGAGAATAGTATGCATAAGGTTAAACTAAACTGCATTGTGTTATGTTTTTGGTGTAACTAGTTATACTCAAATGAAACTGTTTCTACCGTTGATGTTTTATACTCATTAGAGTATAACTGATTATACCAAAAAACAAAAAGTAAAATGCAGTTTAGTTTAACTTTCTGCACATTGTTCTCTATGCGCTCAAAGCATCTTGAATTCCTTTTTTCAAACAGCCCACCAGATTGCCTCCGGGATAAATCTCCATCTACCTCTGTCCTTAGCATGTACACCTACTTCCTTCCAGCATAGTAATGCCTCAGCCACCTTACTGGGCATTGTCCAGTAGATGCCTTTGAGGCTTAGTAATATTCTCCATAGATGATGGGTGTACTTGCAATGTAAAAATAGATGTTTAACCGTCTCCGATGTTTCACCACATAGGAAACACCTGGAGCACAAGGTTATCCCCCTCTTTATAACATTGTCCTGTGTAAGGACTGCTTCCTTAGCCATTAACCAGACAAAAAAGGAGACTTTGTGAGGGATTCTGCATTTCCATATTTGCTTCCAAGGCCATCTTGAGCACGGTTGATCTGTCTGATCCATCAACTTGTCGGCTTTGTTGACTTTGAACACTCCTTTGTCAGCTGCTGTCCACCAAAATTTATCCTCTCTCATCTGTAGTCTAGTGGAAGTGTCCATAATGTTTAAAATTCAGCAACTCTCACTATTTTCCAATCATTAAGTTGTCTTCTGAACGTGAAATTCCATCCTTGTGATGACCATAGATCTGCTTAGTGCTTTGTTGAAACATGATTAGGTTGTAGATGTCTGGAAAGAGATCTTCCATGCTGCCTTTCTCATGCCAAATGTCCTTCCAAAATTTGGTCTTTGCTCCCATCCATTACTTTTGCCTTTAGAGTCACTTTTAACTTCATTTCACAAGCTTTTGATGGACCTCTAGAGGCTAACCCCATAAGGAGTGGTTACTTCTTTAGTTATCCAATTGTCCTCTTCTTCATATTTAGCTCCACTTACTTTCCTCTATAGTATTTGGTTTTTGTTCATACTTTCACACCCACTTCATACTAAGAGCTTTGCTTTGCAATTTCAGATTCTTTATTCCCAACCCTCCATTTTTCTTGCTAGTCATGACTTCCTCCCATTTAACCAAATGGAAGCTTTTCTTTGCTTTGTTGCCTTGCCACAAAAAATTCCTCTGACACTATCCAACCTCGTAATGACCCCTGATGGTGTAGGCAATTGGGACATCATATAGGTTGGCAAAACATCAAGTACTTCGTTAATAAGGGTCAATCTACCCCCTTTGATAAGTACTGAGACTTCCACTTGGCCAGTTTCTTCTCTTAATTCTCAATCACACTATTCCATATGTCTATGGACTTGGATTTGCCCCCCAAAGGCATTCCCAAGTATGTAGTTGGCAGAGCCCTTATTTCACCACCTAGGATTGATGCTAAACAACTCATGCTGCTTCATTAATAGGATACATCACGTTCTTCCTCCAATGTATATGCAAATCAGAAATACCTTCAAATAAGACCAGAATCACTCTTAGATTCTTCAGTTATTCCTCCTCAACATCACAAAAAATAAGGGTATCATCTCCATATTGCAACTGTGTCACTTCTAGTCTCTCAGCACCTTCTCTGGCCACATGAAAACCCCTTAACCACCCTTTCAAGTTAGTAATTTTTATCATGTTGCTTAAACCCTCCATAGTGATCAGGAACAAAAAAAGGTGACAAGGGATCACCTTGTCTGGGCCAAAACAATATGTCTACTTAATGACCCCCAAAAAAACTAAAAAAGAAGAAGAGCCACAACAAAATACATAAAACTACTAATTTTTTCAAAAACTTTTTAGATTCTCCCCCCATAATTTATCCAAGTCAAAAGAATAACCTTCTTCACGACCCTAAAACAAACTTAAAAATAAGTTTAAAAGAAAGGGTACAATAAATACTAAAAACTACTAGATATTTTTAGAACTTCTTTTCTGGGTCTTGAAGAGATATATTATTTTGGCTTGTGTTATTGTATTAATCCTATTTTAGTCCTCGTGATATTTGGTTAAGCTCATTTAGCCTTCAATTAAGCAATGTGTAGGATTTTAGTCCTTCAACTACCAACATCAAATAAAATAACTGCCTGTTAAATTGCGGAGGGGCCAAGTTAGGTGTTTCATGTTACTTTAATTGCATACACTTAAAAAAAGGCATTTGTTTTGTTTCTCCCATATCTCTAATTCTCATCGTCTTTCTCAATAATATTTTCCCTTCATCAATCATTTTCTTTCTGGCATTCTTTCTCAAGAAAGAGCAAATGTTTGCTGTTTGTGATATTTTTTTAGATTCTTCTGATTCAATTTTTTAGGTAAAATTAATTTTGAATGGCGACAATCTTTAGCCATTTGTTAATGATTTCTTCTTTATCTGCAAGTGGGGCTAATCTCCATTTCTTCTTCTCTTTCTTTTGGATCTTGCATAGAAGGTTGGTGCTATGGCTTCCATGATACCAACCCTTACACACTGTGTAAACCTGCCCCACCACTCTGATCTTTTTTTGTTCTAATTTTAACAAATTTGGAAGCTAATATAGAGAAATTTGAGATTAATAAGAAACATGTTGCTTTACACAACAAAAAGAAAATCAAATCGGCAAAGAAAAAAGATTGTACATGATCTACAGATGGATCTTGAAATAACCCACTAGATTATATTTTATTAGAAAGAATTAATGGAGTATAACCATATTAGAAATATAAATACCTGATTTGCCCCTCTGCAATGTAAAAAATCGTTATTTTATTTGATATCGGTTGGTTAAAGGACTAAAATCACATACATTGCTTAATTGAAGGTGCGCTTGATCAAATATCACGAGGACTAAATAGGAATAATATAATAACACAAGGACAAAATGTTATTTTCCTTTTCTGTATTTGTTGCAACTTTATCTAAAAAGTAAGTTTTAAATTTTTTTAATATTATAGTAAAAATAAAGAAAACTATTCAAATTTCATTAAATAAAAAATTGAAGAAAGCTAATACAATATTATCAAAGCACTTTAATCCTTGCAACATTAATTTTTTTTGTCTAAATGGATATACAAAGTATGTGCAACAATCTTTTTTTTTAATTTTTGAAATATGTATCGTTGTAACTTTAGATTTTTTAAAAAGTTTTTCTTTTAGATTTCCCCCCATAATTTATCCAAGCCAAAACAATATACCTGCTTCATGACCCCCAAAAAATCAAAAACAAAAGAGCCACAACAAATACATATTTTCATTTTTTTTTATTTCTCCCCATTAATTTATCCAAGTCAAAACAATATCCTTCTTTATGACCCCAAAACATTTTAAAAATGGAAAAGGGCCTAAAATGCCCCTTAACTATTTGAAAATGGTACAAAGTTACCCTTCATCCACCTTTCAGTCCCCAAATACCCCTGACGTCAACCTTTTGGCGAAAAAATACCCTTATTTCTAACTGCCCATGCTCATAAGGTGGATGGAGGGTAAATTTATACCAAATCTCACAGTTTAAGGGCATTTTAGCCCCTTTTCCGTTAAAATAATTTGGAATTACTTAATATATGAGCTCGTATGCTTGGCCTGATTTTGGGTTCCATAGTAATTTTTTTAAAAAAAATTCTCTACTATCTATATCCCCCTCCCTCCCCCATTCACTTCCTCTCCCCACTTTTTTTCTTCTTGGATCTTATCTACCATTTTAAATTTTAATTTTTTTCTACTAATGATAAATTAAACAAGGGAGAAAAATAACGACATTCCTTTCTGATTAATTAGTTCAATAGAAGATGATTTAATTAATCAACTATGTTCGTATACTGTAATTTTTCTTTTGCGTGTATCCAAAATTCAAGATAAAAGAACGAAAATAACCTTATTTGCTATCCCCACGCAACATGAAAATAATACGAATTAAAAGAATATGAACATGTAAGTTCATTTATAGTTTGAATCCTTGATATCTTAATTAAGAAGAAGAGATTAAAAAGAGAAAAAAAAGAGGGAAATGAACAAGACAATTGAATAATTGATTGAAAAATTATATAGTAATAAACAATATTAATCTTTTTTTAGATTGACAATCAAACAGGGCGAATATCAATTTTAGTTAGATCTCCAATTATGAATTGGGTTATAATAAATTGGGGGTTGATTTACAATAGATCAATAAGAAGATATCATGAGATTAATATTTTTATGAATATTATTTTCAAGCTTATTGGGTCAAAATATGAATCATCTGTAGTTTTCATTATTTATTTGAGAAGGGATTAGATTTAGACCAATCAGATTAGGCAACATAATAAATAATTATTTAATAATTCTACTTTAGAGGAGTTATTAAAAATAAGGGCAAATATGAGCCAAAGGTTTACATGGAGGATATTTTTGAGCCAAAAGGTTAACGTCAGGGGTAATTGAAGGCCGAAAGATGGATTGGGGGTAATTTTGTACCAATTCAAATAGTTAAGGGGCATTATAGACCCTTCTCCGTTTTAAAAAAAGGTACAACTAATATTGAAAAGGGAAAATTGTGCAAAATAACAAACACTTAAATGATATTAAATGCTATAGCTACTGTTTGGAAAATTGTGATTCGCAGCCATAGTTTCCTTAAATCTTGCTATTTGTTTAATTCACCTAAATTATATAATTTGCCTTATTGTCTAAATCAGAATTTTGTGTAATTTGGTTTCTGATTTTATGAATCCAGAATTCGTATATGCTTACCCTAGTTATTTGTATATGATTTATGAAAAATTCACAATAAAATACCTTATTTGTATATTGACGTGCGAAGTATATAAACGGAGATCTGAAAAATTCCAAAATGTATAAACACAACATTTGTGTATACTTACCCTATTTGTATATTCGCAAGCGAAATATACAAATGGGCAAGCGAAATATTGAAATCGCACCAAATGTACAAATTGCAGCCTGCATAGCAAATGAAACTATAGCTATGGAGCACAATTAACGAAACTATAGCTATACAACCTTATTATGTTTATTATGTTTGTTATTTCTGAAATTTTCTCTACTAAAAACTACTAGATTTTCTTAGAACTTTTTTTGTGGGGTCTTGAAGAGGTATATTATTTTTGTTTGGATAAATTATGGGAAAAAAATCTAGTAGAGGTGGGGTTTTAATTCATCCAACAAAAAAATGACACATAATAAACATTTTATAAAAACAAAATAAAGAGAGTTGTTAGTTTCAACAGTACAAGTGAGTCAAGTCGGTGAATGGAAGGGTATTTTTAGACCAAAAAGATGAGTAGAAGAGTATCTTTAGAACCTTTTCCTATAGTTCAGTGATATTTTTGGCCCTTTTCCGTTTCAAAAATGAGGAGTGGAGGTACTTGCGTGCACAACAATTTTTGATAAATAGCTAGACTAATATTGAGTTGAACTTTTCTTTTATTTTTAATTTAAAAATTTTATCTTTAATTTTTATAACGTACAAATTAATTTAGTGATAATGGATGGTGATTTCTGAGTTTTTAAATAAATTAACTTAACCACTTTCAATTAAATTCTGAATATTTATTTAATTAAATTTTCTTATGTTTAACTCAAATTTTAAAATGTAAATACAGAATTCCAAAAAATACATGATTCATGCGTGAATAGAGATAACTATTATATTATTAGGAGGAAAACTAGTTTCATGAACTTATGTTAAGTTTGATAAAATAGGTGTCTTGATAGGATAGTTAGACTATAATAAGAGATCAATTAGAACTCTTTTACCATGATAATTGCTATCTCTAATATGTAAGTTTATATTAGTTTATATTTTTAATTCAAATATAACAATTCAAAATTTTGTCCTAAAAATTGCCAATGGGCTTTTCAATAGCTTACCACTTTGCTTAACCACATTCCAAACTATTCTCCTTTATTATAATATATATATATATATATATATATATATATATATATATATATAATAGAAGATATGAGAGGCAAATCATAAAAATTAGAGTGAAGTATCAAAAACACATGTAAACTATCTCATTTTTTAAGTTTCATACCTAAATTATCATCATTAGTTTGAGAAACACACCTTCGTGGTGTGTGTAACACACTTTATTTTAAAAAACCTTGTCACATGACATTTCACATGTATAAAACACTCCACCATGACAAATTAAAGTTTATATTAGTTTATATTTTTAATTCAAATATAACAATTCAAAATTTTGTCCTAAAAATTGCCAATGGGCTTTTCAATAGCTTACCACTTTGCTTAACCACATTCCAAACTATTCTCCTTTATTATAATATATATATATATATATATATATATATATATAATAGAAGATATGAGAGGCAAATCATAAAAATTAGAGTGAAGTATCAAAAACACATGTAAACTATCTCATTTTTTAAGTTTCATACCTAAATTATCATCATTAGTTTGAGAAACACACCTTCGTGGTGTGTGTAACACACTTTATTTTAAAAAACCTTGTCACATGACATTTCACATGTATAAAACACTCCACCATGACAAATTAAATAAACTGTTAGTATTAGTTAAAAGTTATATTACTAAAAAATAAAAGTGACAGTTTAGGTGTATTTTTGACACTCTCGCAAAAAAATATGATATAGGTTAAGGCCTCATTTGTTTCCATTAAGATCGAGACCTCTGAATCTGAATATTAAGTTGTGCATTAAGATCTAGGCATCTAGATCTTAATGCACAACTTAATATTCAGATGTTTATTCAGATTCAGAGGTCTCGATCTTATGCCTAGATTTGATTACACATCTGAATATTAAGATTTTGTCTCTAATATGAATACTAAATGATTAAAACTATTTGTTTTCAATATTTGAATGTGCATATGAATTATATATCAATTTAAAAATTATTGTAACGTGATTTTTTTTTAAGAATTCAACGTATATACACCGTTTAATAAAATTTTTTATCCAACAACAAATTTTTTATAAGACACCTCAAGTATATACATATTTCAACAACAATAATATATTTAGTATAATTTCACAAGTAGGTTTGAAGATCAAAGGGTTAAATAAAATTAGTGGCCTAAAACAAAATTCAACAATAATAATATGTGTAGTGTAATCTTTCAAGTAGGTTTGATCATACAAACAAGTTTGATGTTCAAAATTCTCAATAAAATTAGTGGCCTAAATCAAAACTTTTAATAAGAGACGTCAAGTATATACACAATTATTGTTTTTAATCATGACGAGTATTTTTCACTCAAAAATCTTTAATTCTTGATAAGCATCATACACCCAAAAAAAATTTACTGCTACAAGAATTCTTGACAAACATCTATACACCCCCAAAAAATTGTTAATATGAAAAAAATATCAAACAAAATACTTGTAAAAAGATCGAAAATTTACCAGTTCAAGAGGAAAAAAATGGTTTTTGATTGAGAAAAGAGAGGAAGAAAGTCAGTAGCAAGAGAGAGGGAAAGCTGCCCGCAAAGAGAGAGACAACGTGATTATTTTGTTGCTTATTAAATAAATCTGAATATTGTTAAGACACTCCTATAAATATGCTTCATTCCATAATGAGCTAAATCTGAATGATTAGAATTCAAACCTAAAAAACAAACGCACTTAATGAACTGGTTCAGATCTCCATTAAGCAAACAAATGAGGCCTAAGATGGAATCAACAAAAGAAAAAGTAAATATAAGGTGGAACCAAAAAAAAAAAAAAAAGAAACATTAAAACGTAAAAAGAACAAGTTGGAAAAACAGAGGAACAGTACAAGGAGGAGACCTTTATTAGTACAGGAGAATTTACTGTTAGGCTTAAATTCCCATAGTTAACCATGGTGGAATCAACTTGAACAAAACTTAGTAAGGTTTAAGCTTTGCTTGTTTGATGAAATTCAACCCTGTTTATAGTCATCTAAGGATATATTCTCAAGGAAAGAGTGATGTTTTCTTTGGATGCTCTTTAGTCACTATTTTATCTATCCCTGACACTTCCTTTGATGAATCTTCAATGCAGGCCCTGGACACATTCAATACAGCAGTTGTCTCTCCTATATACTATGTCATGTTTACCTCTTTGACTATCTTAGCCAGTATAATCATGTTCAAGGTGATTCTTTGATCTTAGACGTTTTAATGTTCAGTTTTGCTTTGTGAATAGTAAATACGTGATGTGCTGCAACTGAACTCGGTGACACATCAAGTTTGCCAAAGCCGTCTCCTGGTTGTTTCATTATATAATTGGTTCTCTGTTCTGGCCAGTTTAGGCGGTGTCCAAATATGATTTTCTTCTCTCAGTCCATTTGAACACAATAAACAGGGACATGCATGAAGTTTGGCATATCCAACTAACAGGCCATTTAACAACATATTGAGGTCTCGAGTGGTGAATCCTTGAGGCTATTTTTTTTGCAATTTGTTCCAAGTCTTTAGGACAGTGTGAAGCTTTTTGAGCATCCATATTTATTATTTTTCATGCTAGCTTCAAGGTATCTTATTCTACTCATTGTATTTGAGTGAAACAGGACTGGGATAGGCAAAACCCGACTCAAATCGTAACAGAAATGTGTGGATTTGTGACTATTCTTTCTGGAACTTTTCTTCTTCACAAAACCAAAGACATGGTTGATGGTATGTTCTGCTGTTTTTCATTTGTTTGAGTGAACAGGACTGGTATAGCCAATTTCTCAAAGCATCTTTTAATGGAATCTAATACAGGTCCTGCCATGCTGCCTGTGCGACTTCCCAAGCATGGTGATGAGGAGAATGGTTTTGGGCAAGAGGGTATCCCCTTGAGGCGGCAAGATTCCTTGAGATTACCATAATGTATGATTCTTTTATTTTCCTTTCCTATTCCCCACCAACCTGTCCAACTGTTTAACCGCCCAATTCAGCTGCACCATTCTCATAGTATTTACTTCTCAGAAGAGACCACACTCAGATTGTATACAATTGGGTGACTCTTTTGTCATAATCAGCGAGAGAAATGAAGGTGCTTTCTCACCCATCTTGTATCGATAGATTCATCAGAAACTTGTTCATGTGATTGCAAAGCCTGTTGTCTAGTTACAGAAGCTCAGTTCCTAATGCATTTCTGAGCAGATTGGTTCCAGGCGCACTATCTTGACATACCTGTAAAAATAACTAGTATATTTGTTTGTTTAACAAGAACTAAATCAGTTGGATTTTTGTACGCTCCATCAACCATTGATATGATAGCTTTGTCCTACTTCGTGCAACAGGTATCAATTGAGCTAAGTATGTTTGACATTTGTATTAGTGGTTCACTTTTGTATGAAGCAGGGAAAACTAGTACTATGCATATCATACATGTAGGATAAGCAAGCATTACTGGTTGGGAAAATTTAATAAAAATACAACCACCTAACTTACATTGCAAAATTATAGCCCAAAAGTTGCATTGCAAGTCTTTAGTCCAAACAGAATATGCTTATCAGTTATCACCAGTAACAAACTTTTTTTATGTTATTTAAGATTCTGTGATTTCTTTACCTACTATATAGCTTATTTTCTGTGATCTGTGTTCTTTCACATCGCCGATTCATAACTGTGTTCTTTCAAAAACTTCATATACATGCCTATTCATGCAATATCAGATCCAATGCAGCTTTAAGAGCTTCAATTGCGGTGAAAAAAATTAGCAATTATTTTCATTTGTTTTCCTGCAATTCTAGGTATCAATTTATTTTTTTTCTTGCTGCGATTCATCTTTTCAATGGAGATTTATTATGTATATTTTCTTCATAGCGGTCAATCAGATAACGACAACAATTTTGTCAATTTTGTTGTTGATTGTGTTGTTATTGAGTTTACGCGCAATTTTGAAAATTTGATTTAAAACAAATCGGAATTGATAGTCAGTTGAATGCATTATAAATTAAGTACTTCTAAAGGATGTTTTGACGCACATCTTAATCCATAATGATATTGGTGTTTAGGTTTATATTCAACTAGGTAATTTACCCACGCGAAGCGCGGGCATAAATAATCTTTCTAAGCTTTTGAACAACCTTTCTAATAATCGACTGTTATAAGAAGAAAAAAAGAAGTAATTTTAGTAGGTTTTAGGAACAACTCAACATAAATTAAATGATTTGATATTATCACATATCTCAAGAATTGTAAATATATAATGAATGATTAAAAGTATCTTGATATCTAATGATTTTTTATCTTCTACATAATTTATCATAATACATGTATAATTGTCTTGTTAAATGATGTTTTTATGTAGCGATTAAACATCACTTTTTCTATTTTTTTCTATATGAAAAATATACAATCTGATAATTTTATGGTTACTTGTGAAAAAAAATTATGTGAAAGTTTTCGATAATCAATATTAGTTACAAATAAGTTAAGACCGTTAAAAAATGTACCCCACAACAACATAAATAATTTTTTTAGAGACAATCTACATGTATGAGGTTAAACGTTTGCCACTTTTCGTTACTGCTACTTTGTTATTCTAACAAAATTTATAGAAGGAGAAAAACAAATTTGAAACAACAGCAAAGCAAAATAATATTGTTGACCCTTTTAGAAATTCATTATTCATTAAACCACAGCTTTGAAGGCCCTTCTAGATGTTTCATCAATGCAAGTTTACGATTTTTTCAGAAGTATGTATGTATAATTGTTGCGTTATGAAAGTACAAGTAGATCAAAATGTTGGATTCTAGACACATGTTAAAGAAATATTCTCGAACATTAAAAATTAAAAATGAGTCTAACCTAGATAACTTAAACACTCAACAACGACTTGGACATGAAGGACAACAATCTATGTTAATACACATATCTTTTGTAGCTTAAGATATTACTTTTATTTAGAGTAGGTTTTGTTTCATATTCTTCAAATTAAGCTTGTCGAAAATAGTCATAACTCATACAAAAAATATTTAGAAGAGCTGAATGAGAAGGAAAAATAGAAAACCATTAAAAGGATGAAAGCTTTGTCCAAATGAGATCATATACATACCCAAAAAAAAAAAAAATCAATACAATTTTAAGGAGAGAACACAACAGCGAGAAAAAGCATACATTAAAGGGATTAAACTGTGAGATATCCAATGATGATAACAAATCATTCTAACCAGAAAAGTTTCAATGTTTGGAAATAACATACCTCAAAAAATTGACTAAAACTTCAATCAACTTTCAATCCTTAAAGTACTCATAATATCTACAGATAAAATTTAGTAAAAATAGATAACAACATAAAAACATAAAATATGGGCATGCAAAGTTATTAACTCTCAAAGGATTTTCTAAAGAACACAAAATCTCATCCTTGTATGTGAAGGAATGACATGGTTGATGAAGAAATTAGAGATTTGTAAGGGCTTCTTTTATTGTACCTTCAACAATTTTAGTATAGAAAACTTGCTTGAATACTCAATTAATGTTTGTTATTTAATTTGTACTAACAAATACTTATAACAATAGCTTTGCATAAACATAAACAACAAACTTTAAAGCATGTACTCAAAAACATTAATTAATAATATAAGCATAAATTAATGACTGTAAAAAACATACCAGGATCTGTAACAATAGAATGAAACATAATGGAAAAAATCGAGGTCACTGAATGCACATTGTCCCCTTAAGAAAATTATTCCCCTCTAGTACCCGAGGTTTACAGGAGTAGACCTGCTCAGTATAAAACAATTCTATTCACTAGTGTATTGATACAAAAATAATGGTGTTAGTGAGCCATTCAACATGAGCAAAAAACACAAAAAATTTACTGTCCAAAAGAAGAAGAAGAAGTTCAAAATTTTCGTTGTTCTAAAATGAGAGGAAATTCCTCTATTTATAGACAACAAAGGGTAGTGTGAACAAATGTTTATTGTGTCTTATCGGAAAGGTCACAACTCTTTGAAAAAGTTACAACCCTTCAAAAAGGTCACAACCTTTCATAAAAGCCACAACTTTTCATAAATGCCACAACTCTTCATAAAAGTAACAACTTTTCATAAAAGTCACAACTATTCATAAAAGTCACAACTTTTCATAAAAGGAGAAGGCTAGTTTTGGAAATAAAATAAATTAAAAGGGAATCCTGATGTGTGGTGGCGTCACATAGGCGGTCTTAGGATTCTCTTCTATATATATATATATATATATATGATATATGATTGAAGAAGAAGAAAAATCAAATTTTACTGATTATGTGCTTTATGTTATTGTAAAGGAGATCAATAATTTTGTAGTTCCTACAAGCTCGAGCTATAAAAATAAACGTAAAACTATAGGAGAGGAAGTTAGAGAAGAGATTGATACATTAAATATGAGTGATTTTGAAGATGATTGTAAAGTTAACAAAATCAAGGACTTCAGTATTGTAACACCTAGATTTGTAAATGAAGGAAAATTCAATTTTTGGGGCTGAAGTCTGTGTCTATGGGTTCTATTTATGGACCGTAGAAGCTTCTACGCTCGTAGATGGCAACCGTAGGAACTGGGGAAAATAATTTTTGAATCAAGTCCCAGTACCCCTTTTTACAGTTCGCCAAGACGGCCCGTCATCCTATGTACGAGTAGTAGGTAGGTCTCGTAAGTGAGTCCAAGAGTTAGTAAAATTTTAAGGGTCAAAGTTGGTTTCTACAATTGGTATGTACGGTCCGTTGGAAGACCTATGAGCCGTACATATGGTTCCGTCAAAATTGGTTAAAATTCAAAGTCCCAGTAACCTATATAGGGTTGACTAGTACGGTCCGTAGAAGGACCCACGGACTGTAGGTCCAACTGTAGATAGGGCTTGACATTTATTTTAAAGGGAATTTTAGGTCTTTTCCTAATTGTTTTAACCTAATACTATGTCATTTTACCTTCTACCCTAAACCCTATATAAACGTTTTAAACTCCCAAAGTACCCATTTCAACTCGTTCTCCTAA